>OY754495.1:12921296-13436585 GCA_963575735.1 Amblyjoppa fuscipennis | reverse complement strand
AAGTTTAAAACTTAATACGGCACGGACGCCGGTCCCAAAAAGACCCTCATAAATTAGGTCGCGCGAGCTGGCGTTTAAACTGGTCCCGGGTAAAATGTCCCCCACGAAACTCTCCGCTCCGAAGACTGACCGATAAACGACTTTATGCTCTGCTTACCTCCACTCGTCAATGTTTACTCTGGCTAGCGAGACGTCGAACAATATTACCCTTCATGCCCGTTTAATGTCACGCGAACCTTTCTCGTCGGAGGGGGGGGGGGGTCAAGCAATATCTATATATCCATCTAATTTATAGGATTTGCATTTTTTTTTAATTTATAGGATTTGAATTTTTTTTAACTTATAGCATTTGAATTTGTTTTTTTTTTCGGTACTCTTATTAAATCTATTATTCAACAGTGCCTCGAGGGTCTCGACGGCATCAGAGCAATGAAACTTGGCCATTCTTCCTTTTGCCGCTGGTGATATGACCTCGATAACAAAGTATCGAACGCAACCGGAAGCGCGCATCAATTATGTAACAGTCTACTAACAGTCTACTAACAGTCTACTAAAGTACCATTGGCAAAGTCTTCCATTGGGCGTTTAATGGTAATCAATGGTAACGAAAGGTAATCAATGGGATCGAAATGAAAATTCATGGGGAACATTGAAACGGTACTTTCTACCGTTACTTCTCGATGGGACTCAACTGGCAAATCAGTGGGAAATTTTAAATGGCACCTTTTGCCCATTCGTTACCAATAGGAGACCAATGGCAATATCCTGAGAAAATTCGACTGGCACTTTTTTTCCTATTCGTTATTAGCGGGAGTTTATTGACGAGTCAATGGTACGTAAAAAAGTGGTACTGTTTTACATTCGTTAACCATTGGAATCTTGTGCATTTAAGGTACGTGAAGTGACGCACAGCATCATCTGCCGGCTTTAGCACGAATCGCGAGGACAGCAGTAGCCGGTTAATCGAACATTTCGTAACCTAAGAAAAATCAGTAGAGCCAAGAACAAGAAACGATACGGCAGTGTTATTTTCACAGCGATATACTCGTGCGAAGTTCTTCTTATTCATCGGTATTTATCCGTAATTTCTGAGAGATGAACGATGACAAGGAGCAGGACAACGTTATCGAGGAGGATTACTACACGTTCTTGAACCTCCCCAAAAACGTGAGTCTCCATGTCCCTGTTAAAAAATTGTCGATAACTCGAGCACCGAGCGACTAAGAACCATTTCCGAAATCGCACTCTCCACGTGACTCGCGTCCTCCAACGTTTCTGATGTAACGATAAACCTTTGTTTATTCACTGGAACCGGCATCGAAAGACCCTGTCGACTTGCGCCGATGCCCAAGAGATTTATACATCCGATGCTGATCCAATGCTAGAGAGACTGCACTGTTGCGAAATTCGTACTCGTTCTCTCGGTATCGTCAAAAAAAAAAAAAAAAAACAATTCATTTTTACAGGCCACCCCTGAAGAGATCACAAATGCTTACCGAAGACAAAGCAGACTCTATCATCCGGACAAACATGTGGATCCCGTACTCAAGAAAAAGGCTGAAGTTCTGTTCAATCGCACGAGCAAGGCTTACGAAGGTACGATGAAAATTTTCTATTGCAACTCGTTACAATTTTGCAGTGCAAAAAAAAAAACATTGAATAGTACATTGTTATTGAAGAATATTTAATAATAATATACTATCGAATTTTTGTGTACAGAAGATTTGTAATATTATTGACGATACATTCTGATTACAGTTCTAAACGATCCGCATCAGAGGGCGATCTACGACTCGCTGGGTACTCGAGGACTGCAAACCAAAGGATGGGAGATTGTACAGAGGACAAAGACTCCACAGGAGATCAGAGAGGAGTACGAGAGAATAGCCAGAGAGAGGGAAGAGAGCAGGCTTCAGCAGAGAACAAATCCTACTGGAAACATCACAGTAAATATCAATGCCACTGATATGTTCAGCAAATACGACGAGGATTACGACGAACGGTTTGTTGAGATTCTCATCGCCATTGTTTCAAGAGATAAATATTAAATTATATATTTATATGTATAAATTTAAATAAAACTGAATGTTAATTGCAGTGGGAGCATATTCTCGTCGATCGAGATAAGCGGCATGTCGTTTTCTCAATCGATAGAAGCTCCTCTGACGCTAAAGGACACCGTGACGATGTACGGCCAGCTTGATACTCAGAACGGCACGGGAATCGGCACTGTGAACGTCGCCGCGAGGCGAACGTTGTCGTCGAAGAGCTGGGTGGAATTGGACATGGGCGCCGGCGACGATCCCAGAATATCGCTCAGCGGCCACAGAGACTTGGGGGAAAAGATATTCTGCAATGGCGTTTTGCAGTTGAAATTTGAGCCGCACGAAGCTAGAACCGGACTCGTCGGAAGTGAGCAAATAATCCCGTCCTCATTGGCCGACGTTATATGTTGTTATAAAGATCCGTTTGATACAAAACGATATTTGCCTCTGCAGGATTGGGAATGCAATTGGACAAGCACACCGTCGGTTACCTCACATACAAAGCCGGTCTGCAAAATGCAATGAGCACAATGCTCGTCAGAGACACGCCTCGACTGCGGACCGCAGTCTCAATTCAATTCGGCATTTTAAACTCGTACGCTAGCCTCAGTGTTATTTATAAGATGGAGGAAAAGAAATTGAAACTTCAAGGTAGCTTAAGGTTCGTAACAGCAAGCATGGCTGATCGTTGTTTTAACGAGGGATTTTACAAAATTTCTATCCGCTGATTAATTTGATTATTCAATGGATATTTCAGAGTGAGTACTTCCGGAACGTACGTAGAGTACGGAGCGGAAAAGAGGGTGTCGAAGCACAGCTCACTGTCGGCTGCGGTGCGGGTCGGCGTGCCGACCGGAGTCAGTCTGAGAATAAAACTCATACGTGCATCGCAGACATATGTATTTCCGATACACTTGTGCGAGGAGGTCATACCGGCACCTATATTTTACGCTACCGTAGTACCTCTCGTAACGTGGACGATCGTCAAAAAATTGATCGTCGATCCAGTCGTCAAAGAGCAAGAGGACAGAGAAAAAGAGAAACAGAAGGAGCTTAACAAATCGAGAATGATGGAAAAACAGCGCGAGGCTAAAGGCGCTATAGATTTGATGATGGTAACGTTCAGTAGGATTCGCGCCGAAGAGGAAGCTAAGAGAGGACTGGTAATTACCAAAGCGCTTTACGGACGGTTCGTTTATCCAAACGGTAGATCGGACAGCGTCGAAGCTGCCGAGGGTCACAAGGACGAAGTTATCGACGTCACTGTGCCCTTGCAGTGCTTAGTAATCGATTCCAAATTAGTTCTTCACAATGCGCCAAAGGTAACAACATAAATCCATCGACTTGATTTTTTTCATCGGTGAAGATCAGTTTCGTAGATTGTTTTTAAAGACCGAGTATTTATCCTTTCAGAGTGAACTGCCAGGATTCTATGATCCATGCTTCGGAGAGGAAAAACAGCTGCTGCTTCAATACCTGTTTCACACGCAGACCCACGAGTGTATCGTAAAGGACAACGAACCCCTCAGGATACCGAGACAATGTAAGTAGCGAAGTAATCGCGCGGATCCCTCTCGGTCGGATATTAACTGTGTGTACATTTTTTAGCACACAGAGTAAACGTCACATGACGCCGCCGACGCGCTCACAAGGTCAAGCAAACGACCTGATTACCTCGCTCGAAAAATCTTCCCGTACTATTTCGTTAATTCGCAAAGTCTGGTTTAGCGCAAACAAAATCATTGTTGAAACTCGATATTCGTTCTGAATTAATGCCGCTTTGTACAACTTCGAGTCCCGAAAGATAAAACGGTGTTTTCTTTTATTATTTCATTCGATTGCCGCTTTGAAACTACTTCGCAAGAACAATAGAGAAGCATTATAGTATCGTGAGAAGAAAACAGAGCTAAATAGTTTTAATCTTGATGTTCTCACCGCCATTGTAATCCAGTTATGAATATTGTATACTGAGTTCCTGCCTCTGCATCGGGATATCGAGAAAGATCCTGAAATTCAACGGTAAATCACGCATTCTAATTCTTCCTTCACTCGCGTAGTCTCTCGTCCCCGAAGAATCGTTCTAGCTTCGGGACCTTTATTTTTGACAGTGTATAATAACGCGCGTATACCATTAGGCAAGAGGCATTCAACTCCGTTCGGGGATCTGCGTAGATTTTAGGAGGAAAACCGAACGATCCTCCAATGTGTTCCGAGGAAAGTGGTTGAATAACGAGTATTTTAACATCCGTTTATCTCCTAGTTGAGCATCGACGGTGATAATCGCCGTGGCGTGGACAAAGTATAACGGGTAAATATATTAGATATATTTTAGTCTGCGTCGATCGTGTTCGGGAGGATCGATTGTTTTCTAAGTACGATCTCATGGTTCGTATTTATTATAATCAATAATCGTTTTAGAACGTAGTTAACAGTACGTTGTAAAAAAAAAACAGAAAAGGCTGCATCGAGTGCAAGAATAAAATGTTATTCCGTTATCGTCTATCCCTATTGACTTATTATTTATCCATTCAATTCAGATCAAATTGATTATTTTATTTAAAGACAAGCTTTACTGTACAGTTCTTACATAGAATTACAAAAAATATTGTCTATCCAAACGGCAGGTTCACGCGTACTGTCATTGTCCAGTCAATCAACGTTCATGCTGTCATGTCCCCGAGCTATCGTCATGGTTTCATTCGTATCGAGAAGTTCATTTATCATCGCGAGCTTATCGTCTTTGGCCTCTATCTGCGATATCGGAGTCCACGAGTGATCGTGCTCCAGTCTGAATGAACCCTTGTAGTGTTGCAGAGGACCTGCTCTGCCCCATTCCTGTGTTGAAAGAAACTTGGCATTTTCGATTTCCAGGCCCAGGAGACTTTTTAAACTTGGTCTCATCATCTTTGCATCTGTACTCACGTCCGGACTCAGCATGGAGAAGTAAGACTGTCCTGATTCTCTCTCGTACAGATGATAAGTGTGTCCAGGATTTTTGACAAAGTTACAGGCTGCATGATGCAACGACGCATGCTCCTTCGCTTCCAGAAGAACCTTCCTGGCCTGATTCTGAAGGAAACGCATTTGGTCGGCTATAATATGCAGTTTGTTCTGTGCATTGGCTCTGACAAAGCTGTCTGCCTGCAGAGACGAATTTAAGACGTTAAGTGAACAAGCTATTCTCGAAATAATATGAATAATCCGTCCAAAGGCTTGAACCTTTTGAATTTCCATTGCCAGTTGCACCAAGTCGTGCGGTGATTTCTTTGCGACCGAATATGCATTTACTAATGGTATACCTTGGGGTGCCGTGTGTCTTTCCACCAATGCAACTAGAATAAAAAAAAAAAAGGATAACTCAGTACCAAATGAGCAATTAGTTTAGCGAGTGACAATTGATTGCTCCGCTGACCAGATATTACCTTTGTTCGGTGTACTCCCTCCATTGTCTAATCCCACGTAAAAACGTTTCATTGTTTCGTTGAATAGTTAATGATCTGTTGTCAATGAACGAAATAACTGCCGTCCATTGATCGGTCAATGGCAGGATAGTATTTGCGATGTTTGTAGTAGATTAGCGAAGCCGCTTACTGATCTGAAAAAGATCGAGAAGCGAATTTTGCATGTAACATCACGAGAATGAGAATAGCGTCACGGATCAAATACCAGTCCCGATGTGAGAGGGTAGGCAAAGGATCGAATGAGACTTCTGCCATAACCTGTCGCGGTTGTTTGTAAAAAAACGATTACCCGTAAGTTGAGTCGATCGAAACGAAGCCGAATCCGCTTGCATTGCCGAATTAATAAACTGTGTGATTTTGCGTCAAACGATTAGTCGACAGAATCCGTATGTTCGCCTTCCATTAATGCGTTCGTTTTACGAAAAACTTTACAGCGACTTATCGTTCGCACGATAAAGCTGTGCGCCCGCAATATAGCATCGAAAGTGTGGTTACCTCCGAAAAGTGTTTAGACGAAAATCTGTCACAATTATGACGCGTTGATGAACCGAGCCAAAATTCGTGACGTCTGTGATAAACGATTTCGCACCAATGAAGTACAACAGGTCCAAAGAGATTATCAAAAGTGTGTGAGTCGCGGAGCAATAGCAGGATCGACAATAATTCAGTCACTTCGGGCTTGCACCATATTAGTTTATTAGCAAATAAAGATAGTGGAATGGATTATGCAACTACCGTCGAGGAAGCTGTAAAGAGATTTTATTCAACGGGTTCCAACGAAGCTCACACATGGATCCTGCAGGTCCAGGCTTCCCCGGAAGCCTGGACCTTCGTGTGGCAGCTTTTGGATCCATCAAAGGTAACATCGATTACTCTACGATGTCTCAGCCCGTCTAATGCAACTGCTAATACCCTGCTCGATTTTTTTTTCAGTCATGGGAAGTACAATTTTACGCTGCCACGACGCTGCACGCTAAAGTGTCAAGACAGTGGCAAGAAGTACCTGAGAACGAATATCCGATGCTCCAAGCTCGAATACTCGATAGTATGAAGATGCCAAATACTCCGAAACTAGTATTATCCAGGTTGTGCCAAACGGTAATAATAATCCCACCAATAATAGCAATGTATATGGGGCATTCCATACCGTTTCGATCTACGTTGGACCGTCGACCTCTTCAATTCGGTTGGTAACTTTTAATGATATTGTTCTAACTCTAAAAATCACTCCAAATAAAAGAAAAATGTTGTTTTTAATTTGCATTAATTACAATTTTTCAAAGTGAACATATTTTTAGCAGGAATTAAAAATTTTGAAAAATCCTGTATCAGATATGAAAATTTTCAAGCCTGGAGCAACAGTGGTATCGCATTAGCTTCTTTTTTTTATTTTTTATTATTTAAAATGATTTAAAATTATATTTAAAAAAATTAATAAATAGAAGCTAATGCGATACCACTTTTGCTCTAGGCTTGAACATGTTCTGTCTGATACAGGATTTTGGAGAATTTTTTCAGATTTTTTTCATTTGGGCTAACAATATGTTCACTTTGAAAAATTGTAATTAATGCAAATTAAAAAAAAAATATTAAAAAAAATTTGGAGTGATTTTTGGAGTTAGAACAATATTATAAAAAATTACCAACCGATTTGAAGAGGTTGAGGGTCCGAGGTAGGTCGAGTCGATATGGAATGCCCCATATGTCCTGTATGTAAAGTAATATAGGACTCAGCGCTTGTAAAAATAAATTATAGAAAATACAAATAAAAAGCTCTTATGTTTTCAGCTAGCATCGTTTCTGGCCAACACCAACACTATCGATGCGAAAGATAAGGAACACGGCTTGATAGAGCAATTGATAGAAATGTTGCCGTACAATTCTATACAGACCTTCGACTTACTCCTGGGGGTACTAACGGCGATTCCAGGAGAGGTGAGCTGCGTCTTCATTAATAATCTCTGCATTAATGTATTAAAAAAAAAATGATTCACACAGTTCGAGAGACGACAGACAAATCGATCGGCGAAAGTCCGCGACAGTTTGCTAGGATGTTGGGGAAAAACCAGCTGGCTGCTTCAGCAGGTCTTTCAAAGTTACGAGCGTTCGGTATCCGAGAGCAACGAGGTATCGCTGTATCTTCTCGGTCTCGAATGCGCTCTCGCTTGGCTCAAGCTCGGTCAATTGCCCCTCGACGTTACCGCACAAGTTTATCCACACTTTCTCGTCGCGGCGGCGAATTACGCCCCCAAGAGGTAAGGAGTCTCGGAATCGAGGGTGTTACGGTGACTATTAATTATTCGTAATCATCGACGGTTTCGTTGAAGGGAAGATGACGAAGAAGTGGACAGTCGCGGCTGGGAGATCGTCCAAGAATGCCTGATAATGACGGTAACCCATAACGAGCTTCACAAGAGGCCGCAATTGCTGTGGGAATGGTCGAGAGGTCTGGTCTCGTTGGCTCGGCAAAACGGTGGCAGCGTATTCTGTTGTATACTCACGGCACTCGGCGAGGCCCACAGTCGAGTGTTTCTGCTAGCACTAACGGAGGACGCCGATGAGACGCATCGATGGACATCCGAAACGCTTATAGAACTGCTCCTCGAGTGTTCCGAGCACAAAGGTCGTTATCCGATTGACGAGAGACGCAGCTGTATTCCATTTGGCTTCTGGTACGTTTTGCAAGACGATCTCGCCACCCTGGACTCACCTCTCGCCAGTCTAAACGCTTTGAAGCCAATTTACGGGAGATTGGCTCAAGCGTTACTGCGAAAAGCCACCCTCCCTTCGTCACCGAGCGAATCCGGCCATGCCGAAGAGCGCGAACTTCTCAGGTGTTATCGGCAGGACGCCGCGGATACTCTCGTATACTGTTACAACGTTCTGGGAAAGGATCTTCTGATACTTCTCGGACAGCGTCTCAGCGATCTTGAGACAGAGCCGAAAAAGTGGACCGACGTAGAGTCGGCGCTCCATGCTTTCAGTGCCCTATCCGACAATGTTGGAACGCAAGAGAATCAATACGTTCCGGCGCTCATGGACCTCATAATTTCTCATATTCCATACGGTCATTATCCCAGTGAGGTAATTGAAACCTTGTAATTTTGATTTTTCACAGTCAATCCGATAAGTTACTTATATTCCGTGTTTATATTCTCAGGTTCTCGCATGCGCCTGCTCGACGATAGGCGCTTACGCCGAGTGGATAGGCGAAAATCCTGAGCCTTGGCTGCAACGAGTTCTCCAGCTAGTGAGCCATGGACTGACCCTGAATAGCGTCACCTCAACGCCGGCTAGCATGGCGTTGAAGGATATAGCGAGAGAATGCGCCCATCATCTCGCACCTCTCGCTCCGTCGATATTGGAAACGATCGAGAGGACTCTACCGAATATAGCGCCTGGCGGCGGTGAAGGCTTAAGACTCATGTACGCCGCGGGCAAATTATTAAATTCTCTTTCGTCGATCGAACAACAGCTGTGCCACTTGGACGCGACTTTGGGCCTCTGCGTCGGACGACTTCGGGAACTCTTGCAGCATCCGGTAAATTCGGCGAGGACTGCGGTCGCGAGCGAGCTCAAGATGGTCACGATGTTCGTAATGACCCTCGACGGATACATCGGCAAAGCCGTGCTGGACGGACTTCTACCGATATTCATGCAAATCGTGTCCCATCACGAATGGAGCCGAGACGACACCACCCTCGAAGCTATGCACAATTGCGCTCAGAAATCGCTCAATTCCTTGAGAAACCCGGAAAACGAAGCGCGACCGTTACTCACGATATTGGCGACTTCGTACAAGACCCATCCGCACTCCTCGGCGTTGAATTTATTGCGTCAGCTTGTTCTTCTGTTCGGCAGAGATCCGGACAACGTTGCGGGCCCCATATTTGCCGAAGTCAGCGCCCACACTCTCGGCGGCTTTGCGGCCTGCAGATCGGTTGGTGGCAATCTGTCGGATCTTACCGATCTTCTCGACAGTTATCTTCAGCTTCTCGCGCAGATATGCAAAAAGAACGCTAGAATGTTGCTCAAGGTGCCCGATCAGATACCCGAGATGTTGAACTGCGGTAAGTCAGAGGAGTGTACGAGTTTTACGAACTATGAAAATATCTGGATAGTGGCGGGACGCTTCGCGTTCGCCTTATGAACTGTGGAATATTATAAACCGGAAATTTAAATTTCCGAAGATTTATCGGAGATACATCATTCCTGGTTTGAAAATCTAATTTTTTTTACCGGGTGTGACGCCATTCCGGCCGCAATGCGTCACTCGCAGCTTGAAAATCTCATTTTTCGACGGTAAGTTTCGTACTTCTGGAGTGACTTCCCTTCCGTTCGAAAAAAATGAGATTTTCAAACCAAAATCAAAAACGAAAAATGATTTTGCTTACACACGACGGCAATGAAGTTTATTTAATCCTCCAGGTATCGCGTGTCTCGTTCTTCCGGAAACTAGTACCGCGAAAGCTGCGGGAAGTTTTCTGACACACGCGATTATGCAAAGTCCACATTTGCAAACGTTTGTACAACCAATCGGCCAGAAGCTCGTTTGTGTAATTTTGCAATGCGTCGGTAAGAAGAACTTTTTTTACGCTCCTGCACAACATTACGAAGCTATAAGACTGTTTTCTTCTAGGTGGAAGTGTAACTCGGAGTAACTTGGATCCGCACGCGGAAGTATTATTGGCCTTGAACAGAACCTGCCTGGAATGGACCGGTCAGTGGTTGCGGCTGGCACTAGCGGACCCAACAGCTCCGATAGCGACAGACTCGCAGAAAGAGTATTTTTCGAGAATGGTGTTGAGAGAACGAACGAACAAGCGACAATTGTGTGAAACGCTTAAGGAATTCAGTATGCAGTGTCAACGGCCGATGACGGGATTGTAAGGGAAAAAAAAATGAATTGTCTATCAATGAGAAGAGATCGAGGCAATTATTTTAAGATGCCGCAATAACGAATTAATGAAATAATAACGAGGGAACGCTGGCTGTGTCGAAGAATCCCAATTACTAGAATGTAGCAACTTGTACTTTGTGATTATTTATTTAGTTTCCAAGAAATGTATTTTGCTAATCTACAAAACGCAGATATTGCTGTACGTATTCGAGGATATTTAATAGATACACACGGTCGATCTGGGGGGGGGGGGGGAGTGAAACATACAAAAAAAAGAGCGAACGCGTAAAAAGAATCAGCATTCGCAACCAAACATCCATATACGGGGGTTGAACGATGACAAATATCTGCGATAAAATTCCGCAGAAATCAGATTCGTCAAAGCATCTCACGCTTCGATTGTTTTTATTTATTTTTTATTGTTATGTATCTTTTACGTAATTACAGTCTGACAGAATCGAGTCGAGTCTCGTTTAAAAAATTCATTGGAATCCCAACAGTTGCTGAACGATGCCGAAATAAAATTAACGTAAAAGCTTGTTCATTTTGGGCCAACTATCGATAGGGCAGCGATAAAAAAAAGAGAAAAATTGGAAATATATATAAAACAAAAAAAAAAATCATTCACGTTCCACGCGTAATCAATAAAAATACTATTCCATTGCCGTACGCAATGGCCATGCGTGCAAACGTTGTTAAACTTTACAGTTTGTACATAAACGGCATCGGGCGTTCGTTAAAACTACGGAGACTCGCCGACGCGTAAATCGTTGAAACTCCTCGCAATTTTTAGAGTCCTTTCCAGTCCGCTAGAATACCCTGTCCTTGAAATGATTCTCCTCTAAATCTAATGGCCAAAATATTATAACTCTGCCGTCGCGATTTTTCAATACAGTACTAACCCCCAATCAACGTGGAACACACTTCTCGTCGATTTCTCTGTATCGACTGAATGTTTTCTCTTACGGTCTATACATGTATCACGGATTCTAAGCGTTCCTGAACAGTAAGTTATGTGTAAGGTGAAGTGTCTACTGTGGCCCGTTGCCGTTCGCCGGTGGCGTCGAGTTGAAGTTAGCGGCGACTCGGGATCTTCTCAGCTTCGGTGGGCGCTGCATCTTTTGCGGTGTTTGAGGTGACTTCTTCGCGTCCGTCTCCTTTCTTTCATTGCAAGCGGGCTTCTCTTCTTTCGAAACCTGTTAGGAAATCGACGTTATCGACGTTTGTTTCTAACATGAAAAATTAACAATATCATCGACACTGACCTTCGGTGGATCATCCCCGGGCTTTTGTTGAGAAGCTTGAGGAGGATTCGTCTCCTTGGAGTTCTGACTTTGATTTCGCGGCGTTTGCTTCGATTTCGGATCTCTCGTTTTTTTCTGCGCCTGAAGAGGCACAAAAGGTGTGCTCTTTTTATTTCTATTGTCGGACTTGTTCTCGGTTCGGGGATTGTCTTGAGTGGCGTGAACAACGTGCGTAGAGTTTTGTGCCGGATGATTAACGTTTGGTTGAGGAGCTTGAGGAAATGCCGGAGCTCGTTGCATGCGCGGGGCGTTCCATTGGGGCATGTGCATCGCGGGATTGTGCATGTTTGGAAAAATTTGCGGCGAGCCCGGCGGCATCATGGGCGGTGGTCTCGTGTTGTGAAGCGGCGGTGGAACGTCGTTCTGTCGGGGATTCAGCCACATTGCCGGCGGAGCACCGAGAATACTTATTCCAGGCTTCGGAATAGCCGTCTCCAAATTCAACTCCTGAAAAGAATAAAAAAGCTCAAGCCATAATAGCCATATTATGCAACAAGGGAGGAAAGTGCGTTTTTTCACCGACGCGTGAAGTTTGATGCCCGAGCGAAGCGAGGGCAGAAATTCACACGAGGTGAAAATGCACCTCCTCCCGAGAGGCATATTTTGCCCGACTATGTTAAAAAATGGCCACATTTCTAGTCCTGCAATGGGAAGTGACCCGCTCCAGTACTTTTCGGGCTGCGAGCGGGAAAGTAGCTACTTTTCCGCCCGCTGCGTTACTTTTCCGCCCGCTGCGTTACCTTTCGGCCCGCTGGTCAATAATCGACAACTTTCCGCCCCCGTTGCAGGTATGGAATGTGGACTTTTTAGCGTAGTCGGGCAAAAAAATTGTTATCTCTGCGATGAGAAGAGGAAGCTGTGAAGAACCGCTTACGCTTACCTTGCATACGACCTTGGCGGCACTTTCCGCAGCCTCCGCGTGATTGACGCAAAATTCACCGCAATACGATCTCATGTCCGGCAGTATTATCTGCGCGCAAACCATTTTTTGTGTGTTGGTAAGATAATTGTACCTTGGCATTCGACGACCGGTCAATTGCGAGTGCGTGAGCAACATCGCGCAATAAGAAACATTTTCTTTGCGACTGGCTTGCCGTGCGTGGTCGAATAATTGTTGCACCAACGGCGGTGCGGTCGACGTGTTGGACGATAACGAAGACGCAATAAGCTTGGTAGCCGACGAAACCGTCGACTGCGACGAGGTGCTCGAATTCTCGTCGGTGATCTTCAGCATCGCCTTCAAAACGGCGCTCTTGTCTTGAAGCGCGTCACCGCTCGCCGGTAAAGGAATCTGGTTCTGCTGGGAAATTCCCGGCGGCATCATGAGCTTCTGGGTAAAAACACTGGACGCCGTCGGTGGTTTGTGCAATTCGTTCCACAACATTTGAAACTCCGAGTTCTGATCGGCTCGAGTTTTCGGTACGTTCGACGGTATTTCTTTAACATCGACGACTTCCGGAACGTTCTTGACGACGCGCGCTTTGTTGGGTGGATTTTGCGTCGTTTTCTGCTTCTGCTGAGCATCGAATTTCTGAGGCGGACGATTTTGGTGAGTGTCTTTCTTCATCACTCGAATGGGCTGCTGATCGGCGCTCGATAGCTTGCTGTTCTGGCAGAATGCCGGAAAGGGAATTGAGCGCATAGGGTCGGACGCGGAGTTGCCAGCATTCGATTGCAATTGTTTCTTGTTGTTCGACGAATCTTGAGGGGCCGAGGACACTTTGCCGATTCCCGTTGCTATCGAAGCTATCTCCTCTTCGGCTCTGATACCGTGACTTATGTTTATGAACTCGGCGTCGTGCAGTTTGTATCTCCGATTGGACGCTCCGCCGCCAACGAATTCCTTGTCGAACAGAACATCGTAAACATTCGAAGAAGCATCCTCGCCGCGTTGAACGCCAACGATAGTTCCCTTGTAGCCCAGCGGCACGGTCGAGCTCTCCTTTACGCTGATTATTCTGTCGAATAATTTGTGCTGAGCCTTTGGATCCGGCGGAAGATTTCCTGTGTGCAAACCGGGCTTGAACAACAGATGAGGCTTAACCTGCATCAGTACGGTTTTTCCTGTCTCGGTCTGCTTCGATTCGATGACTTTGTCCACTTCTTTTTTGATTTTTTCAATGGTATCGACATCGAGGCCCAACGAATTGCAGCTTCGAGTATCGACGCTCGCAAATGGTTGTTCTTTGAGCCAAGACACAACCTCGTTGAGTTTCTCCGGACCATTTTCGAACAAATCGTCCTCCGTGTAAATGTCGTTCGTTACTCGCTTCGCCAAACGTTCGAAGAGGAGAGGATATTGATGCATGTAACTTCGTATGAGCCCGATCGACTTGGTACTGTACAACCACTGACCAGACGACTTTTTCGTGTAGCCTGGTAGTTCCTCGTTTCGCTTGGTAAACTTAAGATTCAGTCCAACGTTCTGTTTGCCATTTTCGGGCGCCTCCGCAGAGCCCAGAGTAACGTAAATCGATCCCGTTATTCTGCTCAGGAAATGATTGCTCAATCCCAATCGTTGCGCCGCTATGCTCGTCGACATCCACTGCGCCTCGGAATCCGTAAATTGTTTCTTCACCGAGTCAAGATTCGGCTCCGTAACGATTCTCATGGCTACCTTTACTCTACCCGTTTTAACGTTAACTCCGGGATCTATTACTTCGCCCATAGCACCGTAATGAGGATGTCCAAGCATGAATACGACGCTCTTCAATGTGTAAACGTCAGTGATGTTTTGATAAAGAACGTAGCCTGGATCGTGAACGGCTATGTCGGTCACGACTGCCTGATAGGCGTAAGGGTTCGGATACTCGGACCATGTTTTCTCAAGAGACATTCTTCCCTCAGTGGTCAGTACGTACTGTCTTCCGATCATTGGAAGAGCTTGCAAAAGCACACTAGTGTCTCCGACATCTATTCCGAAACGACTCTTGTACCTGATGCAGAAGAAGAAAAAAATTATTTGTTCAGTTCAATCAAAAAGTTTCTTCGTTTAGACTACTGTAGATTCGGACAGTAGATTCGTACCCTTCGCTCACACTGCTGCATTGCATGTACCACTGCGAGGCGAGACCCGAGTTTAAATCTTCAATCCGCACGTTGTCGGGACTATATCCCTGCTGGCCATTGATAAGCGTGATTTTTCTGTCGCTAGTGGACACGCCGATTACGTGAGCCTCTCGCATATGGGGCCATCCTACGAACACAGTTTTTCCCAACATTTTGCTCGCTACATCATGCAGATTGGGAATTTCAGTGGGCAGTATAGAGATTATCATATTTTCTCTTCTCGACGCCTGCTCGAACACCTTCACCTGTTCAAAAAAAAAATCGCGATGCTTTAACAAATCTCACAATGCTCTTTTCTTCATTCGCAATAGAAATATTAGTTTACCTTTGCTTTCTCAAACTTGGAGCTGTGCTTTATGTGCTGAAGCGTCGGGAAGCCAGCGAAATATACACTGAGCTTAACGCCTTTGCATAATCCCTTAACCAATTTCTCCCTCGCCACTTCAATGTCTTCGCGATTGAGCAATACAACTCTCGCGTGGCTCTGTATGCTCGGAAAATACTGCGGTGCCTCGTAATGACCAAGATTTTCCTCGGTATAAGTTATCACGCACATGGGTCCGTGCTTATTGCGCTTCTGCTCTTCCGGCGTTAGTTTCGCGTTGTACGGTTCCATCGCTTTGCGAAACATACGAAATTCATAGGAATTCATAACGCATTCGTTACCGGAGTGAAATCGAGACGATTAAGTGAGCATACATACCGTCCAACAAATTTTTCTCGTCGATGAACGGTAGCAGTACTACGGCTTCCCATTCCTGTTTCTTATTATTAAGATCCGTCTTGAAATCCTCTGGATAATAATCGATAATCGGTGATCTCTCTTCGGTCAGCAAGCCTTGATAAGCTTCCGGCAGTAACGACCTACTCGCCGCTGGCAACACGGCCAATAATTGTTGAAACGGTAAAAATGGTTTTGCCAAATCAAACTCAATCTTGAGATCCTTAAAACCCTTTATATCGGAGATGTACGGGGCGTAATGGTGGGGATAATACCAGGCCCAACTGCAGCAACCGTTGTAATAGTAGTGCAAGTTCCACTGGATCGCCGTCACGTATGCTTCCGCCTGAGATCGGAGAACTTCGCTGAAAATTGAAATTGAAATTGCGGTATACTACAAAAAGCTCACTGAACGTTGAGCTCGCTGAACTATGAGCCTTTAAATACTTACGCATCGACGTTCTCGTATTCGAGCTTGTTCATGTAGTAATCCCGCTTGTGTTGCAAAAACTCGATTTGGTACATCTCAGTGTCCGAGTCCACTTCTAGGGGCTCTTCCTCGTCGGAGTGCCCTATCAACTGCGCGAATCACGTATTGAGAAACGGTATTTATCTTAATGATGAGGTAATAAAAGATACGCACCATATCGTCGGTGGATTGTATAAGGGCGCTCAATTCTTTGTTGGCAGACTTTTTCGGCGAGGCAAAGCTTTCCGGTGAGTCTTTAGATTTCCTGTACCTCGTTCTCTCGTTCTCGTTCGGTCGCCTGCCGGTTTTAGCTTCGAAATACTTGAGATCGGCAAAGTGCTCGGCGAACTGATCGGTGTCCACCTGCGACAGTCTTTCCATGAATTTTTCAAATCTATCCAGCTTAAGTGTGCCTCCCTCGTTTATGTATCCTGTGGAATCGACATAGTCACGAATTACGCTCTTCGCTATCGCAATTTTGTGCAAAAATATCAAGAATACAGAGAAGATATTCATGGCGTTAACGGACCATCCAACGTCGGCAAAACTTCCATGTACGCGTGATACAGCATCGGCAGTGCTCCGTTTTCAATGTGAAGATTCGGGAGATTCGGTATGAAGTCGTTACCCACGAGAAATCCCATCAATATCCAATCGTCTATTATCTTCTCTACGTCAAACGGAAATGGAAGCCTGTCCTTGACAGCAGAAAACTCGTGCTCAATGTACTCTCGAAGCAGGGATATGTGCAGTAGGCAAAATCTCGTTTGCTCCGGCGATTGGCATTTCTTTTGATTCTTTCCGTACTTCACTTCTTCCCTCAGTACCGCGAAGTGCGGCTCGTGAGTGCACAGACTCAACATAATGAGGTCCGCGTCTAGGCCGTACAGACAGTGTCTCGTATTTGGGTCGTGATCCGGCTGCGATTTAATGTATCTTATGTAATCCATTATTTTGTGCTCCCCCTCTCCAGGCACCTGTAATTTCATTATGCATTTGAGTTTGTTAAATAAATATATTTCGTGCTTCGTCTAAACCATCACCGACCTTAAACTTGAATTTTATACAAAGTTTGCAGAGAGTTTTCTTGTTCTTTTTTGTTTATAAATTAATAATAAATGAATATTATATCCTAACGGTTATACAGTTATTATTGTCAAATGGCTTTTCCAATATAATAGAAAACAAATACGTAAATAAATATCTACTACAATAGTGTCAATTGTTTTAGATGCAATGACATACACTCTATTTAATATCAGATCAATATTCTATATCATTCTCATAACTATTCTCATGCAGCAATGCAGATTTTTCCGAAATACATTTTTCTTAAAGCTATACCAGAGACAAATTTGTGCAATGCAAATAAAAACTGTTATTTGTAGAGCGTGTATAAAACAATGTAAAACAATGTAAAAGGGGCTCGTTGCTGTAATCAAATAAATAAGTAAATAAATAAATAAACAATATCAATGGCAATTAGCACCTCCGATATAGTATAGTCAATATAAATAATATAACCAATATAATGAATCACAATAATTGAGAATTATAATTAACTATACCTCTGGTCCGCTGAGTATGATCTTGCAATTCTGCCAGAGCTTGTTAGTCGAGATTTTCCACGTAACAAAATATTTCAACTGCTCCGTCAATTTCGACATAAACAGTGTTCCCGGAGTGATGCAGTTTGAATCGAATCTAGCCTCCTTCGGTACTTCCTCTCCTCTGGCTCTAGCTCGAGCCTCAACAGCCTCGGCCTCTTTCGCGGCTCGGAATCTCCGTCCTCTCTGCTGATTGATCTTGGCCCTTGGCGCAACACCGTCGACAGCCATGAAGAATAATTTTTGTGGCTTTATCGTATTGAACAATATCTCTATGTATTGAAATATATTTTTAAAAATATCTTCCTCGGTAATACGAAAATGGGCATCGACATCGTTTGGATGAGAACAGCAATGTATAATGCCGTTCATGTCTAAATATAGATTATCAAACTCAGGGATCTGCAACAAATAAATTCTTCATGACGGACAGTTGCAACAACAGTAACGTCGTTTGTCTGTTTACACGTTTTGAGATATAAAAAAAGGCTTTTGTATCGCTCTAATTTTATGTTGCTTTAACATTGGTTACGGTACGATTGGTTACGATTACGGTACGATTTGTAGCAAAAATATACATTGCTTCCTCCATTGTTAATTGGACACGTTATATGAGGATAATACTCTGAAACTCTTGTCAAGTGAGAACTTGACAAAAGTTTCAGAGTATTATCCTCATATAACGTGTCCAATTAACAATGGAGGAAGCAATGTATATTTTTGCTACAAATCGCGGATAGCGTTGTCGCAACAATGTACTTGGAACAACGAGAAAACTTAACGTGTAAAACGTGTCGATCGTCGCATGTGCAATGTCGTGGAGGACATCGGCGACGTTCGACGATGAAAAAAACATTTAAGCACATATTATTCGATTGCCGTTACCTGATATTCGGTTAGCAACTCGAGGAGGCAAGGGTATCGTTCGCAGATATATCTGCAAAACTTTGGTACTCCCATTTTTTTTTTTTTTTTTTTTTTTTTTTTTTTTTTTTAATTCCTCCGATTCCGATGAATTACGAAAATAGTATAAGCGCGTGGTTAGCCAGTCTTCGTACACCGACAACAATCGGATAACTTTATTGTACTAAAATTGGTTTATCAAAATTATAAACTTGATCCATAACTGCGATGCTTGAAATCACATATTTTTTTCCCAACCAAAGTAGTTTATTACTCATACAGAAGCGGCGAACTGCGGTGAGCTTCGCGGACACTGTGGGAATAATTGCGAGAGGAGCCGCGCGAGCGAACCGAGAACGTTGCCGAGTGTGCGGATACTTTGCGAAGCTCTAACGCGAAGAGCCAGGCTGGGGAAAGACTCGACGTTCAAAAAAAAATTGGTAATTTACGGTCAAACTCATTTCAATCAGAACTCATTTCCGTCGAAAGGTAACTAGGCCGCAGAAACACCATGTTTATAAATCTTAAAGCGAATATAGCTTTTATCGAAAGTTAAGCCAACGTGCTCATAAAGATAAGCCCCAAACCGTTCTTTCCTTGTGCAAACGCTTTTTTGTTAAACGCGCTAGTGTTTGATTTGATTTTATGCCGCTTTTTTTTTTTTGGGGGAAACGTCACTTCCGTTTGAAAATTTCATTTTTTGGCGGGGAGTAACAGTTTGAAGAAGAATCAGAAGAGTCGGATTTTCAAACCGATTGACGTTTCCCCTAGATGACGTTACTTCGAGGCCCGCTCGTCAAATTAACGGAAGTAGCTTGTTGAATTAATTTGTTTAATAGTTCTACAAGTTATTACTATTATCATCATTTATTGATAATTGATTACGAGTCTCTACGATGGCCACCTTAAAATTATCACACACGTTATCAAACGTATAACTTCCAAGTGTTAAATGAATCAATTGAATTTATAAATGAAAGTAATTAATGAAAAGCTTACTTATTTTATCTTAGGCACCTTTCGGTTATGCCGATTGACACTGTACAGACGAACCCTCTAAATTGCATCGAGAGCAATGCAGGTAAATTATTCTAGGTAAACACTTATACAGATTTTATTCTATATAATAACATATCTGATTTTGATCATTCAGATGCCGACAAAGCTTCCCAGAGAAGCCAACATATCCATCGGCATCATCGCCATGGACGGTACGCTACGTTACCCAGAAACAGCGTCGTGGCTGCAATGATATGTCTACAAGTCAGGTCGGTTTTTTTGTCCAAAGTAAACCATTTGTTATTATTCATAGATCAATTGGTTTTCTTCTATTATCAGGTATGAGAAACATCTTCGGAAGAATGCTTGGACCCATCCTGGAGAGCTGCCGGAGGGTTGCTGGGATGGAGGCTTTGATAAGCCTCCATCGTGAGCATAAGTATTTTCATTATTTGACTTATGTTTTAATCAATGTGGAATGTTTTTTTTTGGGCGAGGAACGAGTATATAACACAGTGTATATAACGTATATAAATGTTCCTCAGTGTTGCTGATATTCTGTGTTTTCAGGCATATGACAAACGACCGAGGCCAAAGAGCTTTAGGTCTTGCCAGTGTATTATCTCGGTGGATTTTATGAGCATAGGATCTCTGATGTGACCATCAATTCTGGATTCTCTTGAGCTGAAAGCATGATCGTACCACCAGCCATACCTGCAGATTAAGAAAATCGAATGTGTGGACATTTATCTGAATGTTTTTCTCTTTGACAGTTTTTGCAAAAGCAGTTTTCGCCACAGTTACTGGCGTTACTGTACCTTTCGCTGCTCAATTGCAAATCGCAGGGTAACTCGTCAATTTCTTTTGCTACTTTTGCCTTATCGTACCACCAGCCGTAACTACGGAGAAAATGTTCATGATTTAAATGTAAAAAAAAAAAAAAAAATCAAATAAAAGGCAAAGTATAAAATGTTTAAAAATATATATTAGTCTGAACAATTAAGTAACATAGTTATCATATTCTATCTGAGCGTAATTCTCGTCAATTAACAAATTAATTTATGAATTCATTCATGACGCATTACTACACGCTTTACCGCAACAAAATGAAGCGTTCGAAAATGTTACCTTTGGCTGTTCAACGGAGGCCACAGGCCGATATGTCGATGTCTCACAGCATCTTCCTGAATAGTGGTTTTGACCGACTCACTGACGTCGTAGATATGCTTCGTCTCAGCTTGTATCGCATAGAACTTCGGCGTTAAAAAACTTGCTGTGAAATATGCGATTACATTCAGTACCATGGCATACATATAGATCCAAACAATCGAAAGGCATGACTGTGTTACCATCCGCGTTCGGTCGGTGAAAGGTATATCGACCGCTCGTAAGATCTCCGGGAAAACAAAGCTTAAACGATGGCTTATTTATTTTCTCGTGCCCGATTATGTCGATGCCCGTAGTTGTCGATGGCATCCTACAAAGATTGCGCATTCATAATTAAATGTAAATAAAGACAGCTCGCCATAAAACTTTACTTCCAGTTGACAGGGTCAAACTGAACAGACTGACTGGAACGCCCAAACATTAACTATCCACCTCTCTCCATCTACGGAACGGTTCTCAAATATATACAATCCACAGACGCGCAGGGAATGCTGAGAACCTAACCCAGGTACGATTTTACACGCACCGGCGATTTACATCAAGTACACATTCAATAACAATTGTACATTTTTTAAAATTAATTCACCAATAACACTCATTTATTCGTCTTATATGCCAACAGTTAGATCCAGAATCGATTGTCTTAAATTATCATGTGGTCTGACGATAAGCACAATGTCTTATCACAGCACTAAAAGTATCTACGTGTCCAGTACCTTCGTAAATCTACAGATTTCATCGGATTTTTTTATTATTATAATTTTTTTTTTACAGAAGCATAATATATCGAAATTGGGAAACATAACATTGCAGTGCATTCAGTGCAATTTCAATGGCAGAGGCCACGCAACTTTTGATCTTGCCAGTGTATCATCGCTGTAGATCGCACGAGCTCCGACGTATTTTTGTGATGATTGAATCTCGGATCTCTCGAGCCGAAAGTACGATCGTACCACCAGCCGTAACTGCAAACAAAACATCAAAAAAATATTCTCATATGCCCCTACTCGTACCGCTACTTGTTGTATCAGATCCCACAACTCTACCTCTGACTGCTCAACAAAGGCCAACGATATAGATCGCGAGGTTTCTCATTTTCTTTCTTCATCGTCGTTTTAACTGTTTCACTCACATCGTACATCTGCTTCGTCTCGGCTTCTCTCGAGTAGAATTTCGGAGTTACGAAGCTTGCTGTGACAGAGAGCGTTGGGAATTTGTGAGTTACATATATATATATATATATACAGTGTCAATGTGAGTAATGGAAGAGTTGGAACGCGTTGCAACCATCGATTTTCGATACCCGCACATCAGAACGCCCACTCATTTGGTGCTTTGGGAAACATAGTTTGAAAGGTGGTTTCTCGGATATTCTTTTTCCGACTGATCCACCCTGCCCGCTTCCCCGCGAGTCAGAAGTTTCGTTTAGCATCTTGTTTTCTGTTTTTTTTTTTTTTTTTTTTTTTTTTTTTACAGTGTTACGTGAATTTTTATCGCGATCTTTGGACGAAGCAGTGGACTCAGCGTTGGCCTTTACTAATTGCACACTGTTCGTGAACACCAACCGGAACAGACTGACGAGGTCCACACTCGGCACGAAATCGTCTCCGTAGAAACACAAGCCGCTCGGCTTAGTGTACGTAGCGTTTCTCGAATATTTGATCGATACTCACGCGAAGAATAAAGCATGCCCGATAATATTTTATTGTGCAGGGTCATTTTTTTGTCATTCCCT
Source organism: Amblyjoppa fuscipennis (assembly GCA_963575735.1). Lineage (NCBI taxonomy): Eukaryota > Metazoa > Arthropoda > Insecta > Hymenoptera > Ichneumonidae > Amblyjoppa > Amblyjoppa fuscipennis. The sequence goes on along the minus strand of OY754495.1, from coordinate 13,414,205 downwards.
CGGCATACTATCTAATCTCTGGCACAACGATAATAAAATTTAACGACAACTCTACATGCAGATGGCTCCGGGAATGGCAATCAGATAACTTCTGTATTAACCACACTCGATTGAATTTTTTCAAATGAATATTTATTTCGATGCTCCCCCCATTAGTAATGCACATTCGATTAATAGTATACACGATTAATAATGGTTAGTCTGGCCCACCAATCTTACAAAAATTCTATTTCGATAGTCAAACTTTTAATGTTTTGTCTCGCTGATTCGCACTCTTTGTTTCGTTCGTCTTTAATGTAATCGTAGATTTTTTTTTGTTGGTTTTTATTCTGTTTTTTATATATATATATATATATTTCTTTCTTTAGTCACTATAGCTCTATGGTTCTTTCTTCGGATCCCCGGCGAGGCTACGGAGAACAGTACAAACTAGAAAATGCTTCGGCTGGAGGGGATCTGTTGTGCGCGCAGTATCGTTTGTCCGAGCACATCACCGTCGGCGATCAGCCGTTATATTTCATTATAAAACGCCTCTTACATCCGGCACAACTGAGCGTTCGGGCGTCGCTCGCACATCGTATAGCCCGTTTACAAAGGCTGTCGCGCACACACTCATTCCCTCAAACTTTCACGTCTGACCGAACGAGCTACACGAATTCTTCTTTTGTACTCTCGCACTTTACAATTTCCGGAGCTTCGCTCAAGCTCACACACCTCGCTTATACTCTCTGCACTCTCATGTCGTTAAGCTCAATCAACACCTTACAACGTCTCGCGCACGTGTAAATGGACTTTTTCTTTTCTTTTCTTTTTTTTTTTTCTTGTTTTTTTTTTTCATTTCCTCATATTTACACGATTAATATAACGTTTCGTAGATTTCTTAAACTCTTCGATATCAACGTATTCAACCCAATCGAATATCCTCGACATCGAGATAATCGGCGCAGCGGACGGTGCATTTTGCCCTGCGATCGTTGTCCCGATTATTCTCGAAGGTCAATCACAAGTCAACGATGTTTTTTTTTCGTTTGCTAAATTTTGTTTTGTGCCATTTTTTTTTGTTTTTTTTCGCAAGAGGATTTTAGGAGATCGGATACGCGATCTGCTCGATCATTAGTTCGCCTCGACGTAAACAGTAAACAATGGCTCCGTACGTCCCGATTTTGTCAGACTTATTTTTATATCATCCTTCGATTCTTCAGAGCCAGCGCGGAATTGCCGTTCTTACTCATAGTCAGAGAGAGTGTCTCTCGCGCGACTTGTTCATCAATGAAATTAATGCGGACTCTCGAAATGTTCTTAATGCTTTTTTTTTTTTTTTTTTTCTCGCACACGACGCTAAAGAATCTTCGAGTTCCCGAGTGAGAAAACAAAAGAATAGATTTATATTCCCTTCCGGATTTACACCGCGTGTGCCCATTGTCTCTTCGCTTCGTCGTTCAGACGAGTAAGCGATAAATATATAGATCTCGTTTTTTTTTTTTTTTTTTTTTTTTCGTTAATATACAGATTATAATAAAGTTTGTACGTTCATAATCCAGTCTCAACATTAATATACGGTTTTCGCTATATAGGCTACCAATTCTCTATCTCTTTCACTCTCGTAAGACGGCTTGTGCGTGCGCGACATTAACAATTCATACAACACGCCTCTCCGCTCCCCTGCCTTTATTCGATGAAGCGCGAACGCGGCGAGCGCGGGATCTTCGGCGCGAGTAGAGACCATCTTCTTTTTTTTTTTTTTTTTTTCTTTAGGCCATCCATGCAGAGAATGTGCTTGCGTCTTTTGTGTAGAGAGAGAACGAAAGAAATAGAACAGAGTACATAGTATCCATTCTGTCTGTCGCACGGGCATAAAATACCAGCGAAAACTATGCGAAGCCTGTATATTATTATTATTGTTATTGTTATTATTATTGTTATTATTATTGTTATTATTATTATTATTATTATTATTATTATTATTATTATTATTATTATTATTATTATTATTATTATTATTATTATTATTATTATTATTATTATTATTATTATTATTATTATTATTATTATTATCGATGAATTTCGCACCGAAAGTGAGGATGGAAGGAGCACGCGACACGACATCACTACTCCCCGATCGATTCTGACCCAGTACGAGGATAGTACATATATATATGTCTACATACATACCGTCGAGGGCATGAGAATTTCGTTGATTCCCGAAGCTTCGGTATACGAGATAACGTCACGATCCTCCTCTCACATTAAAAAAAAAAAAAAGTCATCTCGCCGTTCACTCGACTCAAAAATATATATATATGTGTGTTGCTCAGAGTGTCAATATACAATATTATACATACATTCGTAAAATCTACATGTGGGTATGAAAAATAAAAAATATTTTTTGGCCATTTTCTTTTTTTCTTCTTTTCTTCGATATTTTTCTTGCGGGGCGGGGGGGGGGGGGGGGGGGGGGGGTGGAGGGATATGAAGAACGGAAGGAGAGAGAGGAGAAAGGCGGAAGAGAGTTGGGGTCTAAGAATATATACGAGGATTGGGCGCGGGTAGTGGATGGGATTCGCGGTTGATAGACTTGGTGTGCCCGCTGGATGGACTTGGTTGATAACTCGAGATAAAAACTACGGTGTGGCTATTCGCACCCTTTCGTGTGTCGTGTGTCGTGTGTCGTGTGTTGCCATATAAGCTTTTATACAGGTGAGCTTTTCGTGTGTCGTGTGTCGTGTGTCGTATGTTGAAGCTTTTTCGTGCGTCGTACGTCGTGCCTTCCTGGTCGTACTGTGGCATAGCATTTATCGTGTGTCGTGTGTCGTGTGTCGTGTGTCGTGTGTCGAGAGTGTTGTGTTTCATAATTTATTAGTTTCAATTAAGCATGACATTATTCGTGTGTCGTGTGTCGTGTGTCGTGTGTCGTGTGTCGAGCGTGTTGTGTTTCACAATTTATTAGTTTCAATTAAGCATGACATTATTCATGTGTCGTGTGTCGTGTGTCGTCTGTCGTGTGTCGTGTGTCGTGTGTCGTGTGTTGAATGAGTTGTGTTTCACCATTTATTAGTTGCAATTGAGCATGGCATTTTTCATACACATAGAATACAGTTTTATCATGATAACTAATGACAGTTGTCTCATCGTTAATTAGTTTTTATGTTAATATCAAAGATCTGGCTGTAGAGATGATAGCCGGAGTGGTAGCCCCATAATAATTTTCATGTGACGTGTGTCGTGTGTCGTGGTTGTGTATGTTGTGTGTGTGTCACCACTCATTAGTTCCTATTACGCATAATGATTTTTGTGTATCGTGTGCGTGCGTGCTTTTATCAGTTCGTATTAAGGCAATGTGAAATTATTCCGTCGCTATCAAACACCTGAGTTTCGGCATTCTTGAAAAAAGTCCATTACAATATAGGTTTTGATACCGTCCGACTAATTTTCCATTGCCTTAATGTGAGCTAATAAAAGGTGAGACACAACACGGACGCCGCACGACGCACCATACACGACAAACGAAAAATATTATGCTTAATTGGAACTGATCAATAGTGAAATACAACACGTTCGATATACGATATACGACACACGATACACGAAAAATGCCATGCTCAATTGCAACTAATAAATGGTGAAACAAAACTCATTCAACACACGACACACGACACACGACACACGAATAATGTCATGCTCAATTGAAACTAATAAATGATGAAACACAACACTCTTGACACACGACACACGACACACGACACACGACACACGACACACGACACACGACACACGAATAATGTCATGCTTAATTGAAACTAATAAATTATGAAACACAACACTCTCGACACACGACACACGACACACGATAAATGCTATGCCACAGTACGACCAGGAAGGCACGACGTACGACGCACGAAAAAGCTTCAACATACGACACACGACACACGACCCACGAAAAGCTCACCTGTATAAAAGCTTATATGGCAACACACGACACACGACACACGACACACGACACACGAAAGGGTGCGAATAGCCACACCGTAAAAACTATAGTCTATTTTACGTCTACGACGCAGGCACTATATAACTACTCTGAGAATAGTAGGTAGAGGTTTTTTTGTTATGTACACGCTATAATGGCTCCGATAAACTGGAGGCGAGAATTTTCGTCGAGCCAACAATTTAACTCGTAGCGACGAAATGGTAGTTCATTGGTTCGAGGGGGGAAAAACGAACGAGAGATTTTTAGCATCGTCCAGCGCAGGTCACTTCGTGCGTCGCCTTCCGAGCCTAACGAAGGGAATCGACGCTCGCTTGTTTTCGTACACGCGCCGCCGGGTAAAATAATACGCCCAGAATCGAAGGTCACGGTCGGAGACGAAACGTGATACAAGAAGTATCGCTGGCTCTTACCCGGCGAGCGTGTTTTTGTTTCTTTTATTTTTTTCGCAACTTAAGATTCGTTGGTATTCGGAGCTTTAAATGTTAATAAACTAAAGAAGAAAATAATAATAAGTGCAACCAATTAAAAGATGACTCGTGTGTGTTTTTTTTTATTCTTTTCTCATCATTTTTCATGTCAATTTTTGTTTTCACGCTTACGCGCTCGCACTTATCTCCCCCTCTCACTTCCCCTCTTCGTCGTTTTTAAAAAAGTAACGAAAAAAAAATATCTTGGATATAATAAACCCCCCCTCCCCTCCCCCCTCCATCGTTCCCCGTATATTACTTCGACAATCGGCTCGTAAACACAATGGCGAGACAACTGTGGGTTTTGGTTCTCCATTCCCCTCGTCCATTAATTATTTTTTTATAATCTTTCTCTCACTTTTTCGTTTTGTTTTGTTTTTTTTTTTGTTTTTTTTTTATCTCACAAGATCTCTCGTGTCTCCCGATATCTGTCTCTTTCACTAGAAGCTACCAATACGCAGACCTCTAGAGAGTGACACAGGGGTCAAAGAGAGAAAGTATGATATATATATATAATATATATGTGTATATTTTATGTTGTATAGCGGACCGCTGCGCAGAGACTCACGTTTTCATTATGGACTCGACTCTTTCACTCGTCTTTATTATTCCGCTTTATTCTTTCGCGTGCTCTTCTTACGTTTCTCAACCTCTTCCCTCGAGACTGTTCCTGAACGAATAAAAATTCGTGGAAACTCGTCAATATCGTTCGACGCGAGCCGATGCGCAACGGTACCTTAAAATACAAGTCTTACCGACGCTATACAAGAAAGTGCTTGCTGTTCTTAATAGCTAATAGTTAGTTTTCTTCTTCTTTTTTTTTTTTTTTTTTAAATCTCCCCCTTGCTCTCTCTCTCTCTCTCTCTCTCTCGCAGCTCGAAAACTAATTCAAATAATTTCGCTCTTCCGTACATAAGAGAACACGCACACGTAATCGCAACAAATGATCGTTACACAACGTTTGCGCCTAAATTTATTATGGCCATTTGTATGGTTCTTATTGTTTTTTTTTTTAACGCTTTTCTCGACTGTCTTCGTTTTCATTGCGATCACATTCTTTTATTATCTCTCTCCCACACACATGCACACACACACCCGCGCGCGCGCGCGCGCGTATAATTCGCATTCGTACATGATTTTTTTTGCATTTTTGTTTTTTGTTTGTTTTTTTGTTTTTTTTTTTCATTTTCAAAAGAGCAGTTGAGCATCAATTTGCATTCGCGTCTGGTCGTCGACGAAATATACACACACCCACTGATCCTGCACAGCCCCGACCGGCAGGTCCGTGTCAAACTGTTTGCATGAAAGATTGTCAAATGTACAATTGTATCGATCTCAGCGCATCGAGCCATCGAGATTCATTGTTTCACCTCGTCCGTCGTTATCGTTGTCAACAGGTGATATACTTCACTGCAAGCTTGACACGTTTTTACGCACTGGGAAAGATTTTTATGGAAAAAAAAGAAAAAAAATTTATATAAAACAAATTTGCCGGTTTGCCGATGCAAATATCTCGCTCATCCGGTCTTTGCATTGTATAATGGTGTCGTCGTCGTCGTCGTCGTCGTTCTTCATCAGTATTTACACATATTTTTTTACATATCACTTGGCAAGGTAATCGGGCCACGTCTGTAGAGACGCTTCGAGGTAGGAAGAGGGTCCCCGCGATATATATAATGTATGCGCAAAAAAAAAAAAAAACGATCGTTCGTGTTTGTCTCGACGATCTCGAGAGAAACGACGACGATATCGCGACATAGAGGAAAGATCCGAAGGACCCGAGGTGGCTCGATCACATTCCAAGGACCTTCTTCGCAATTAAGATTACTTCTTTTTTTTTCTTCTTTTTGCGAGGCCCATGCCTCGCGCGCCACGTCCTCGCAAGGAAGAGCTACGAGTTAATTGTGTACACGCTAATACAGCGAAGAAACGTGCGAGCCGAATTTCGTTCGATGAGACGGTTCAGTTCATTTTTTTTTGTTTTTAATAATCGAAACGTTATCTCGAATCTGCCATATGGTATCTTCCCAAACGCGCGTTATCGTTTCGCTCGATCGTTTCTTTTCGCGATACTGTTACAGTGGTAAGTTGCGTGCACAAGGATTTGTCGCAGCTCCTTTTCTCGGCTGCCCTGAGTAAAAAAAAAAAAATTACAGAAGCCCCCCCACCTCGGACAGTGTTTTGCGAATTAATATATAAGCATACGAGAGGCTAAGGGAAGAGAAAAAAAAAGTTGTAAAATAAAAGTAACGAAAAACAAAAAGACGTACGTATGAGTGTCGCGAGAAAAACAAAAAAAAAAACGTACGGGATAATGTAATCGAGACGATAGTACAATCGGTGGTGGAGAATTAAAAATATCACGGTCACTTGGCGTATCAGTTGGACCAGTGTCTGAGATGGCTCTGGAGGTAGTTAAATCGCATGTGTTTGAAAATTACTCTGCGTTAGTTGTTAAACCGATCCTCGAACCGCATAATTGTCCAAGATCAAAAATACTGAACAACGAGAATACATAATAGACAATTAAAACGGCCGGAGACACGATGGGGAAGTTTGAATGTAAAAAAAAAAATCCATCTCGCTTACGCTCCATTTTCATTATTTCAAATTACTGCGAATGGGGTGGGCGGTGAAAATTAATTTACGTTCGTTAAAATTTTACACTTATACTTTTTTTATCGTCTTCTTTTAACCGTTAATTATTCCACAATGAGCCGATTGATCGCATAGGCGACGAATATCCCAAGCCAAATCAATCTAGACTCCATTTTCTTTTCAAATTTTTCTTCCATTCTCTTATTTCTCTTAAAACTATAAATCGCTCCCTTTCATTCGCCTTATTTGCATACGATACAGGTACTAATTTGTCAAGTTTTCTTTTCTTCTTTTTTCCGTCCCCGATCAATATCGCGGCGAGCTGCGTACACGAACGCTGAGTCCCGCGGATTCTCAATAAATAAAAAAAAACGAGTCGTTTTTAACTTATTGAGAAGCCGCGGGACTCAGCATTCGTGGACGCAGCTCGCGTGGTGTTCATCGAAGGTAGAATAAAGAAAAAAAAAAGTAGTGTGAACCGACTTCTCTCCTCGTGTAAACTTTCCTCTCCGGTTTCTTCTTTTCGCGTGAAAGAAAAAAAAAATGAAAAAGAATATCTTAGAATCTATGCTTACATCTGCACTAACCTAATGAGCAAACCTATTGACGGGCACCGATTAAGCTGCTCGGCCCGAATGATTCCGAGACAGCGAATACAAGAAAGTTTCCTCCGTCTCTGATAAATTTTCAATGATCGATAATCGAGTGTGTCAATTTAGTTCGAATCAGAGAGAACGAACTAACGAGTGTCAAGGAAAAGAACAATAAAGCGTCATTGCGTACTTGCACGAAATTGCAAAGAAAGCTAATCCTTCGTATTATTTGTCAATTCTTTAACCGCGTCTGTTCGTTCCGTGCTCCTAGCACAATCTAACTCGAATGTGCGTACATCTACGCGCTGTAGCAAAAAAGAAGACAAAAAGACAGTCAAAACTGATCGATAACACAATGAAACATGAGTTACGTGTACATCACACATATCAAAACAGTACTTTCCAAGCGGTGTCTTCAAACCAGCTTGCGTTACCAGCAAAAACCCGTCAACGTCCGCGCAATCAACATCGAACGAAGTATAAACTGAGACGCTTTGGGGGCGAGCTACGATATCGTCGTTCGATGTATCCTTCGCGTCGTATAAATATCAATATACCACATACTTCCTGTTTCTTCTGTACGAGAACTCGTCGTGTATCATGTTTGCTTGTGATATACAAAATTGCGATACGAAAGGACGACCGTCCGAGCGTCCTTCCGCAAAGCTGCTCTTTAACGCGACCCACAAAGGGATTATGGTGGTATATTAAGATCATCAAGCGAGAAACCATCGGTGAATAGAACGCAGCGAGAGGATAAATTTTAAACGAAAGATAAACCGTTCGGAGAGGAGTAAGTCGGCGCATCACAACGAGATGGATGAGAGCGTAGGTCGAGAGACGCTCGCGCTTCGGCAGCTTGCGAAAACGCAATACTACAATTATTATCGTTATATGGCGTTTGTTTTCTTGCTGTTGTCGGTGTGTTTATGTTGCCGTTATGGTTGTTGTTGTTGCTGTTGTTGTTTTTTTTTTTGTTTCTCGTTAACGTTACCCGGTCACTCTTCTACGGCCAATCGTAGAAACGTTAAAGTGAGATTTGGAGAAGTTAATAAACGCGAGCGTGTGTCAGATTAAGAGCTGTCAGCCTCTTCAGCCACTCGGTGACGCGACGATGGCTGGACTCTGGCGTTCCAACAGATTCGAGCGAGCCTTCATACGGCGTTGCATCAATCTACTCTCGCTCGGTGGGGACAAGCCGTAAAGACTGGTCAGAGATTCTTTGCCCAACAGACGATGCTCGCCGATGATCTTGGAGTCGCTCAGCTCCATGCTCGAGTGTACCGAGCAGGACTTGCGTCGCGAACCAGAATCGAACTCGCACGACGAGTGAGTCGCACCGTGCTTGCTGTGCTCCGAAAGTTCGCTGCTCGAATCCGACATGTGACCGTACGGGTGATTGTCGTCGTCGGTCGACGAGGTCGAGAGCCTCTGTTCCCGATACTCCGTTAACTCCTCAAGATTCATCGAGAAATGCTGATGCACAACACGATTTACGGCCATTGCGGACTCGGCGAAAGCTGATAATTCTCGGGCAGAGTTGTTTCTTCTGGAATTGCAGAAAAATATTACGCGTTAGTGAACGAACGTGAAGTGAAAAGAATTGATATAAGAGTGAAAATCGATAGTTACCTGATTATCAGCGGCGTCTCAAGAGACCTGTTGCCGGATGTCATGGAGCTGGGACCAGGATTAATCCAAGAATGATTGAGAACGCATTCGGCGCTGAGTCTTCGATGTGCTTCCTTGACGAGAAGACCGTTGATAAGATCCTTTGCATCGTCGGAAATGGTCGACCATTCCTTGTCGGGAAAGTCGTATCTTCCCTGTTGGATGCTCGTGAAAAGCAATTCCTGACAGGCCTGACAGTTCTCTCCTCGCTCCCATCCGCACTCGGTGCCGCAGTTGCCGTAAAATGGCGGATAACCGCAGAGCAGAATGTACATTATGACACCGAGACTCCAGAGATCGCAACGCTTGTCGTAGTAGCTCGTCTCGCCGATGAAAGCCTCGACGACCTCTGGTGCCATGAACTCGGCGCTGCCGACCGGCGTGAGAAGCTGCGGTGTCGCCACCGGACTCGACATCGTGTTGTTGAACTTTATACCCGAGCCGAGATCGAAGTCGCACACCTTGATCGGCGTTAACTTGTCCGGATAGACGCAAAGAATGTTTTCGGGCTTTAGATCTCTGTGAGCTATTCCTGTGAACGAACAAAAAGAAAAGAAAATAAGTTAAGTAAAATAATCGATCAACGCAGTGGATAAAAGTATAAAGATAGAACAATTTCCTTCGGAGGAACTCACCTTTCTTATGGATGAAATTCAATGCGCTAGCGATCTCCTTAACGATCTGGCTCGCTTCGCACTCGCTGAAGTGTACACGCTCTTGAATTCTCCTCAGCAACTGACCACCGTTGATCTTCTCGAATACGAGATAGAATCTATCGTCGTCCTCAAAAAATTCTATGAGGTGAATTATGTTGGGATGACCCTGACAATGATGAAATGTCTCGACCTCCTTGAATACGCGAGCTCTGGCATGTCCCGGTATCTTGTCGATTATCTTCACTGCGTACTCGAGATCGGTGTACAACGAGGCGCAGGTTTGTACCGAAGCGTAAGCTCCCTCGCCGAGCACCTCGCCGGTTAGCTTGTACAGTTCTGGAACACAAATGACACGAAATAATTAGTTGAGTAATTTAAAAAAAAAAAACAAATAGGATATATTCGAAATCAAGTGGCGAGAGAGATTCATCTATCGAAATATATTTAACCCAACTATGGCGATTTCGTTATGAAGTTTTATTTGTTTTCTTCTTCTTTCAAGCCGGTATATCTGACATGTACGCATTCTTTGCTCGCCCTCTCAGCGACGAATTCTCCGGGGATTAAATTCTATGTAGGTTGAAGTCGACAAACTTTTCCACGGTTACAAGCGAATCTTTAAACTGTCCGGCCAGTAGCGGCAACAGCGAACTCGCGACTATCGTGCAGCAGCAGATGGGCAAAACCGGTTTCACCGAGAACGCGCTCTCCGAAGTCAATATTTTTCTCTTTTTCGAGACTCGCACGTTGTGCGGACCTTAAGGAGAAACTGTTCTTCTCGTATCTTCCATTCAGATATATAAATGGCGCTCGGAGGCTCCGCGCTCACCGATGTCCTCCTAATAGGTTCGTGTACAATTTCTTCACGAGCTCGGTGGATACTTTGTTGATTGTATATATTTGACTTGAAGCTATTATTATGCTCTTAACTGCCACTGTGGCGTATTTGCTGCATTGGCAAGGCGACCATTTAAAAAAATATATATAAATATTGTCGAATTCTTGAACTTCTCACCGGAAGTCTCTCCCAAAGTTGTTCCATTACATTTTAGTACTCCACGACTTTGAGAAATTGTTTTTACAGACAATTAAAACGGCCGACAGTAAATTCATCGATTCTCATTGAGGTCTTTAGCTCTGGAACTCGAATTAGCGAATTACAGAGAGACAAATGGAAGGTTCACAGGGAACTTTCTGATTACCATTGTGAAAATCGAGCGTTGAGGTTTGTTCGTCGGGAGTGAAACCCATGAATATAAACGCGTTGTATATTATACTATATACTTTCGAGTGAGCGGCGCGCTAAATCAACGTTGTGTGTGGACGACGTTTGAAAACTTTCGATTGCACCGATCTCTCGATTCTAAAGCCGCAGGTAACTCTGAATCTGCCGTGCGCAGATACCGAACATAGCATCGGCCTCTGTCAGCGGATGTCACTGGCTCTCAACCATCCTTCGTTCGACGGAAGTTGCAGAGTAAATGCAATTCACTTCGACAATGCACCGCCTTTACTTCCACGTAACATTCAAGGAATCGGTAAAATTCTCATTCGCAATTGCGTCAGAGAGACTCCGCTAACAGGGAGAGAGCTATTCGAGTATAACTTTGTACGGCACTCGGCAACCGCATCGATCGGGCGAGACGCGCTGCTGCGGCAGTGGCGCTCCAGAATTAACAACTCTAGGTCAACGTGACAGGGCCATTTTTTTTTCTTTCCTAACCAGGAACATTATTTATTCAACCGGTAAACTTATATTTTTTTCGGACGATTAATATCTGGGTACTCGGCTGGCTGCCGGACGATGAGAGGACTATAAAAAAAATAGTCCGTTTTGCGTCGCTCTCCTTTAAGGTGAAGTGAAAGTCACGTGACGGGGCCACGATTGTGAGAGAGATATTTGCAATTTTCAAACTAGCTTTGTTCGACGGTGTTCATTTTTTTGCAACAAAAATAAATTCGGGCCGGATGCGAAATTACCGTGTGCGTCCGGCTCGAATTTGCTTTTTCTTTAAAAAAAAAACAAAAAATGTGCACCCTTGAGAAAAGTTCATTACTGTTTTTATTACCGACCGCGATATTTCACTTCCCCTCAACAGTCGCAAAAATCGTACGATTTAAGGACTGAGAAAAACTTTCGAACGAATTATTTTTTTGAAGCTTTTGTGTGTTCGACGATCCGGAAGACCTTGACGATTACCAAGGAAAAGCGATAAATTGTGTAAGAAACTATCGGCAACGTCGTACACGTCGTTGCGATAATCCGGAAGGAGGCAGTAGAATTTCAAGGTCGGCGCGGTTCGAGGCTTAGCTTAGAGAGAGCGAGCGCCACTCGAGCGACATTGCAACGGAGGACGACTAATTAATCTGATTTCAATGTATTACCTCGCGTGATTCTGGCACGTCCAGCACGAGCGGTCAATGTCAAGGTCGGAGGTGGTTTGGCTCTTCGGTGCGAGTGCGTGTCCCCATTGATTAAAACGACTCGAGGGTTGAACTTGCCAACGCGCCTATATATAACCCTTATCATATCTCTACAGCTGCCTCGCCGAAATCGATACGATGCTTGGCTGTATCCCACAGTTTTGCCACTTCCTGCATCGCAATTCGCTCCGGGTCTCAATAAATTACTAATAAACCAGCATAGCATGACGAAATACGTATTACAAAATGGAGAGCACTCGACAAAAAAAAAAAAAAAAAAAACTCGCGTGAATGTAGTTCTCTTTTTTTTTTTTTTTTGCGTTTCCAGTGCCCACTAGCCCGTGAAAAGGGGGTCGGTTACTCGCGATACACGTTCCAGTGAACAATCGATATAAAGAAAGCACTCGGGGTCGATTAATTGATAAGCGAAAGACCATCGACTCTACGGTTATTAATTGACACACGAATAGAGACATATTCCTCGATATATTTTTAAATAATATATATTGTTAGATGGTGAACGTTTTTCCTCCGGAAAAAAATTCCCTGACCTTTCCCTGACTTTTCACGGATCAATTAAAAATTTCCCCTGACCAAACTTCTAACGACTTATATGAAAAAAAAAAAATTAATCATGCACATGAAAATGCCTAATTATTGTATTAATGTGTAATTCGATTTTTTTGTTTTATGTTCCCAATTTTTTTAAGACTCCCTTTTATGTACTCCTTTTTTATTTATAGAAGGTTCGGCGACAATTTACTTTTTCCCTAACTAATTTTTTAATTCCCTGACTTTTCCCTGATTCCCCGACCAAGATTTTTTTCCCTGACTTTTCCCGGTTTTCACTGGCCGCGGCCACCATGTATTATATATATTTATATATATATTATTATATATATTATTATATATATTTTTTATATATGTTATTATATATATTTTTTATATATATTATTGTATATATGTTTTGTTTGTCTGATATCCCTGGAGGCTAAAAACGTGGCGTCTCGTTTTGTTAGTCAGAGAACGTTTTAGAGAGCGTCATCGACTGTAGCGAGCCAACGAGTTTTGCGTACCGAAGCCCGCTCGAGCAGGAAGCGAGAGTCGTGCGCGAGAGCTATTTATACGTAGGGTGAAAGGTCTTAATATCGTTGTATCTCTAAAAGTTTCATAGTCCGAATAAAATCTCAAATGTTATGTAGGGTCACAGATACACGTTGCTACGATGGTTTTTGTATCTACGTGTGTTCTACGGTACTGTGAAGGGGCTGAATTTTCTGTATTGTTCAACGGGCGCGTACCTACCTAGGTATAAATTCGTAGACGCGCACGAGTCGGCTCCCCCGGTAATCCTCTATGAAAGAAGCGACCACGAATAAAACCCCAGTTCGCTGCGATCATCATCATCATCATCAGCTTCGCCATCACGATTTTATCCAGCCCAACACCGTTCGCATTCCCTCTCGCGTTGAGCGCGTATGACGCGCGGGTAAAGATCGTACGGTACTCCAGAAACAGCGGGATTTGTTCACTCTCATTCCGTGTTCAACGAGCTTCGCACACCGAACTATCATCGCACTCTCGAGCTCTCCGCTCCTCGAAGAATTCTCGTCAATCGCCCCAACGAACAAAAACCATTCCCTTTTTACCTTGGAAGCAGGATGACACTAGGGACGTTCCGGAACGCTTCTTCCTGCGTCTCTTGCGTCTTGCCTCCTCCTGACGAGCCTGTACGGCGCTCAGTGACTCTCCGGTCGACGTCACATCTCTGCCATCGCCTGAAAAATCAATAAAAACAGCATTTGTCAATTAATCGGCCGGGACAAATTAAATTTACGGTAGAACGTCAATTATCCGAACTGCAATTTATTTTATTCGAACTTCTATTATCCGATATGTAATTTATTTTATTCGAACTTCCATTATCCGAAGCTTTGTTGTTCGAACCATGACGCAAAATTTCGTTGTTACATATCGTCGAGCGTTACTTTGCTGCAGACGTTTTGCAAGTTTGTATCGTGCGCTTGTACAAACAAAAAATTGACGACCTTATCAAAAAGAATGCTCAAAGTAAGCTTTTAATTGTATGTTCCAAAGTGTCTATACAACGTATGTGTGCGAATTAATATTTTTAAAAACTCATATTCATTACGTATGTTATTATTATGACATTTTTTTAAATTAATAACTCGATTATCCAAATAATCGTCCAATCGTCCAAATAATCGATTATCCGGATAATCGAGGTTCCACTGTATGTGAAAATTGATCTAGTCGTTATTTTTTTTTTCCCGTGCAATAACAATGAGAAGATATTGAAGGCGCGGACACCCCAAGTTTCATGAAGATTCGTCGCACCCGCTATGAGGGCAATTATGCAATATCGGTGCGTAAACATCACAAGCTACGATTATATAACGACTTGTCATCGATGAGTCAAAGGAAATATCAAAGGAAATATCGCTCTCGCGAAAATAATGTTTTTCAAGGTTTATTCAATCGCTCAGCTGCTATCGATGTTTCTCTCAAATTTTTTTTTTCTTGCCGAGCCGAAGAGCCCGGAAAGCCTTGTGCTCAGGGCCAACAGCCATCGTAGAGCAATGGGTGGCTGTGTGTTTGTGTGTGTGTGCGTGTATAGATGGAAATAGGGGAAGGAAAGGAGAGGAAGAAACGAAGTACCCAGCAGCGAGTTGGCCTTTGTCCGTGGCCGGTTCGAGGGGAGGACTCGAGAGCTCCGGGCTTGCAAGGTGGTCGGGGTGGGCCGTTGGAAATCGAAGAGGGAACGGGACGAGCGACACGTAAACAAGAGAGCGAGGCATCGACTGGCCGAGAGCGGAAAGCCAGCTTCACGAAACTTCGACCCCCCCCTGTTGACACGAGAATAATTTACCATACAGGCTTAACCGAGCTCTGCCATAGAGACCGATCGCTATAACGCACGACCTCTAGCTCTTGCGAAGCGTCTGGCTATTGTCGGAGTACGGATCTATTGTTTCTTTTTTATTTTTCTTTCGTGCGACGAACTGCGATTCCAAGCGCTATTATATCAAGAGGCCAAGAGAGAATTTCGGAGAGGAAAAGAGAAGAGGGATCGGAAATTTTTCGCACAAAAGCGCCAGTGCCTTCGGGTCAGTTCAGTGCGACGGTGTCACGCGACGTCGGCCTCATGGGTTATCGCACTGGCGGTTCGCGATGAAAAACATAGTATGCGTCCATTAGTCCGCATATATTTCAATTAAAGCGACAAGCGGGATTGGTGATTGGGCGCAATTGTCTCCACGTTACGATAACGGGGCCAAGTCCCAAGGTTTTTCGCGATATCTTCGCGGTGCATTACGCCAAACCCGAGTCGGTATAATACTGTGTCGAGCGATTCGGCGTATGATGAAAAAATAATGACAATTCACCAATGCGATAACTGTAATGAAATCATGGTGTCCAGTAGTTCGTGTGAAATTCAAGGACATTCGAGGACAATTTCCACGGCATTTCCAGGTTGTGTTGGGACATTTATAAAAAAATGAAAATATGCACATCACTTGCGACGTACGAAATAACATTATCTTCGATAACCATTTTCGTTTGGGTTGGAATTGGCTCAGAAAAAAAAAAACTACTCATTATGCACGAATGTTTATATGTGTCTCAGCAAAGCCGAGAAACACATTTTTTTTAGGATGATCAATAGTACTATACATTTTGTGAAACAAACTCGAATTTGCGGGGAATAAAAAATTCAAGGACGTTAGGTGGAATTCAAGGACGTTCCAGGACTTTTTCAAGGTCAGGCAAAATTCAAGGACAGTTCAAGGACTACGAGGACCGCTGGACACTATGTGAAAGCACGTCGACTGAGGGTCAGCTGCCCGGGAGATTTCTTTCGAGTTTCAGTAATTTCGTAGATAAATATTAGTGCGCAAAAAGCGGCGTCAACGTGACGCACGAGTCACTGCACCGAGCCTCAAAATTTTCGGATTACACTGCCAGAGTGCACAGGAGTATTATACTTATTATTAAACCGTCGACGTTGAGATAGTGAGGATTTATTCCTGGATCTCTGCGCAATTTACGCAGACTGCGAGGAGAACTCTATAATGTTTCGTTCGTTGACCGTCGGCGAGACGGAGTTGGCGTAATTTTTCTATTCGATTTTACGAAAGCAACGCTGCTAAGTCTCCAATAAAGAAAACCTTGCGATGGCCGATGCGACCTTCAAATTTCGTAGGCTATCGGGGCGTTGGCACAAGATAAACACTCCTCGCTTTGTCTCTACCGGGTATTGAACGAGAGAAATAGGGGAAACTCTCCCTTCCCGCTTAATACCGAAATACAGTCGAGATGCCGACGGTTTCGCATCACCAAGCTACGAGGGGCGACCCTTTTCCGGCCTCGCGTCGAGGACGCCGCGCAGTTTCGCTCGGGGTAAATTCCCCCCTCGAATTCTCGAAACCCTCCTCGAAGCCAAGCGGAAAAGTAAAAAAAAAAAAACGAACGCTCCGCTGTCTCTTCCAGGAACGGTAGGAAACACAGTTCTATGCCAGCCAGAATTGGATTTTTTTTTCCCCCTCCTATTGCAGGATAACGAACGAGGGTAAATACTCTCCGGTGTTGTAGTTGCAACTATTAACGTTTTATCTCCACACGACATTGTTTAATCTTCTTCTCATATGGAAGAGACTGGAAATTTCTAGAGCGACATCGCTACATGTATCACAGCTAAACTACAATCGTAAGATTTCAACTTAAATATATAGCCTAAGATTTTATCAAGAATAATAGCATAGGCTCTGTTGACGTCGCTTTCGATATAGAGAGCCCGCAGAGAATCTCGCTTATTTTTTTTTCTTCTTGTCTCCAGAGCGATATAACGAGCGATAAGTGTTGCGGACTTTCGGCATAACACATAAATACCATTGCACTGAAATAGCCGTGCAATAATTCGTACGTCTCACTTACTTACGAGACAAATTATTGGATGTCGTGCCTCGCTTCGTTAAAGTCATATCGCTCGTGCTTCTGGGACATTTGTGCGTCGGTGAGTGGGCGACACGTGGGTTAAAAAGAAATCGGTCTCGAGCGAAACGGGCGTTAAAGGGGCTGTTCGACCCATCGGATAGTGATAATGTAACTGTATCGTGTACGTGAATACATATGCGCGGCACATTGGCCTGTAATTATGGACGGAAGAATAGAAGAAAACGGATTTTTTTTTTGTGGGACATAACATTTTTTTTTTTTTAATGAGAACGGAGGTGACGGGTCCGTTATAGCGCCCTCTCCCTTGTACACAGCAACCCGCGCCTAATACAGCAAACGCGTCGATTTCATTGTCTTCGTTCGATCTATCCATAAACAGCGGCAGCAGCGAACTTGCGTCGCTACTCGTTGCCGCCGACCGTCGGGCCCGATTCCATCGTAAATCTTTCGGGCGCAAAAACGAGCTCAGAGACTCGACGCGGAGGCAGACGAGTCCGCCCACGAGGAGAACTATCGCGCGCTGAGAGGCCGAGACGGAAAATGACGGACTAACTCGACACCGTCGAGGGGCGCAACGTCGATTTCCGGCATTTGCGATTCAACGCGCTATCTGTCGGTTGTTATTATTATTATTATTATACGTATCGCCGCGTTGGCTTGGCCTCAAGAACCCTCGATCAATGATACCGCGCGGAGTTTCTTTGTTCGGAAAATAAACGTGAGATCAGCGCACCGGTTAATGGGGAGGGGGGGGGATGGCGTATTATATTTATAAAATCAAGTTTATTTCGCGCTCTCGTCGTGCGACGCAGGGGATTTAACGCGAAGGGGAGTTTTTCTCTGATGAATGAACGAGAAAACACTCACGGTCGATTCAATGAACCAACAAATACGATACACTGTGTTCAACAATACAACAATTTCCATCGGGCAGTAAACTTGTCGAGAGCTTCTGTAAAATTTTAACCGTTCATTTATAGTATCGTTAGTCGCTGCTTTAATGGCAAGAAGTGGCAACCTTCGTAACTAGATTCCGGCCGATTCAGCAATGGGAACGCCGCGCGACGCGTACGGCGAAAGATCGCTGGCTCGGCAATTCTGCTGCCGCGTGGATCGTCGGACGAAACCGTGCGCTCGCCGACCAACGTGTTTTCTGGTAGTCTGACGCTGCGCGAGAAGTAAACGAAGGATACGCTGTATATCGCAACGAGCCTCCGCGACTTATTCGACAGCACCTGAGTATAAGCCACAGTGACTCTCAAATATTATGTTTCCAAACACTTCGTCGCGAAAAAGAAAACGTTCCACCGTTTCCAACGTTTCCACACCAGAGCTCGTATCGTATCCCACTTTGTACGAATTTATCTCGTCCAGCTCAGCTTTTGGATTGCGGATTCTGGACAGGCAATGCTTTAATTTGACACTCTATCTATCCATCTCGTGTTTCTCTCCGAGTAGAAAGGTTGCATGTGTTGCAAGTGACTCTCATAAAAATTTTTCCAAACGCTTCGTCTCGAAAAAAAAAAAACGTTCCAACGTTTCCATAACAAAGCTCATATTGTATCCCACTTTGCACTAATTTATCTCGTCCGGCTCAGCTTTTGGATTTTAGATTCTGGACAGGCAGTGCTTTAATTCGCCACTCTGTCTATCCATCTCGCGTTTCTCTCCGAGTATAAAGGTTGCATGAGAGATACAGGGTAAGGAAGGATGAAAATTTCGCGATCTCGGACGGTGTATTTTCGTGCGCCAGTTAACCGGCGCCGCGACGACATAGCCGAGGCGGCCAACGAGCGAGGGTTCAATGACTGGCACAGAAAAGGAACGACGCCATCTTTGAGACCGAGATATGCGCGCGTACGATAATGTTTCATCCGTGTGGGACAGCCGCGCGCAACGTTGTATTATACCACGTACACGCGTTGAGCCTTTTCTCGGATCTTATTAGCTCTCTGATTTACCGATTAATAGTTAGAGACTTCGACACTATGGGCTCTCGTCTCATCTCTCTTACTCTCCCGTTTCCTCGCCTCTCTCGAATTACTCGATCTGGTTAAACTGTTACAATCCTGCCGTACCATCCCCTCGACCGCATTCGCGTATACCAACGGCAATAACGGACTGCTGCTCGCTGCCGATGCTGCCTCGGCCACGCAGACCGTGCGAACCCAACGCGAATGCCTCGATCGAAGTTTGACCCAGACACTATTTACCGATTGAAAAAAAAAAAAAAACTCGATGCGGCGCAGCCAACAACGGCCCGACTCAAAACGGTTCACCGTTCCCGGCAAGCAAATCGCTGTTGCTGTACCAGACAAAGCTCGAATAAATGCCGCGCGAAAGAGAGAAAAAAAATACGAACGATGTAAATCGTCGATAGAACGAAAAAAATATTTCGTCCTGGCAGTGAAATAACACCGAATACGGTGTAGAAAATTCTGACCACGAGTCTATGCTATACTCTTTTGTTTTTATTTTTTTTGCAGCGAATTCTATTATTCGCGCGTGAGCTAAATTTTTAAAACATTAATCAAGCCGCATGCTGCATGTGCTCGGTGTTTTAACAGGCCAAAGGCATTTATTTTTCTCTTCGTTTGTACCTTCGCCAGATATGAGAATTTGAGCTTCATCCGAGAGAGATTCGTTATAGCAATGTTTGTACCTTCACCAGATATGGGAATTTAAGCTTCACCCGAGAGAGATTCGTTATAGCAATGTTTGTACCTTCATCAGATATGGGAATTTGAGCTTCATCCGAGAGAGATTCGTTATAGCAATGTTTGTACCTTCGCCGGATATGGGAATTTGAGCTTCATCCGAGAGAGATTCGTTATAGCAATGTTTGTACCTTCACCAGATAGGGGAATTTGAGCTTCATCCGAGAGAGACTCGTTATAGCAATGTTTGTACCTTCGCCAGATATGAGAATTTGAGCTTCATCCGAGAGAGACTCGTTATAGCAATGTTTGTACCTTCGCCAGATATGAGAATTTGAGCTTCATCAGAGAGAGATTCGTTATAGCAATGTTTGTACCTTCGCCACATATGGGAATTTGAGCTTCATCCGAGAGAGATTCGTTATAGCAATGTTTGTACCTTCGCCAGATATGAGAATTTGAGCTTCATCCGAGAGAGATTCGTGATATCAAAGCATCTTTCCTTCGACGAGTGGGCTATGGTTATTATCTACTACAGTAGTTACATTATGCAAAGTGTGCGCGGTTATCTCGTTCGGTATCACGGTAGCTGAGAAACGTATCATTTCACGCTTGACCTTCCTCGTTCCGTTACGAACACGTCTTCGCAGCGAGTGAAATCGCCGAGGAAGATAAACACACTCGGGTTCCTCTTCCTCTTTTTATTTCTCCTCCGTTCGTATTCGTCCGTGGAAGGTGAGAGAGAAGCGCGAGTGGAATATTTACCGAGTTGTACGGAGGGGTAAGTTTCGGCCGGTAGTCGAATGGGGCGAACAAAGGAGCGAGGAAATATATTGACGAATTATATACCGAGCTGTGATTAAAACTCTCGTACGAAATTACACGGACGTCATTGGAAAAACACTCGATGAAACTTTCGAAAACCAACACGGTCGTCGAAGAATTAGAAATGTCGATTGCTTTCTGTTCCAACGATTCCAACGGACATAAATATCGACAAGGAAGAAGTAGGAAAGTTTACACGGTTACGCGAGCTCGGAAACCATTAATAGTTCAACGCCCGCGAAGCTTCATAGCCTCACGTATTTATTTGAGTAACCAGCGCCGAAGACTCCCGAGTCTCGATTAAGAGTGAGTCATAATTAAACGGCTTTGGAATTATAACGCATTTATTAAACTTGCGACATTTATCAACGGGGCAGCTTGTCAAATAATCTACTTTACGGGAGAGTTGGAATTAGTTTGAAGCAACCCTCGGCTCGATCGTTCGTTAGCAAAACGAAGATGAGAAAGTGGCGATGGAGGGGAGGACTCGTGCGCAAACGGATTTAAACGTTACATCAATCCTCAGTGTCGTACGGTCGTCCCGCGCAACAGTGGCGGTGACCAGAGCCAAGAAATAAAAAAAAAAAAAAGAAGAGCCATCGCCGGTAGTCTGTAATTGCGAGAAGGGAATCACTTTGTCTCTTTAAGGCGGTCCTCTAGTTTCTCGGGTCGAAAAAATCGATTCGGATCGAAAAAATCGACGGAGCAGCTCTGCGTGACTTCCAAGAAGAAGAGGAGGGCCTATTGCTACGGTCCAGGCACAGCAGATTGACGGTGAGATGAAATTTTTAGTATAAAGTCACATGCGCGAACTTTCAAACGCGTTTTTCTCGAAACACCATTCTTCGAAACGGTGACCACGATATTTCAGAAACTATTGCACCGATCTTGTTCAAATTTATCCAGCATCTTTAATATGTTATAAGCCAGCGATTGAACATAGGATTATCATGATTGCTTCGATAGTTTTTTTTTGTACGAGCGAAAATCTTCAGAAAAAACGAGTAAAAAATAGAATGTAATTTTCAAAAGTGTATAAAAAAGTCAATTTTTGTAATTTAGAATTCACTCTAGTTCAATCGCTAGTCTTAAATATGAAGATTAAAATGCCGTTTGGTTTTATGATTTCGGATAAGGAGAACAGCCGCAATCTTGGTCACCGTCAACCACCTCTTTTACTTGATGTCTTCCTGTCGGCCACTGTAACTTTCATTCTATTATATATTTTGACTTAAAAAAATTTGTAAACCTTATTTAAATGTTAACGAAGATTATGCAAAAACAATGAGATTGATTATTTCGATGCTTTGCCCGTAAAAAATGATTGAAAACGCCGTAAAAAAAAGCAGCCGAGAAACTAGAGGACCGTCTTGAGATGAAAATTTCTGGCTTTAAGCCGGGCTTGTTTGTAGCCGGTAACGACATGCGCAACGAGGCCCCTCCCTCCCCTCTCCCTTTTCTGCCGGGCGTTCGAGTCTCCGTTTCCCTTTGTCCTTTGTTTGGGCGGATCGAGCATACGGACGCCACACGCGATCCCCGAAGCGTCGCTTCTCCTCGATTTCGGTGTGTGTGTGTGTGTGTGTGTGTGTGTGTGTGTGTGTGTGTGTGTGTGTGTGCGCGCGCGCGCGCGCGTGTGTGTCGAGTGTTCAGCTTTGGCTTCATCTCTCTTTCGACCTGACACGACTAACCTACTACTGGGTGGGTACCCTCGAAAATAATTCGCACAGGATGATGGCTCCCTCGCACCTCGCCAACTCTGTGCCAACGGACGGGCGCACGAAGTGTAAAATAGGAATTGCGAAATTTTTCGTTTGACCGACTCTCGACAAAGAGACGCCTCCGGGCATTCGGCGAACTGCGCTCGAAGATTTCGCACGGAATCCCTTGAACGAATATACAATCTGGCCTATTATTCAATATCGTGCGTAACTCTTGTCTAGTCATCGACCGATGTATTTTATTCGGAGAAATAGCAAATCTGAACGATAGCCAATGGTAGCGGCGGCGGTAGAGTTTGAGAAATTGAGCGTGCGCATTGGCCGTTGGCATTTTGTTTGGAAACAAATACCGGCGCGTAAGCGTTCAAAGATTTAAATAGGAACAACTAATGACGCACGCCGGTAATTTCTTCTTTTTCGTTCTCAACGTCGTCTGTCGAGACCTGTAATGTTATTATTCATGATACACGAATGGATTAAGAGTACCGGATTGAGAGAAGCAAGAAAATATGTGAGGTACAGATGAGTTTTTTTTTGTTTTGTTTTGTTTTGTTTGTAATTCTTACCTCGTCCCGCGTCCTGACGATCGCTCTCTTGCTCCTCGATAATTTTTTCCACCATCTTTGACTCGTAATAACACGAAACAAAAGCTCGCCCCAAAAAACTCGACGAGCTCGATTTGGAAAATCGTACGATATTAATAAATCGCGAACGATTCGTTTGTTAACGATATTTTTTTTTCTTCGTTATTCCCCCCCTCCCCCTTATCTTTCTCTCCGCTTTCGCACCGGTATCAATAATTGTAAAAAAGAGTTCAGTCGTATTTACAAAAAACGCCTATCCACTAAGGTTTACTGATTATACGATCAAGCTTTATTCTCTTCGCGCACTTGCCCGATACGAATGGCTCCGTCGAATACGTTTGTTTGCGTTCTTGTGTTGTTTTTTTTTGTTTTTTGTTTTTTTTTCTTCCAATGATCGCTTCGACGCTGGCGCACAGACTTCTCGGCAAATATATCCTTCGAAACTCTTCCAAGCTCGCCGGTTTAACCAAGATGTTTTTCTCCCCACGGCGAGCACCTTCTTTCACTCTCAGATCGATGTATATCAGTGGTAGGTATCACAGATATAAATAAATATATAAAGCCTATCTATATCGCTTCTCTCGCGTTCTTTTTTTCTCTCTCTCCGTCTTTAACTCAACTCTCCTTTTTTCACAATCGCCCGAAACGACTGTTAACAATGGAAAAAGCTTTCGTCAAATTTTTTTTCCGTGATCTGATTTATCCACCTCTCACAGCTTTACTCTACTTTTAAATCTTCTTGAATAAATACTATCACAGACTTTGACACTGCACTTGTCCTTCCAAGACGGAAGGTCTTTATCTCTTCTTTCCAATGAATCAGGTCAAGACTTTTCGTCTTCCTTTATCCCGTGCTTCGATGATGATCTCGGAGATTAACACCGAAGTAGCTCCTTATAAACCTGTTGTTCTACACCCTCGAAATAATTCCTCCTCCTCTTCGATGATTTTTCTTCTCTCGCCCCTTCTTCTTTTTCTTCGCTAAACTACAAACACTCGCTCGTCTTTTCCCCCCTCTCACGACTCTGCACACTCTCTCGCTCTCTTTCACTTCTCTCGGCCGACAAAACGGTAGCCGAGCTTCTCTCGTGTATTTGAGAAAAGCCACAGGCAGCCCCGAATCTCGTCTTATCAACCCCAGCGAAGGTTTTTTATCGGACGGAGACACCGGGTGATTTTTTCGACAAGCGAAACGTACACCACCGCGATGTTCGTTGTTGTTGTTATAATTTCCGTCGCTATCGCACAGCCTCTTGCACGTAGCGTTGATTGGGCTCGGAAGCGCATTAAAAATCCTTCAGCTAACACATCTGGCCTTCTCTCGCATTCACCTTCCCTCACTGCTCTTTACTCGGCAGCTGGTTTCCGACTGAGCTTGCCAAGATGGCCGCTCGACTACTAACCCTCCGGTGCGGCTTTCTCCCACCACTCGGCATTTCCCCTTTTCGGCCGTTTGCGACCGACGAGAGCCTCCCCTCAACGTCCCGCTTCTACGAACTGTACAGCGCGTAAGTCACTTCTACACTCCCAACACTGACTCGTGCTTGTGTAGCTCTACCCCTCCGCCGCCCCGCTTGCCCCGCTCGAATCGGAAGACCTCGCCGACGCCCTCTGCTACCCGCGTCGTGTCACGTACGCAGCAAGCAGCCGCGGTTCCCCACTCGGGGCTCCCTCGTACGATCATCAACACCGGCTCCGCTTGCATCATTTTAAACGTTTAATATCTATAACACCATGAATTATTATCGAAAGAGATGATGCAAATAACGGTCGGAATGTCCTACTCCACTGTTGTCGTAACTTCTATACCGAAGGGTACCAAAGCAGGCTTCCCGGTCGCGCCAAATACGCCTCAATTTTTTGTTCGATCAACCGTCGATTATTTGCACCTGGCAGAAGCTTCTAGAGATCTTATACAACTCCGATCTGTTATTATCCTCGGAGATTAAGGACCCGTCCTATTTGAGATGCGCTCACGATTGTGTCAAACTACCTTGGGCGAGACGGCTCTAGATATTGTCGTTATAAATAAACTAGATAAACAAATTGCTAACTTGCACTCTAATGCCCTGTCTATGCTGTTACTCTACGAAAAACATAGCAATAATGAGGACAAAAAAATTGCCCAGCGACCACTGAGGCGGTTGATAAATAGTTAATCCTTCGATTCGATTCGTCGTGCTTTTGTGAACGGAGCCGTCGAGTTGAGAACTCGTACCGGGACGAGTTACCGCGGGTGTAAACACGGAGGAGAGCTCCCTCTTCCCTCACTACGTTCGATCATCGGCGATCGAGGGACCGGCCACGTTGTCCAGCGTTAGAATGCCTCTAGAAATTACAGTAGCAGCCGCGGAAATGAATTCGGTTGAGAATCTCTGAGCTTCTCGAACATTCTGTTCCCCGGCGAGCGACGCTTCGTCGTCAGCGCTCTATACACACGCTGTATTAATCTTTACTCGAGTGGATGTGTATATGTATACACACTGATATCGGAGTTTCGTCGCATCGAGAATAGACCTCGACATAAGATATTTCTTTTTTTTTTTTTTTTTTTTTTGGAGAAAAGATAATATCGTCGAAGAGTAGTTTGTAACGTCGCGCACGTTCTTGACGTGGGGCGACGCCATATGTATAGGGGAAATGATGAAACATCGCGTGGTACATTGTTTTGGTAGATTATCAAATGCGCGCGCACCTCAGCGAACGGCCACGTATACAGTACGGGGCTCGGGTTGATGCCGATGGCGGCGTGGAGAAAATCCGAAGGCGCGCAGATGCCACCAGGGCGTCTCTGAGTGTGCATCGGGCGCAACCACCACGAGTTGGTGTGGCGCACAGGCCACTCTCCACTCTGGATGCTCGCTCGCTCGTTCGTCGCCACGTAATATACATAATATACTCTGTCCATGGAAGAAGGAGTATAAACATATAGATATAGCTCGAGTATAAATTCTTACAGACCTATTAGAGAATAAAAATCGTTTTCTAATGAGCGGACCAATGAAACGTTCAACGTCGCAGCGATATCGACCGATACCAAGCGTATAATCATAAAGTGGTAGGTAAATAAGTATTTAAAAAAAAAAAAAAAAAAAAAAAAAAAAAAAAAAAAAAAAATGCGTAGACAACTTTTCTGAGAGACGTAACAATTGACAATTCGAATCTAAATTCGTAAACAATGCGTTACTGGCCGATATATCCGCGAATTCATTGAAAGCCTGCATATATACCGAGGGATTACTGTGGGCGAACATGTGCGTTTCTGTTTGGATGGGCAACACTTTGAATTCGCTGTGAAAGAGAGTGTGAAAGGGAGAGAGAGAGAGAGACAGATAAAACCAGCGCACGCCAGCGATATCCACTACTGATTTGTACCAGTGGTGTGGTGTGTTGGCCACGTCCGCTCGGCTTCGTCACTGGCTCGGCTGCTTGGCAACTCGGCTGACGATCTGTATATCTATATTGGGTTATTCTATATGCATGCAGCAGCCCGACACGGTGAAACGGACCAACTCGCTACAGTCGAAGCAGCGGAGCGTCCGGACGCGAATGTAGCAAACCGATCAGCATCGACGCGTGAAATGTTCGTTATACGCCCCGTTCGTTCCTCCGTTCTCTCGGGCGGGCGGTCGAACTCTCGAGAGCGTCGTCGGGTGGACCCCGCACTGTGTTTATGTATTACACACTGAATGTCTCTCGGATCGTTGCCGTACTATAGCTATAAAGATATACGTGTACATACACACCATAGCAAAACATACTTTTTCACTGCCGCACCTCGTGGGAAACTATCGCCCGAGACTCCCGGCGAGTTCTCGATCCGCACGGACGGATAATTCGTGCAGACACGCGGCGACGTCGATCCTGGCTCTCCCCCGCTTTGTCTGACCATCGCAACCCCCCCCCCCCCCCCCTCCTCGTTCGCTGCGCATTTATAACCGTGCCCCGTGTACGTTTGCGAGTGTGCCGGAGTCGTCGACGTTGTCTATACGGTGTCGAGGGGGGAAAAAACTCTCGTGAGCGCGTGCACGAATTCATGAATTAGGTAAACACCTGAACGCGCGCTCTTTACGCACCGTGGCAGGTGCTCGGGGAAGTTTTCAAGGCCAAGGGGAAGCTGAAAGAAGGTCGCGTGACCTGTCGTACCCCGACGATCTGTCGACTAGCGTTAAACTAGCACACTATATTTGGTCTTATATATCGGCACACAGTGATCGGATTCTTTGTACACAAACATTTCTTCCACGCAGGGATCTACGATTTTGTTTCCTCGTCAGCAGTACAATCTATTTTTTACATCAACTGAAACCTATACTTTGACTGAAGAAGGTTTTAAAATCAGTACGAACATCGGTGCGATCGACTGTGAACAATAAACTTTTTTGATAGATGTGAAACATTTTTTTTTTACCCGGTAATTCGACTATATGTTCGATTCGAGAATTTAACTACCGACAATTTTCTATACATGTTTAGGCGAGAAAATTTTTCTAATTTTCTCGGTGGTCGATAATCGTTGATCGTTTATTATCGTCGATGTAGTTCAAATGCTCGGCATCGAAGGGAAACGTTCGAAACGCTTCTCTCCCCCCCCCCCCCCCCCGAAGTGAGTATATTATACGCGTGAGCAGCTCGGTTAAACCAATGAGAATGCATTTCAAAATACAACCGGCAACGCTACCACCGAGGAACCACTTAAATATAGTTCTCCCATACTCTCGCAGCGTTGAATCGTTCGTGATGCGTCCCTCCTTCGAATGCGTTGCCGCGCCACCGGTAAACTCCGAATAGTTCCTCTTTAAAACATTCTATCGCGTACTACGAGCATCGAAGCTAAACGTCCCAGTGACCGAACGCGTCCGAGTGGCCGAACAAAGCGCGCGCGCGCGAGAGAGAGACGAAAATACGATTTTTTTACGCGCGTCCGCAAACTGGGACTGCTCCGTCGGGCGTGGGGCCGGGGTACTTTTACCTTGCACTGCGCCGAACTCGTCCGGTCCCGATCGACTCCTCGTTACGATTCGATGAGGTTCGTTAGCTTCTCGTCTATCCTGTAGGTTGTTTTTTTTTTGTGCTCTTTTCCTTTTTTTTTTTTATTAGCGTTCGATCGAACGGACACGAGGTTGTATAGAGCATGAAAACGTTTAGTTTCACTGCGGGCATTCATTCGGTGCTTCGTTTACCAAAGGTTTCGTCGCTCCAGAGTATTCGCTTCGCTACTGCCTGCATACAGCGATCGAACGAAACGAGAAAGAATTGAAATGATTTTTTTTTTCCCAGCACGAGCAACGGTACCCGATAGAATCGATGTTTGGAATATTCCACTTCTCTACACAACCACCACACGTGGGTTAAAAGACAAATGGCGTATACAAGCGAATAAAAAAAAAAAGAAAAACAATTGATGAAATTGTATTCCGTACTGCTGCGGCAGAGTGGCCGATCGTATCTTGTTACCGTGTGTGTGTGTGTGGATCCACTCTTCCTTTATTGATTTAATAAAACGTCGCGTGATGGGCTTACCCATGTACGCCCTCGTGAATTAGGAATGAAATTTGTGTGTGGGTGGTTTTGTTTTTTTTTTTTGTTTCAAGCAGCTGTGCGCCTCGTGTAATTCTATTCGATCGATTATATATAGATATATATGTTATAAGAACAAAGATCGAACAATGCATTCAAAATAGAGCGTGGGCAAAATTCAGTACCGAAGACTTTTACGAACAAATTGAATTACGTCTTAGCAATTTTTTTTATCATCGTCGGGTCAGCGTTCGCTTTTGGTGTCCAATTACTAAAAAATATTTGTTAGCCTTTACATTGTGTAAATAATTGTAAAAGTGATTTTTTTTTTTTCATACATTGGGATTGAGAAAGGCTTCGCATTTGAGGGGATTAATATCGAAAACATCGAAGCCACGATCAGCGGATAGCCGATAGGCAAAATTAATGCTGAGCTCCGATCGAACGAGGTCGAGTAAATAAGTGGCTTATAAAATGTATATAAATTGTATATCGATGTTATATAGAGTATATTGAATTTCAATCGACTTCCTCGCGCGGATTATCCGGCATCGTTCCAACGGACGACAATAACGCGCCTATTATAATTATCTCGCGTTCCGTTGTGTAAACAAATCGTCGTTTCAAAAGTAAATAATAATGTTTGAAAACTCAAATATACGAAAAAAACATTGAGATACATCTAACGAATTTACAAACAAGCAAATATTATGTGCGTTTGGCTTGCGTCGAAAGAGAATGAAGAGTATCGCGCTTGGGTTTGTTTTTATGGAATTAAGCCCTGCACGTAGGAACATTCAGGTCCGATAACGCGGGTAAAGAAAACTTTAAAAAGAAGTTCCGATGATGCTTCTGTGGCTTCTAGGGTCAGCGCGTAGTAATACAGCGATTCTCATCGCCGCTGGTGAACCCCAATAACAGCACGAACCGGTTTACTACACAACGCCGAGCATACAACTCGTCAACGTTCGGCCTGCCTTCGTGGTAACTTCAACAGTGTGTGTGTGTGTGCCAACGAACGCGCGAGAGGGCAGTGTGAGAGGAGGCCCGAGCCAGCGCCCACTCACAGCAACTCGTTTTGAAAGAAGTTTCGAACCGCGATGCTCCTGTCTCCTCTCTCGATACTTTTTTAACACGAGCCTCGGCAAAGAGGAGATGAAAAAATATAAGACCCTCGAGTCGAGTGGACTCTTCTTTAATGGGATCAAATTCCACGATTGGAAAAAGAAATTAAAGTAATTTGTCCGAAGTTGAAGCGTAGGCGCGGGTCTGCGGTCGAAAGGGAAGCGGCAACGTGGCATCCGACGAAGCCCCTGCAGCAACAGAGCATTTTCGCAACCGGAGAAGGTGCGACCCGCTTCACTGCCCGAGCACGGCAAAGGGAGAAGAGCGAACACGCGGGATAAGTCCGATCCGAGGATTTCGCAAATTAATGCGTTGTCGTAGGCGTGAATGGGTTTAATATCAATGCAATCTCACGAGGCACTAGGGCAGTCCGAGAAATAACTTGGCCAACGAATTTCGAGCAGTTTCAATGTTCATGGTGACCGTTTTCTCCCCGGACAAAAATCCCCCGACTTTTCACTGAGCAATTAAAAATTTTCCCCGACCAAGCTTCTAACGACTTCTACTTTTTTAAATTAATCATACAAATGAAAATGCTTAATTATTGTATTAATGTTTA
The DNA here is from genome assembly GCA_963575735.1 of Amblyjoppa fuscipennis. Taxonomy (NCBI): domain Eukaryota; kingdom Metazoa; phylum Arthropoda; class Insecta; order Hymenoptera; family Ichneumonidae; genus Amblyjoppa; species Amblyjoppa fuscipennis. Next base: position 13,383,843 of record OY754495.1, on the reverse strand, counting down.
ATTGTATTTTTTTTTTTTTTTTTTTCAAAATGTTCCCATTTTTTTCTTTTGAAGGCTTACTTCGATGTAGTTCTTATTTATTTATAGAAGATTTGGCGACGATTTACCTTTTCCCTGACCAATTTTGAAATTCCCTGACTTTTCCCGGTTTTCGCGTTTTTCCCTTACCGCGGCCACCACGAAGTTGTTGATAAACCAAATTTAAGGACGTGTAAATGACCATTTTTTTTTTATCTTCCGCGCGTTTCCGTATAGAATGATACGCTACGGTAAACTGCGGGCAAATAATAATAATGACAATGAAGACCCTTCAATATTCCGAGCTTTTAGAACGTGTACTTTTTTTTTTTGTTGAATAAGATTATGTACCAGGAAGTTTGAAGTGCGTTACGAGGCCTTCGCGCATAAAGAACAATCATTGAATAAACAATGTATGGAGTTGAGGGGCCTTGAACCATCGTTAATACACCGAGCGCGTATATTCATTTGCGTGGGCTATTGAATCGTTTGTGCGTTCAGGAAAATCTTATAAAGTCTGGCGAAAAATCCGACGTGCTCGCGATTTCTTTATTCTGTATAGGAGTGGTTTATTCTCGAGTGCCTGGCGTATTTATTGATCCCGATCTTCCATTTGCATTTCAAGGAGATACGTTGCGTGAACGTTAGCGGTACGTCACTGACCAGAGTCAAGCCGTCGAGGAGTTCGACCGTGATGACCTTACAGTCTCCTCGGGCTTGGCTATGTGTGTGTGTGTTTTATAACTGCAGCCACCACTACGGGCACGGTACGTTTGCATGCGTATTGTCCACTTACGTAGATCTCTAGACGAGACGACCGGGAGCGTCGTTGAAGAGCTCTACAGAATGGAGATTAAGCCCGACATAGACGCTATATCGCGAGGGAAGAGAAAGGAAAAGAAGACGAAAAGAGCTACATAGAATACAAGACGGGAGCGGCGAGGCACGTTGTAGCGGAGAGAGAGACAGTGACAGAGAGAGAGAGAGAGAGAATCTTTGCAAAAATAACACGCGCCCGTAGATTTTACCGCACTTTGTAAAGAAACGATTACGAAGTTATGAGGATGATTCACAGGCGCTATTTTTTTTTTTTAATTGTCCACACGAGCGCATCGCTGTAACGTTTTTGCCAAGTCCGTGACTCACCGTCGATTAAATAATTGCCGCGGTATATGCCGAGTATGGCTTGACGATAATTAATTTACCTGCCCGAAATACTGTCTCGATCGATAAGTCGACTATCGTTTTAACGAAGAAATTAACGATATTTTTTTTTTTTTTTTTTTTTTTTTTTACTGTAGAAGTATTTCGTACCACGGACCAGAAAACTATTTCTTACCGATGGAAATTTATCTGTGGAACTGAATAGATAAATTTTCCGGAAAATTCACAGCGCTACGGGGAATCGTGTGATTCCATCGCCTCTCCTTCGATAAACCTCGCGATAACGTACCTCGTATATATCGCGTGATAACGCCCAGTCAAGCTTTCTAGACGCAGTTATTTGTTTATCATCGACGAAACGTTTCACGGTCTTTCGACTCCTGTCGTTCCAGCCGGTGATTGACGATGAGTCACTCCCGGTAATGCGCACATCGGCACGTGTACATATTTGTATAAAATAGAAAATAAACTGACGAGCATTCGTCGAAAAACTGATTAAAAATTGCGTACGAACGGATAGAGCAGATACTTCAGTCGCTAGTCGTTAACGAATTAAGAAATAAAATTCTCGAAACAATGGGATTAAACTTTTGTCGAGGATGTAGATGGGGGAGGGGGGCTGTGCCGAGGAACCTATTTAATAATATCCTGCAAAACGAGCAAGCCGGCATTATTTCGAGTTAAAAAGTATCGGGAGACTCGTCTCGTGCTTTACTACCATTGATTTTTTTTAATTGTAATACGTACGCCGCTGTTCTACTGCACTATACGACGGCATACTGTGCACAGTACTTTTTTATAGTAGTGCTATACAACGTACAAGTTGAAACAGTATACTTGCCAGGAGAAGGCGGTACTCCGGTGCCATCGCTTCCGCATCCCTTTCCGCGCACTTCCTGTTTGTCCTCGTTCACCTCGACTCCCGACAGTGTCTCATCCTGAAACTGTATAATTACGAAAATGAAAAAAAAAAATCAATTATAAAGCACTATATAGATTATTATTCTTATTATTCTTATTATTCTTATTATTTTCTTTGTATTCTTATATTTACATTAATTATATTCTCATTATGTTATGTTTTGCTTTGCTCTGATTTCTTGTATGCGTTATCATCTTGGTGCACGGTGTTCTTAGGGGGTCTCAGGCCTCAGAACACGGAATAAACGAAACTATCTATCTATCTATCTAGATATATATATATATAGACATATTTTTGAAGTTTATTTTTAACAAGGACGTTGCGCAATTAGCTGTGTCGACACGGGTCACAGGCGTTAATGCTGTTTACGATTTATTCCGAACAAAGATATAGATAAGTAAGTATATTCACAAACATGATCGATCGATCGAGATTTCGTCGATTTTATCTGGATTACAAGTGTTTTTGTCCAGTTAGAAGCCGCGACGCGTAATATCGAGTACAAAGCCACGATACACAATGATAAAGTTATAAATAAGAAAAATAAGCATAACAAACGATAATAGCGACACGATCTGGGGGGCGCGTGTAGGGCGAGCTGTTTTTGCGAATAATTTCTGCATAGCGTATTTGAATATACACACGGTACACAGTTCACACTTGTTCAAACATCATAAAAATTTTTGCGTGCCAGGATCGTCCAATGTCATATCCGAATTCCACTTCGGCTTCGCGGATTCGTTGTTTCTTTTCTCGTTCGACGAGTAAACACACGCGCGTTTATATGTCCACGACTCTGTGAGCGTGAAAAAAAAAAAACTGGATTTTCGAGAAAAAAAATTATCCACGGAGTAACGCGAACGCGCAGAACCGGCAATTATAAAAAAAAATATTTCACGAAACAAAATGAAACGTGACGAAAATCGCTGATTCGAGTTGCGAGCCCAGGATATCACGCGGACATCGAATGATGTACAATAATCATTTCAATTTAGACCCGCAGTTCTTTCAGCGCCCGATTCTCCACCTGGCGTGTGTGCCGACGTTGCGTAATGCCTGCGAATGAGAGAGGAGAAAAGTCGACAAAAAAAAAAAATATCGCCAGGCATAGTCCGGGCTCTAGCCGAAAGCGGCACGTGGATCCAAGAAATTCAAGGTCGAAAGGAGAAGGCAGCACGAGGCGAAAGAAAGAAAAAAAAATAACACCAATTTCGCAGTCAAATACAAGATAACGTCTGTAGGTCAGAGACGATAAGAATGTTTTTCTTTCGTCCCTGCCGTAATCCGAGCGCGGAACAATAAGCTAATGTATCCACTCGTTATTGGGCGAAGCCCCCCCTTTTTTTCGCAAAGAGGTCCTTCGAATATAGAAATCGTCGATGATACAATACAGACAAACTCCCGCGTGCTTCACCACAATTAATCACGACAATTTTCCACGTGTCGGCAAAGTGACAAAAAAAAGAGTCCGTCGAATATTCGACGTTGAAGCAAAAACAAATGGACTTGACTTGAAATAAAGAAAAAAAGCTGCGCACTAATACAGCTCCAGCGCCTCGCCGGTCGGTCCCGACGAATGACTCACAGAGCGTATGGAGAGGGAGGCGAACTAATGCCGAGTAAAGAAAAAAAAAAGTCGAAGGGGAGAATCGAGAGAGCGAGAGATCGAAAGGAATCGGCGAATAAAGCATTGCTGGAGCCGAGTGGAGATATTTGAATTATAAAGTGAGAGAAAGGATTTTGTACCGGGTGTACTCTCGCAGCAGTAGCAGTAGCGGCAGCAGCAGCAGTAGTTCTAGCTTTCGTCCACTGGATGGCGCTGCGCTTTGCCGTCCGAGACACTGGCCAGAGAGCTTTAACGCTCGAGCGGATACAATGGGAATCGTTTCTATTAGACTCGCGGGACGGGATCGACCCTCCCGAACGCCGTTACTGCTCGCTCGTCGAATGTTCTTCTCTGTGCCGCACGGTGAAGCGGACTCCATTGCTGCCGGCATTGGCGAAGTGAATTTGCGGCGGAAGATTTGCGAAACCGGTCGACTTCACGATGCGGGAATACGCGCGTGTACTTTGCTTGCTCTACGCCTATCGACGATCGGCATATTTTTCGTGTCCAGCCGTAAACCGAGGCAATGTTGCAAAAGTCGCTTGGCAACAGGAGTCTCGCACTCCGGCTCGTGTGTGTTTTACATTGCGTTTGCTCAACTATCGGAACTGTGTACGAACGAACATTGTCGGCTGCTGAGAAACGGAAAGACGCATTCGCAATCGTTTTACACTTTAAATTGCGTCCTTTTTTTTTTACTCCCGACTGAGCGGCTGGGACAAAAAGACGGGAGTTATGCGTTTCACTGCGATCCACTGGCTCGGCGTCTTTTCCCAAGTGCCTGTAAACGTCGGAATGGCAAAAAAAATTACTTAACAGATTTTGGTACACTAAAACTTTGTAGCCTGACCTATGGTTTGTGATAATGCATTTGTGATCGGAAGTATGAACTCAAAGTAATATACACCACAATTGGTGAAATCCGATTAAAAGTTCGCGACGAAATATAGAAAAATCACGTCGGCGATCCGCGTTGCTACGTATAATCGCATATTATGAGGCATAATTCACGCTGCTGCCGAGATAGTGCCGAGTTTCCAATGCCCAATGAGAAGCCCGGCGTTGTTATTTTTTTTTTAATAATCTTAGCGTTTATTTATTATAGTGTTGTATCATTATTTATTATAATGATCAATTTAACCGAGTCATTAATTACCGGTTTCCCAATGCTTTGCATTAATGAACTTGAGATAGCGAGCCAGCTTAACGGCGTCAGTGTCATTTAACGGCTTAGCTATTTGTTTCTTTTTTTGTATTCTGCACGTTAATTTCTAAATTTTAATTTTTAAATCGTAGCGTTTTTTCGCGTTGTTCCGTCGGGCAGAGGTCTGTGTACTCCGCGAGGGATTTTTAGGAGTCGAGCCGATATCGCGAACGACAGTGAACAACGCGATCCTGAATCTCGATGCGTATCTGCGTAGATCACAAGGACACCGAAAGGTCGAGTCAGCAACTGCCGAGACAAGGAGAATTGTGGGAAGGGACAGATTTTCGCACGCTCCTCACTCTCTTTTATCCATCGTTTTCTAATTAATCTTATCGCTATTTTTATGGCGCCCGATTACAATGTACGAACAGAGCCTTCGAGCGAGCGCATCTGATTGAGTCGATCTCGAGTGGTCGAGTTTTAGCTGGACTCGTGTACGGCCTTTGAGTAACACAACGCGTGGCAATGATACTCGACAAAAGCTGACGATAAACATGAATAAACATTATTCTGACGATGCAACAGCGAGATAAGGGAGTTTATCTTTTTTTTTTTTTTTTTAGTCTAGACGGTGACTAATTTAATTTTAACGTAGTATAAATATTAGTTACTGTACGGATGACAGAGCAGCGAAAATACCTTTACGATATGATTTTATGTATCTTACTCTTCCACCTCAGCGAGCCAAACTTCAACGTTTCACTTTCTCTCGATCGGTGAGACTATTTTTTTTTTTTATTTTTTTATTTTTTTTTCATTAAGCTTCATTAACATTCGAGGGCACGTCGGCGCTAGTCGAGCGAGCACACATCGAACGATCGCGGCTCGGCGCGATCGGATGTCGGACGTCACGTTGAATTTATAAAGAGAAAAACAACAATCGCTACGCGCTCAGACTAATTAACGATTTTCGTGATAGTGTGAATATTATCGTGTCGCGCCGTAGCCCCGATGCGACATATATACATTCTTTGGACCCGTCGACTCAACACCGAACCGCAGTCGCGCGTGTGTTGCAAACTTATCGATTAATCAGTCGTCCGACTAAATGTCTCTTGTTCAATACTGTTTTACCTATGATGCGTCAAATCGTCTATAATATAAATTCACGCAAAGACATCGAAGGAAAATCTCTGTCACCTGTATAAATATCTGTTTCATATCTATTGACGTCTAATTCATCCTCATAAACTTTCTCTCACCCAGTGAAGTGTTATCGGTGTTCCAGTACCGGTTGCCTTTCTTTCTCATTTATTCATTTATTTTTTTTATCGGATGCCTCGATAATCAACGGGTCAAAGAATAAGATTGGTTATTAGGAGTGTCGAGATCGCGGATGGGATATCTGGGATGGTTTCCGTCGCGTTCCGCCCAACCTGAAACCAGCCCAAAAACCAACCGGTCAACCGGTGCATCAAACCAACCAATATTCCAATTTTCTGAAGGTTGATTCAGGGTTGGTTTTTGTGAACCAACTATAAACCAACTATTCTTTAGACACGATGAAAGGTTGGTTAACGGTTGGATATTAGAAAACAACCCTAATTCCGGCTTTCAGCCAAGAATGGTAACGGTTGATTTTTCGTCGATTTTTCGAACCTAACCATAAGCCAACCGCTGCATAGTTGGTTGCCAAAAATTGTTGGTTCATGGTCGGTTTTGAACAATCAACCACAAATCAACCATCGATATTGTAGCTTAGGAGTTGGAATTGGGGTTGGTTTATAATATCCAACCACGGACCAACCTTTCATCGCGTCCAAAGAATGGTTGGTTTTCAAAAAAAAAACAACCAAAATTCAACCTTTGAAAAGTTGGAACACTGGTTGGTTTGGTGCACCAATTGACCGGCTGGTTTGAAGTCGGATGTGGGAAAAACTACCAAATCCCAACCATAAGTTACGGTTGGGTGGTCCGCGAGGGTTTAGAGGCCACTTCCGAAATGCGTTACCACGCGCTCCGTTACCGACACATTATTTCAAGGCTGATTCCGTTCACGTGGCATAAACTCGATGCCAAGATAAGCACTGCGTTTATTGTTTCTCTCACCACGAGAGGGTTTCCCTATGCGTGTCTCTCGCACGACTTATCATTCCGGAAGTGACGATCACGCCGTATTGTAAACATGTGCAGAAGTAAATAACGCATGACGTCGTTTTATCCAAGGTATAGCTAAGTTTCGGTGTACAAACACGGTGGCAGTCGAGGAGAGTCGGTGAAAAAGAGCCAATGAACCTGAGTGACCCGCGGACAATCGACAGTCGTACGATCTGCGACACGGTCCGCGTGCGCTTGACTCTATACCCGGGAGTCCCGAAGCGATTGTCCGGTCGTCGCGGAGCCGATGCGAGACTGGACTGCCGATTGTTTCGAACCGCGTACGGAGATCTTATTCGCCTCGTGTCGAAATCTTCGTACCCAACGATATCGTCGACCGTGTACTAAATAAATCACCCAACCTTTTATTTTTGCATATTCGATGTTTTTTTCGAATTTGCAGACAATTCGACACATTTGTATCTATGCCGCTCACAACTCCACCAGAATAACGAGTCTACCGGAGAACATCTCTCCCCAAATCAACTTTAACGGATAATAACTCTACCAAAAAGGCAGTTCTAACAACTATACCACATAACGATAATATGTTTAAGTAACTCTACCGTATTAGAACTCAAGCGAAATTTTTACCACTGAAGAAAAAAAACTCTACCGAAATTGAAATAAAACTCTACCGGAATTGTAATAAAACTCTACTGGAATTGAAATAAAACTCTACCAGAATTGAAATAAAACTCTACCGGAGTTTTATTTCAATTCCGGTAGAGTTTCAATTAAATTCCGGTAGAGTTTTAATTAAATTCCGGTAGAGTTTTTTTTTTTCATTAGAGATTTTGGTAGATTCCTGATAAGGTGGAGTTGTAATAATGGTAGAGATGCTTTCTGGCGGACTTGCTATCCGGTAGAGTTGTGAGTGTCGAAAAATGTGCCGAAAATTCATGACCGAAACAATTTATCTTAGACGAACTTTCGGCAAACGATAGTTCGATGACTACGTAAGAGCGCGAATTTGAACGGAAAGTTTTAACAATTGTGATACAATAATTGTCGCCCGTTCTCAATGGTAAGCCCGTGACGCGATTATTCGCTCGTCAGTCATTGATGAACGAGCGGTACATGTGTGCTTCGAAGAATAATAAACCGGCTTCGCGGCGTAGAACATGTGTAACGCATCGGCGGACCATCGGATATAGCGATACATTTCGTGGAAAAGAAGATTGAGATACGAACGATATATTTTATTGTGTAACAGAGGATGAGACGGTGATGGCCGGTGTCGGGAGGGAGGGCCCACTTCTCCGTGTCTCTCCTCGGTTTCCTTATCCACCGTCTCGTACCATCTCACACTGATTCGTTCGGCCGGTCATTGCCCGCCGCGCGCTCTTGTCGCCGAGCTCTCTCGCCTTACGATGTCGCGGAAGTTAGCAGAAAATAGGTGGCAGAACATCGGCGCACAGTGGTTCTCATATGCGGAGACGGATCTATATATCTTTTTGCACACTGGGGACATTACGCGCGCGCGCGCTACCGTTCCCAAACGGAGAGCAGTCGCGCTGCGGCCGTTTACAATTTGTGTAGACGATGCAATGTGGAAACGTAAATGCAAACCCTTTAAATTGGTGTAGACGTACAGTTGAATTGCTGATCTCAAAATTCTCAAATCTAATCAGATCTCAAATCCGAAGAATTTACACTGTAAAAAAAAAAAAAAAATGTCAATTTAATTTTCGGGAAATTGAAATTTCTTTACGTCATTCACATTGATTGAACATTAATGGACTTTTACTGTAAAATTACAATACGAAATATTGAGATTACAAATCTTTTGCCGGAAATTTACAAAAATTTCACATAAAAAAATACTAATTTTACTGTAAAATTGCGACGCACATGTATTTGAAATTTCAGAAGCGGTTTATGTAAAAAAAAAGCTTCCAATTACTGTTGAGTAATTTTCGAACAAATTTTTTTTTTTTTTTTTTTTTACAGTGTACTTATGTTACTTATGAAACGGTAAAAATGATGTGAAAACTGAAGGCTGGATTGTTTTTGAGAATTTCCAGTGCTTCGCCTCACCTGAGGCCAAGACGACTAGCGAATTCGTGTTGAACGGAAAGAAAATACATCGATATATATTTAGTAATATTATTATTTAAATAATATTTAAATAATATTTAAATAATATTTAAATAATATTTAAATAATATTTAAATAATATTTAAATAATATTTAGATAATATTTAAATAATATTTAAATAATATTTAAATAATATTATTATTTTATTTTTCTTTATTTAAATTTTTATTCACGTTAGTTAGGATAGAAAGTTTATAGGCGTAGTATAAGGATTCGTGATCGCGAACAAGCCTATGATAGGGCTTATTGCGACCGGCACAAGGTGCTCGAAAGAAAAAAAAATTGTACTCTGCGAAACAAGAATTTTCTGGTCACGGAGTTTGGCGCTATCCTCAATCCAACAATTAATTGATCTGATGTAAATGATCACTCTGCACTGTACTTTCTTGCATCTGTGCATCCGATAAATAACATCTAATATCTAATATGGAGGCGAATTTTTTTTAATTTATTTTCACAAAGAATAAAATGCTGATAAAAAAACCTGACAAAGGAGCAACTACATGTGAGATATATTCGATGAAAAATCTAGCGATTTCGATACATCGATTGAATATCGTCACCGACAGTTTAGGGAGTGACCGCGATATTATTATCGGTAGTGACAGAAGTGGTTTATGCGAGGAGTGGACGTTTCGACCACGGTGGGAGAAACGTTGCTTGTTTATGAAACGTTCCCGATCTCTTGCGTATGAGAATCGCTGGGCGCGACGTTTTACCACCTATTTTCTTCCAACTTCCGCGGCGCCGAATTGCGCAACAAAATTTGCCATGCCGATTTTCCGAGTCGGTTGCCGATTACGCTCGAGAACTTCTCGCCAGTCGAGGGGTTATTGTCAGAGGGCAACATTAGCGCCGCTAATATCGCCGGATCCAACAGGTCGTCCCTATAATATGTATATAACGAAAGTCGTGCAATGCATTTATTATTGAAAGTCCGGTGACGCGTGCAGCGCGGACTCGCACGCCTTGCAGCATCCTCAGATAATGTGTTTACGTAACAATAATAATCGCGTCAGTAATAATTTTTTTATTTTTTTACACAATATAAATTATCTAGATTTTTTTTTTTTTTTTTATCAATTTCTTTTTTTTATCACTCGAGAGCCTCGGTCACTGACCACGATGATTACGTCATTCTGGGGGCTCGCGAGATCGTTATGACACGATCACTCGATGTGCTTGTTATGTGTGCGTGTGAGGTGTTTTTTTTTTTTTTTTCTCTGTCGAGCCGCTCTCGGCGTAGTACAATCGTAAGGAAGTTGTTATGCGTTATACGATGATAAAAACTCGCGGCGAACAAATGCTATGTTGTTGACAAGCGACGTGGCACGAGTCGGTAAGGTGTGACTCACGGTAATCGATAGCTTGCATCAGGAGATCGTAAATTTTTATCCCCCGTGAACTAAACGAGAACGCGGACGAAGGTCCCGACGAAGTTTTTACAGTGGTCACTTCATTTGTGCCGAAGAGATAGATATTATTACGTTGTATTAAATTCATCGATCGACGAATCTATTGCTATAGATATGTCGCGTAACGAAACAGCTTCACCGTCGAAAGCCATTGCATATCGATCTTACATAGTTTTCTGCACTGTTGATTCCTCTTACTTTTGTTATTGGACCCTTCACTTTTTTAGCGTCTCACTTCCTCGGGGTGCAATCAACTCGTCCGACGCGAAGTCGGTCGGCTTGCACAGTACCGCAGAGCGATGTGACGGCGACATCGGGCTGTGTCACGCCGGAGGAGAACCTTGACTTTATTGCGGAGCACTGCTCCCGCGTCGGGGTGCAACGCTGCGGTGGTAATGTCGAGGCTCCTTCAATCGTACACCGTTAAACTTTACAATTGTTCATTCTCACGAAAATAAAGCGTACACCGCACAGAATGTTACACAAGTTCACAACATCGTTTAAATTTACACCACAAACACCTTACCACTTGCCCAATCCTCGGATCACAAAACTGTACACCGCCATTTATTTGGACCACAAAAAGTGCACGTATTCAATATGTTACACATCAGTAAGCATACACCATTTCATTATTACACTTGCCAAACTTTACAACTTTGAAACTTTACACATTCAATATACTTTACATGTGCAAACTTACACACGTGCAACCTTACACCGACGCTAAGGAAAGACGGCCTTTGAGACGCGCGTTGGATGAGCGCCGCTGTTATTCTGCAGGTAAGTGTAAGCTACACTTGCCCAATTCTCGGATCACAAAACTGTACACCGCCATTTCTTTGCACCACGAAAAGTTGTACGTACTCAATGTGTCGCACATTAGTAAGCTTACACCATTTCATTATTACACTTGCCGAACCTTACAACTTTAGAACTTTGCACATTCAATATACTTCACATGCGCAAACTTACACACGTGCAACCTTACACCGACGCTGAGGAAAGACGGCCTTTGAGACGCGCGTTGGATGAGCGCCGCTGTTATTCTGCAGGTAAGTGTAAGGTACACTTGCCCAATCCTCGGATCACAAAAACTGTACACCGCCATTTATTTGGACCACAAAAAGTGCACGTATTCAATATGTTACACATCAGTAAGCATACACCATTTCATTATTACACTTGCCAAACTTTACAACTTTGAAACTTTACACATTCAATATACTTCACGTGCGCAAACTTACACACGTGTAACCTTACACCGACGCTGAGGAAAGACGGCCTTTGAGACGCGCGTTGGATGAGCGCCGCTGTTATTCTGCAGGTAAGTGTAAGGTACACTTGCCCAATTCTCGGATCACAAAACTGTACACCGCCATTTCTTTGCATCACGAAAAGTTGTACGTACTCAATGTCTTGCACATTAGTAAGCTTACACCATTTCATTATTACACTTGCCGAACCTTACAACTTTAGAACTTTACACATTCAATATACTTCACATGCGCAAACGTACACACGTGCAACCTTACACCGACGCTGAGGAAAGACGGCCTTTGAGACGCGCGTTGGATGAGCGCCGCTGTTATTCTGCAGGTTAGTGTAAGCTACACTTGCCCAATTCTCGGATCACAAAATTGTACACCGCCATTTCTTTACTTAAAAGATTAATTGTGCATAATAATAATTCCAAAATGTTATTAACAAAAATGAATCAAAAAAATTAATTGTTTAACGAATTATCCGGCAAGATAACTTTTTTTTTTTATGAAAATGATTCGTTCATTTTTCTGAATACGTATGAATTTTTTCAGATTTTTCAGTCAACTTTGATTTTTTTTTATATGGAAAAAATGTGTGAAAAAACAACAAAAAAATCAAAGTTGACTGAAAAAATCTGAAAAAAATTGCATACGCATTCAGAAAAATGAACGAATGATTTTCACTAGAGAAAACAGTTGGTTTGCCCGATAATTTGTTAAACAATTAATTTTTTTTTGATTAATTTGTTAGTAACATTTTGTAATTATTATTACGCGAAATTAATCTTCTCAGTACCTTTAATATGCATGAATTTTTTTTTTTCAGATTTTTATATCGTCGACAAGTACTTGCAATTTCTCTCGAATTTTTCTCGAACTTATGCGAAATGAGAGCGAAGCGACAGTGCTACCTTAACGAGCGTCTATTGACAAAAAATTTTCTTTGCTGCTAATTTTTCGTCACAAGTACGGTTCGTCGACTGAAAATTTATCGTGAAATCATCAAGAAAAACAGAATTGTGCCCAAGAAGTGTTTGTCAAGAGTACAAACATTTTTTTTTATTTTTTATTTTTACCGCTCACACTTCGTCCGTCTCGTAAACACGAATGTGTTTACATTGGATTCGAAGTGTTCTACCACTTATCGCGCTGCCATCAGCGTTCATTAGATCCTCGATCTTCGCATACGTCACTGCTAAAGCTCTCGATATTGATTGTTTGCTTTGCGGCTATCGAGATTAAGATTTCACGGAAAGATCAGAGCCGAGAGCACGTGCAAACACACGCTCTCAATCTGACGTTCGAGGAGTCGAGTATATGCGTGCCGGCGAGGAGTGTTATTTTTATCGTACTCGTCGCAGCCGAACTGTTGTAAGTGGATTCGCCCGAAGTTGAGACGATCAAGCCCGATAATTATATTTATTGAAAAATAGCCAACATTGATTGTTTGCTTTGCACGTGCTTTTTTTCTCGAACTAACGTGCTCGAGCACGTGCTTTTTTCTCACTAACACAGAACACAAGACAACGTCAACGATTCCGAATAATTCTGTCGACGAAAGAAGCGAGTTTGAGGAATTATCGAAATGTCGTTTTCTTTTTTTAACCGCACGAGAGCTCCGCTGACTGAGCTCCATCGGGAAGCAACCCGCCAAGTAGCAAGTTGAAGGTCGAGACGCTGCGACGTCAGTGGTGTGTCTTGTAGGTTTTCAGACCCGTAACTTACAGGGTAAAATGGTATCTAAGCTACTTTGACTCGCGTCATGCCACCCCTTCGAGCTTACGAGCTCATCAGTTTTGTTTGTTTTTTTTTCTTTTTTTTTTACTGTCCTATACTATATTTGATTACACGAGGAAAAGAAAAAAAAAATGCAAGCTCTCGACTTTAAAAGACTTGATAGAGACGGATCAATTGTCATTGTATTTGCGTGTGCCGGAGATTCGGTATCGTGCGTACTTTGTCTATAATAATTAGAGATGTGCGAATAGCGTTTGAATTAAATTGAATGCTCAAATATTTGAATAATTCGAATATTCTATGAATAATTCAAACAAATTCGTATATTTCGAATATTTGTGAATAAAATGTTAATAAAATGAAATAATACGAATAATCATATTCGAATGATGAAATTGCTATTGCAATGTAACTTAGGGCATAAATTGTATTCATTTAATGAAGAATTTTGATTACTACAAAGCTGAAGAACTTACGCTCGGTTGCAAGTTATTCCCTTTTTTTTTCAAAGCTCAAACGTGTACAACAATTTCTGTCATAACCCAATTTGCGTTGTTTATCAAATTAATATTTCTAATAATTGGAACAATTCGTTTAACTAATTGGAATATATAGACTGTCGAAATCATTTGAATGCTTTGAATATTCAAATACGAATTGTTCATATTCAATTCGTCGTGAATTATTAAAAAAACTTTGTGAAAAACTTTGAATTATTAAAAAATATTCGCACATCCCCACTATTAAAATCGTTCGAATATTTTTAAGTATTCGAATATATTGAAATATTCAAATTATTCGAATTATTCGTATTCAATTAATGGTGAATTATTGAAATTTTTGAATATTGAATTTTTGAATATTCGCACTTCTGAATATTCCCTAATGATAATATAAAGACGTATAAACATAGAGCGATGAGGAGGAGAAGGAGGCACAAGTCGCGCGAAGGTTCTCATGCCTGTTTACGCATTCCTCGAGCATGTCCTCCGTTGGCTCGGTTCCCCGTCGATTCTCCTTTCTCTTGTACGAGAGCTCTTATTCCGCGCGCGGTTTCACGATCTCCGTGGTCAGAAACAGAGAAAACCCGCACGGAGGGGGAACGGCGCAGCCAGGAAAGGAAGGTACTAAACGTGCTGGGTATAAGTTTTCATGGCATTCTAATGGGTTACGGGTGTCAACAAGTCGAACGAGATGTTTGAACGCCGTGTGGCTCTTATAGAGTTTCCCGTTGTCGGAGCCCGGAGGACAAAGAAACGCCGAGATTCAAGGACTAGGAAGGACACCGCAGCTTCGAGACGCGCTGTGACTATCGTTGTAATTTTGATCATTTCTTTTTTTTCCTCGCCGATACGTATTACCTCGTACACTGGCAGTAGAAAAAAACCAGAAGCAAGAAAAAGTTATTAATTCAACATCGAGCATGGTGCTTCGCTAGGATTCGAGTGTAAATTCCTGATGCATTCCTGCTCTCTTATTTGCACGACTGTTTAATTCTCTAACGCGTCTACTTGATCTTTTGGCTCTTCGTATCGCGCGAATGAAAACGGCAACGATATTTACCCGGAAGCTTCGGAGACCGTATTAGAACGATCTGTCGAGGAGAAAACACATGTATGCACTTCTCGTCTATTCTCCAGTTCGATTTAACTGCCGCGAAGTCCCGCGAGCTCTGTTCGAGTGGGTACGAATAACAGCGGGTTATTATCGTTGTAGCTCAATGCCAGACGTGAATTCAACGATCAAGAGATTCGCGCGGATTCATTTACACAGTTCGGTTCCTTAAGTGTCTTTTTTTTTTTTTAAATTCAAAGCTATTATTGAAGCTACGAAAGAATCCAACCCCGCTGTCTTAAAATAATATACATAGCTTTGGAAAATAATGAAAGCGACGCAACAAGAGCCGAGACTTCTCGGAATATACAAACTATATACAAAATACACAAACTCCGCGATAGTCACACGATAGGCCCACGAAGGTTCCCGATCGAGACAAGGGAGCTTTGTTTACACAACGGCGAGCTGATGGGAATTGGGAGGGCTTCGTCGTCATCGACCGGGCGTTCGATGAGCATTCTGGATCGAGACCGCGACTTGTGCAGTCGTACCTCACAATGTTAAAAATGTCTGTTTGAAGATTCATAAAATGTATATGAAGTTTTATGCATATGCAGTATATTGCATTGACGCTATATTTAAAACCATATTATTTGTAATAATATCATAATTTTCATATACGGATGTCTTAATTTTCAATGCCATCACCGGTAATTAATACAGGCATTGCATTTAAGATTAAATTATTAAAATTCAAATACAATGTATACGAATTCTAATTTCACATACCGAGGTTGCATATTTCATACAACTTTGTATATTAAATGTGCTGATAAAAATTTCATAACATTTTTAACAGTGCAAATATTACAAAAGGCTGAAGGACCCAGGTCGATGGTCCTTTGCCAAGGTGTAAAATTAGCATTAGGTATAAAAATTAGTATATAGAAAAAAAAAAAAATACTGAAAATATGAACCTTGGCAGTAAATCTCTCTTACTACCACTACTATTATAAAACATATTCTACTGGACGTACTGAGATTTCTGTAAAGATATATAATCCCCAAGAATATTCCCGACAGTAAGAAATCCGTGAATATCGATTCGCTTCCTGATTGGCTGTCGCATGGGGCAGAATGCAGATCTGCGACGTGACACGGATAAAGAAGAAAATGTTTTCAAGCTCTTGAGAATAATTGACTGAGGGTGATGAATTTTCTATGAAACTTCACATTTTCATTAAAACTCCCTCGAGGCAGCTGCTATCGCGTCGACGAGACGGGAAGCAGCCGAGTAGCGAACGCGCCACTACTTGTCCGTCGGGACGCGCTCGAAGATCGCTGCATCGATAATGTTCATTAACGGCGTCGAGCTTGCAAAAGTTGCCGGACGAGAGGCTGCAACCCCAACGCAATAAGTGCGACGTAGCGCTCGGTGCGGCACACCTCCAAACTCGAGCGATCCAAAGAACGTGTCGTGTAGCTTCGTTAATTAGCCTCAATTTTATCGACGCCTATTTCTCTCGTTCCGTCTCGTCGAAGCTGCGCACTGACCAGCCTCAACGATTCTCGCGTTAGCCAAGCACGCGAGCCAAAAGGATTTTCGAGCCGAGAAACAAAACGAGCCAGTAGCGGCGCATTGAAAAAAAAAAAAAAAAAAAAACTATACCCGGAAGCAGACAGCGAAAGTCAACGACGAAAAAAAAAAAAAAAATAAATAAAACTAGCTTCTCTCTATTTCGCGAAAAGTTAAAAATACTCTACAGAGAGTCGTACGGTCGAAGGCGCGCAGCGCTCTTTTCTTCTCGCTACCGTCGCTTTACCGAGCGACACTAAAAATATTTTACCGCTGCAAAGAAACGCGAAAGTTCGCTCGACGAGAGATCCGATAAATAAATTGTAATTGGTCAGCAAAAAAAAAAAAAAAAAAAAAAAAAAAAAAAAAAAAAAAAAAAAAACTATGCGGATTTGTGTTGAAGTAAATGAAGAAAAAAAAAAGAAAAAAAGGAATGCTGCGAAGATTTACTCAAGCATCCTTCGAACGGTCGTGTCGGCGACGAGGAATTTATCGACGAGCTCAAACTAGTCGAGTATTTAACACGACGTACGAGAATAATAGACGCGAATTCTCATAAACGATGTTAATTACATTTACTGCGTACTTTGCAAACTCTCGTGTGTCGGAGGCTTTTCGAATTTAAATTCAACCTATACGGTACAGGTTGACGTCGTCTCCGACGATCACTGTCATCCGGCGATGAGAGCTAAAAGCATCTACCCGACGGCGCGCCGCCGCCTTGGAAGGAAAAAAGAGAACCAGTGTGCAGTGGTAGGAGTAATATCTGTTGGAAAATTCATGAAATTTGCGATCGTCGCAGTGTGTTTACAGTATCAGCGAGTACACACACACACAGTCCTCGACTGTTTTCTATATTTAGCTCGACGCCACGGCTCTAACCTCAAGTCCACCCGGAACGGTGGAAAAAAAAAAAAAAAAAAATGAACGACGAAAATAGACGAGAAGATATATTTCCCTTATCAAAAGCGTTTATCACGTGTGTCGACAGTGTAAGCGGCGTGAATTTTTACTCTCTGCCTGCGAGCTCGTAGGTATCGAACTAAACCGCCTATTTTTTTCGCCTTTGCCAGCGGTCATCCGAGAGAACAAGTTATCAGCCGACGAGGTATACGAGCAACGCAAAGTAGTTGCTCGTCGAGAGGGCTTCGAAGGTGTTTTTTTCCTTACAAAACGTATTCAAATAGTTGCTCGTCGAGAGGGCTTCAAAGATGTTTTTTTTTTTTTTTTAATCCACAACGTCCGCACTTTACTCGTCTTCGATTAGTTACAAAACCAATGGATCGCGTCTCGCATGATACATGAAAAAATGTGTCGGTATTATTCGCGTAAGAACGATGTGGCTTCATCGCCTTGCCCAATTGTTTTAATCCCCGAGAGAGTACGTCCAGTATCTCAGCAAAAGAAGAAGAAAAAAACAAATGACGGATGAATACAAAAAAAAAAATATATTTTAATACAATCAAATCAATGCGATAGGTTCCGCGATATTTTCGAGTGTACATGCCACATCGTGCAATTTCTCGATACCGCAAAGTTCCCGTAGCGTCGATTCTTTCGGCCTTGTCACTTAACAGCGACAGCTTTAGAAAGAAAAAAAAACACTAGTACCTGGCGTTGCGCGCAGTAGGACACACACTATATGTATACATACACATAGGCAAACGGATCGCGAACGGCCGTTTTATCGTTGAGAATTTTTTTTTTTGTTCTATCGCCAAACGCGCTGAAATACATTGTAGACAAACGAGAACTTGAGGAAGACGCATTGTTCGAAGCGCAGATCTCATCGTCATATCGAAAAAAATACGTTTTGTAACGAAAACAGGTGGAACAATTGTCGTTTGACTGGAGGCAGTGAAGGCAAGCGGCGAAAGTTAGTCGAGAAGAATATCATAATTTGACTACAGATGTGAGCCATGCGTGTATTGGAGACCCAAAAAAAGAAAGAAAAAAAAAAGCCTCCGTCAACGAAGCTTGCGGGGACGTGACTACGTGATCACGAGCACGAAAGTCGAGCCGACACGCCTTCTTTATCTTTTGTGTCTGCCAATTAAGTCGTCTATTGTCCACAGCCGCATGAGCTTGTTTACGCTCGGGGCTCGATATTTATTAGACGTTGATCTCAAAGTGTCGAAGTAATGTACCATAAATAGCCTTTGTCGTTATTTAACCCGAGGACTGGCAAGGGGCGCGCTCGATTTAGAGTCACACCTTCGTCGACGGACGATAGATCGTGGCTGTGTCGATGTACCGTCACTCGAACGAAACTGCGTCCAACGACCTCACAGTCGAGTACCTCAGTGTGCATTGATAAAAGACACGAACGAAAGTTGGGCAATCGTGTCGTGATCACTGTGAAATACGAATGTGAGAAAAAATAATAATAATAATAATAAAGAAGTCGATTATAAACTTTGGCATTTGTGAGCGGGAGGAAGGCAATTGGTACAAGGTCATTTGGGCTCTCGCTGTTTCCCGGTCGAAAACATTGCCGGAGAAGGCAGACAAGTGGCTCGGGGAGCCAGGCTCGAAGTCGATATTCAACGACTCATCTACTTGTTATACTGATTATCGCTTCGATCAGCGTCGGTAAGGCAAATATACAAAAATTTCATGTCGAAAGGGTCATTCGGTCAGAGGCGAGAAGTCGATATTCGAGGTAACAGTAGGAGAGCAACAACGGCGGTGTCTACGTGCGAAAACAGCATCGTAGAAGCGAGGCAAAATAAGCTTCCCCGAAGCCCAGCCCTGACCCAGATATACTCTCGACAGCTATCTCGAATTCGCTCTGCCGTTTCGATTTTGACTACAGTGCGCCAATCGACGATCAAATATCGTAAGATAATTTTCCTACGAATTTTTAAGTTCACGAAGCTTTCTGGGGTAGTCGACACTTTCACGGTGGACGACTCTGCGTTTTTTTTTTTTTTTTGAACTTACATCGCGTAATTTGGCTATCGTTAAAATTGCTCGTATCGTTAAGGGTCGCATGAATATTCACGTAAATATGCTTTTTTCTTTTTCACCCTCTTTTGTTCTTTTCGTACGCTATATATCGCGCGAGTGTCCGCTGCGCCAGTTCTGTTCACGCGTCGCGTAATATTAGCTGCAGCGTGGCGCCCGATTCGCTTACGTAACTCTATCATCGTCGCGTTTCAATTTCGAGCGAGAAACGTGTAGCTCACGGCAGTGTCAAACGTCGATGTTTCCACTATCGGGACGACATGTTTTCCAGTCAGTCTAAAATGTGTAAGTGGCGTATGTGTATACACATAGCCATACTCGAGGCTCGAAACGATAAGATATTCGTTCACCAATTACCATGGATATCGAAATATCCAGTTGACTAAAATAATAAACCGGGTTTACGTATTTAAAAAAAATAAATAAATAAATAAAAAAAAACCGCTTCCATGCCTAATAAAAAAAAAAAACTACTTTGTTACAATCCGCTTACAATCTACGGCCCGCAGCGTTATCTCTCATGCGCGCTAATAGGGCATCGGAAAAAAAATATACACACCGCTTCGCTCTCACCACTTCGGGTATTCGTTAGCGAATAATTCAATCCGATTATGATAACGCCTCGTTACGAGAGAGCTCGGACCTAATGCATGAAGCTCCTTCGCGAGTGGACAGTGCGAATTTTTTACCTCAGCGAACTATTTGTAAGGATTCCTGTGCGATCGTTCGCATCGGAGCTGCAATGCTGATCGAGAAGAAAAAAAAAAAAGCGGGGAACCTCAACCTGCTCATCGTCCTACTGACAGCGCCAATTCTCTACCGGGTTCGCGCGGCCTCCGTTTCCGACGCGAGACAAAACGTAATAGACGCCGGTATATGCGGACATTGGCTCGCTCGGTAAAACGCAGCCTCGATTTTATATTCTTTCGTAACTGTTCTCGCTTCGGTAGAGTGAAATATTTTCGAATTGCCCTGTCTGCGTATTGTATGACTACTCAGTATAAACATCGGATACATAGTTAATATCAATATCCATCTCTCTGTGCACCAGCGATTTAACATGGTATTTATCCCGACGACGGTAAACAGATTGAGTATAGATCACGTGATGCAGTCTCGTGTCGGCGTTCGCTGCGCAATAGTTATTTGGGAATTTTTCCCTCTCTCTCTCTCTCTCTCTCTCTCTCTCTCTCAGAGAGAGAGAGAGAGAGAGAGAGAGAGAGAGAGAGAGAGAGAGAGAGAGAGAGAGAGCGAGCGAGCGAGCGAGTGAGAGGTTCCCAAATAACTCTAGAGAGAGAAAGAGAGAGAGAGAGAGAGAGAAACGTTGTAACCGAACCTTTGAGTCGAACAAGAACGCCTAAAAACGACCGTAGGCACAGCAGGGAGAAACGAATTTATGTGTCCGGGCTCGCCTTGCCCTTCACGCCTGACGCAACTTCTTCAGTCCTCAGCGTTCTCGTTCCTATCGTCGCAGTATACTAATATACAACTGAGAGCTTCACCACTCATGCCGGATACACGATATCTCATTTGCCACAAGCTCCACTTTACCAGAAGCTGCCTACGAGTGAAGCGGACAAAAGACAATGTACAGAGAATAAACACTTCTGAAACGTGGAGAATTTAAAAATGCTTGGGACACGTTTGTTAGAATGCCAAGCGCGCAAGTTCGTGCCCCAC
The DNA here is from genome assembly GCA_963575735.1 of Amblyjoppa fuscipennis. Lineage (NCBI taxonomy): Eukaryota > Metazoa > Arthropoda > Insecta > Hymenoptera > Ichneumonidae > Amblyjoppa > Amblyjoppa fuscipennis. The sequence goes on along the minus strand of OY754495.1, from coordinate 13,362,531 downwards.
GCGCATCACATGGTAATAGAAATCCGGAATAATTCGATGTTTGTATTTTTTTTATTTTTTTTTTTTTATAGTCCGAGGACAACGGGCTCGCATCGTTGAGCTCGCCTTTGTAGAAGCCTTCGAAAAGAGCCGGTTTTCTCGAGAAATAATATATTCTAACCAATAGCAGTAGTACGCGGGAAGTGAATTCTACCGGTGAGGAAAACCTTGGCACGTATGCCGGATATGTAATGTTTTCGTCACTTCGACTTTCGTAATTATCCACTCAAATGATCCAATAGTTATATATCATATTCGTAGAGCGAGCGACAGTTTGGGTACAGCGCAGCCTCGAGAGTTTAGTCGTTAATACCGTTGGATGATTAGTTCGAGTGAAATGCGCATTTATAAATGTAATATGTCGAAAGGGGGAAGGGAGGGGAGACTCGACCGGTTGAAGTTCTTTGTTCCCGTATGGCTGTTGCTCTCCCCTAGCGTTCCCTACAATCAAGGGTCGAACGCGTCGCAGTAAACGGAACTGCGCCACAACTCGAGTAACAGCGCGTGTGACGTAACAATAAAAAAAAAAAAAATTTAAAAAAAAAAACAAGAGTTACTTTTTACTACAATTAATAACCACTTTATATTATCTCGATCTATAATCTCCGTGCGCTTAAAAAAATACGCAAACACAATTGTTTTTTTGTACAAATAATGTAGGTGGGAGCGAGCACTGTAGATAATTTATGTATCTTTGGTAAGCAAGCACGAGAGCGATTTATCTTAAAGATAACCACAACACTGAGACGCCATCACGTGTTATTGAACAGTCACGTTTCGCCACGAATCGTCACTAAGAATAATGCCATATAATCGAACGATAACTGTCATTTGATATCTGTGACGTGCTTAATGACAATTGTCTCTGTTGACACGGACTCGAATTTATGGAGTGAATGAATGGTGTCAAGAAAAGTAGCGTGCTCGAACACTCGTGTAAACATGGCCACCCACAAGCCACGTTTCAGTTTATCACCCGATAATGACAGAAAATCTCGATGTATCGAGGAGATCGTTCGCAACGGTGAGGAGCCGCTATTGCGACAAAACTTTTTCTCACGAAGTAATCGAGAATTTGCATTTACTTCATCGTTAAAATTACAAAATTTCTCACCTCGTCCGAGCCGGCCATCTCGTCGCGTACGGCACAACACATCTCACACATCATTCACGCCGGACCGCTGAACGCCGAAAAAACGCGCGGCGGCTTGAAATGACACGCTCAATCGGTGACTCGACTTCGGGACCTGCGCATTGATTGCTGGACGATTAGAAACTTGTACGGAATTTGTAGTTCATTCGTTGTTTGTTTGTTAATGTCGATTCTTTACGTACTTACGGTTCTTTAACGGTTACTCGAACAAATATCTTGCGCATTCGGTGTTTTGTCATCGTCACTCGATTCGGAACTATTCTACCGTTGTAATTCATATACACCGATTATTCGATAAATACATTGTACGACAATTTTTTACGCTTAAGGAAACTTGAGAAACACGTTCTTTGCCAAAATTAAATATATCCAACGATTGGAAGCACGCCGGTTGATGTTAATACCGGTAACAACACTGACTGCCGCACACCGTACCAACCAACGACAACAACTCGCCATTGTTGCGACTTCGAGCTATCGACTTCGTCGAATCGACTTCGAATGATCGATAGTTGAATTGCGGAGCCGTCGCGCGCAGCAACACAATAATTTCCCCCTTCTCCGGTCGTCCGAAGTACGTGTAATAAAAAACGTTAATAAACGGCAAAATGTAAGACAATTGTACAAAATTATTTGTACTTCATATCGAAATCGAAGCGACAGAACAATGTGACGACGAAAGAATGAAACAATTGGAACATCAGTGATATCAACGTGAATGCATTGATCAACACTGTGACACCCTCAAAGGTTATGATTGTTACATAAAATTCATGCCTGGCTTTAACTCGTTATAATGAAAAACGTTTCTAGGAAAAAAATAAATAAAAATAAATTTGTAAACGTACACATATTTTTGAAAAAAATGTCACTGTAGTATCTAGTACTTGCTCATGTAGAAATGTTCGATCAATAAATCATAATTGAATTGGTTTACAACTCGTTCATCTTTCGTTCGATTATCATTTACCTCTTCTCACTCGAGATATATATATGCTTTACCGCATTATTTTTACAACAAAGGGCGTGAAAGGGCGGTAGCTGTACCACGCATAATTTCGTAATGAATTTTTACGCCTGACTAGCCGATAAGTTACAGCACAATGATTACCAGGACTGTACGAGATTCGTCGACTTTTCGTTATTGTTACTGGGACTGTGCATGAGTCGCACAGTAATTTTACCTACATTTGTTCTACAATAATTACATGATACTCTTCTTTGCTTGACTACGTAACGATATGAATGCACATTTGATACGTGCACTCAAAATCGTGTCTCGATTAGAAGGCACTGTCGGTTAGAAATTGCATATCACGATTATAGGGCGGGATGCAGCGTGTTTTTTTTTTTTTTTTAATTTATCGCATTCATAACGCCGCTGCTAGTGCAATTATGCCTACCTCCTTTCGCACTTCCTCTCGCAGAACTTCCGACCGAATGGGTCAATTGCCGTAGTTGCCAGAGACACAGAGAAAATGATGCAGAGAACGTTGTAACGATAATCTTCTGCGGCGCTTAAACTTTCCTCGTCTCTAGCCCGTTCCGATACACTATCTTTTAACTTATTTAAGGTTAATCCCTCTAAACGCAGCCGATAAATCGCAACATCGAAAAGTCTATAGCTGCTGATTCTCTCTCTCTCTCTCTCGCTCTCCGAGATGTTCTCGAATACTGAGCAGACGAGAAGCAGGGTAAAGAGGAGAGAGGATGTGTTCCATCGATTCGGATTCTTCATACTTCTGATAATGTGTATGCTACTGGCGTCCAGTCATCCGAAGTTAGGAGGCGCCAACGGTATAGTTTTATTTACCATAAGATCGTGGCAAACACGTTCGACTACGACTCGATAGATGATTTAAAAAAACACAAAATGTCTAAACAGGTGTTATAAATGGAAATGTGATTATATGGTATTTCGCTGTGCCTTTAACATATTTGGAAGCTGGACTGACGTGCACACCGAAGTCTCTATACGCAGCCTTGAGCGACGGATATCTCTTGGCTTTCGTTATGACGTACATGTACATATTGATGCCGCTTATAGCGAGGGTCGCGAGTTGCATTTTAACGTACGCCACAGTAAACCCGTGGCTTCTCAAAGGAATGGAAGTAAATAATACAACTTACGAACAGTCTATCCCGAAGCTTCGACAAAAAAAGTTGAACCGTCTTATTGATTTGGAAAAACGATTTCAGGTACTCTACTGTATGCCACCGCCATTCAGCGTCAGCCTCGTGCTCAGCCGATTGGCCAATGCCGATCTGTCGACGAGCGTCACCACCACTCTGATATCACACTTTGGGGGACTCTTCATATCGCCGATATTACTGTATTTCATGGTGATCTAGGATTTATCTATCATTATTATCATCAACATCGTTATTCTTGTTATAGAAAAAAAAAAAAAAAAAACTGAGAGATTCTTGATTAATAATACAATACATTTTTTCAGCTGGGTGCATCGACGCCTCCGCTCGTCGGCGTTAACATCCGTGAAATGGTGTACAGTACGTTGTTGCCGTTCGGTGTCGGCATGAGCCTGCAGGCATCGGTATCGAAATTGAGTTTCTACACCGAGAATCGAACGGCATGGATACCACGTGTGCTGCTTCTGCTAACGGCGTATCACTGGTTCTGTGACGCGGTGAGCGCGGATGTCTCGTCCCTTCACGCTATAGACATATTGCTATGTGTACTGATAGCTTGCCTGGGACAACTGCTGATTACCGGATTGTGTTGGATACTGTGTACACGATGGTTGCCGAAAAACATTCTTCTCGCTGCAATGTTCACTAGCACGCACAAGTCGATAGGCTTGGGCGGTTGGCTCTTACGGGGCGCTTATCATGGTTCCGCTCACGGCGCAGCGGTGAATCTTCCACTTTCGATCCTACCCGTAGCTCAGTTGCTTCTTGGCAGTCTACTAGCGAGCTGGATTGCCCCGTGACGAAGATCGAGAAATTGTAGCAATCACGAGAAAGCCTTCAAAGATTTGCAGGTACAAGAGAACGTTTGAATCTCGTCTGTGAATATATCTTTGCAACACGGCCGCGTTAGGGTTGTAACAATCTTAATATCAGAAAACGCACAGATTTTATCGTCCAAAACTTCTATTCAAGCATGAGCTTGCGAGCTGAAATTTACTTGATTGTTATCTATCTCTAGGTACTCGTTAAAGAGTGGAAATTATTTAGAATTTAAAAAGCCCAATCGGGCAAAGGCTAGTGCATTTTTCTTAGTAATAAGATGCGGTAAATGAGCACACTCTGTGATACGATATGCGTACGGGATAGTACAATAGATATGTAAACGTTGAACCACCGGCTGAACAACTTTATTCTAGATAATTTGTTCTCTCGAATTGTCTCGTTATTTTAATCGTCGATTTTATCGAATCGACAGAAGCGCGCTTCGAGCATAGTTTCTCTACTCATCGTATTAAATATATCGAAGTAATTTCGTTAACCATTTTCATTCGTACGAAATTCACATTAGACTGTTAGAATATTCTTCGTTTAAATTATGTAAACAAAAATAATTGAAATATAAAGTTTCTGAGGATGGATAGAGTTAAACGACAGTTTGACGTTTCCCATACAAAACATAGCGATTTTATTCTACAAATAATGGGATAATTTTGGTTACTTGTTGCTTCATGTTGTTGTTTCTTTCTTTCTTTTTTTTTCTTCCTTTTTTTTTTCTTTTTTTCCAACTCTCTCTTTTTCATTTATCTGAAAACTTGCGTAGTGATTTTCTATTCGTGATGCGCAAATTCGACACGATACCATCTCGCGTGTCACTATTAGTGCACATGGTACATTTAATATAACAAATAGTATAACACTCATTTTTAACGCCGCAGTGCTCGGACACCAGGGTTACGTCACTTAAGCGCCGAAGACTCAAATGCAATACAGTCTTCGGGTGCTGCGATGACGAAATTACCGAGCCGGCGCCGACAACACCCTCCGTGAATGTCGCTGTGACCGAATGTTGATGATGGCAATATTATGTCACAATTGGCGACGTCGACCCTGCTATCGTCGCCAACTCCTCGGTTCGCCGTCCTCGTCCTCCTCTTCCTCGTTTTCCTCGAGTAGCAATGCTTCCGCTGCACCCTTGATACACGAAAATGTATATTTCAACGTAGAAATTCCTAGTATTAGATTTTACCAACAACGCGATCCGCGATGTTTCGTATCATACCTCGAGATCAATCTTCTCGTCGGCATTGGCCGGTGTTTGTTCGGAACGCGGTACGTTCGCGTTCAAATTGGCTCCTACAACGCTTCCGCCACGATGTAAATGATGTCCGGATACCCAGGTAACGGATAAAAGTCTGTCCTGGAAGGTACGACCTTTGACTAACGCCACCTCGGCCTCTTTTCTCGACTTGAAATTAATCACGATCGATGGTGTCGCGTCGTCCACTATTTGATTCACTATTTCACCGAATTGCTGTAACAGAGTAGAAAATTCAATATCGACCAGAACATCGGGAATATGTATCGTTTATAATAACGACAAAATAACAGAGGGACTTTTTATTTATTACCTGAAAATGAGTTAATACTTCCGTCTTCTCTTCCGTCTCGTAACCGGAAATGAGAAGACTCGTCGGTCTGTGATCGACGGATACATGAGCGAAGCTCCCCCGACCCCGTCCTCGATAAGCAATGGCGTGAGTACCCCGTACAATTCTGTTTGGTTTCATAGAACGTACCACAGCTCCCGTACTCCCTGTACTGAGACCGAGAGCCGCAGCCTGAGCTCTCAATTCATTGAGCCTCTTTTGCAATTCACCGGCGTCCTGTCCCTCCTGTTGAGCAGTCATCAGATCCAGTTCAGCGTCGAGAATCTCCTTCTGAGTTTGCTCGCGTGACTTAACTTGAGTCTTGCTGGCTCCGACCTGGCCGTTTGTCGCCAAGTCTTTGCGCAAATTGTCGATAGACTGTTGCATAGTCTTTATCGTAACCATTATAGCATCCTTTTGTTCGGGGTTCTTTTCAGCTCTCTCGATGAGCGAGCGTATCTCCGCCAGTTGCTTGTCCAGAAGTTCCTGCTTTCTTTTGCGCAAATCGGCCGTGAGTTTAATGGCCTCCTTCCTCTTCTCCTCTTGCTTCTTCTTCAAGGTTTCCTTAGCTGCGAGTATCTCCTGGGTTTTCTTTATAGCGAGAACCTTGTCCTCCCTCGTTGGTATCTGCTGGACAGAAACTGCAGGAGCTTTCGTCGCGGCAGGCACGAGACTCTGTGTTACTTGTGCCTGCTGCTGTTGCTTCTGCTGCAGTTGTTGTTGTTGCTGCTGTTGTTGTTGCTGCAGCTGTTGCTGCTGCTGCTGCAGCTGCTGTTGCTGTTTTTGCTGCTGCTGCTGTTGTTGGTGCTGCTGTTGCTGCTGTTGTTGCTGTTGCTGTTGTTGCTGCTGTTGCTGTTGTTGCTGCTGCTGCTGCTGTTGTTGTTGCTGCTGATCCTCGCTCGGGCGACGAGTTGGAACGTACTCGTTGTCGTCGGGTTTAACCGGAGCCGGCATCGCCGTGCCGAGTCTCTCCTTAATCGATGGCCTAACACCCGGCGGTACATTTTCTATCGCACCACTTGACGCGTTATTCGCGAGATTATTGTGCCAGAAAACTTTGATAAATCTATTGTTTAACACAGCCTCGGTGCTACGATACGCGGCCTTAGCCTCGGCTGGCATCTGAAACGTAACGAGCGCCGCTTCCGGATCACCGCCAAAGTTTACCTGTATATTTACAATTTTGCCGAACTTCGAGAAGTGATTGTTCAACTGGGTTATATTGTTCATGCTACGCGGTACTTTCTTCAATTCGAGGGAACAATTTGCCGGATTGTGGATAGCCCGTTGTTTCGGACCCAGACGATTGAAATCGAAGGCTTGCTTTCTCTTCAACGGATTGCTCTGTGCGTGGCTCATCTCCGTGGGATTCGAGTGCGGGAGTACCGGGACGCTGATCAATTCTCGCTGACCACGGCCATAAATGCCAGGTCCCGGTGTCGGGTGTCGGCCCCATGGCACGCGGGGCTCCATGCTCGGAGCGTCTGGATTGTACTCCGCAAATGCACCTGTGCGCAATTTGACAATATTGTAGTCGGATAGATATAAACTCCGGAAACAAAATTCACGTACCCATGTTGGAGTGGTGTTGATTTCGGAGATGCGGCGGTGGTAAGCTGGCCAGAGGAAGGTGCGGCGGTGGAGCGTTGCCGTTGTGACCTGGAGGCGGTTCCGGAACCGCGGGTACCGGCACAGTGCCCGGTGCTTGAGCCCCGTGAGGTCCGAAAGTGAGAACACGACTGAGTGCAACGTCTTCCAGAACTACCGGATCCGTTCCGTGATCGTATGGGCAAAGATCCCCTCGCATGCAATATCCTTTCTCTGTAATTACCGACAGAATAATCGTTATATATTTCACGCACCAAAACAATCGAGATAAATACAAGTGGGAGGAAGGCTCACCGTCAAAATCGCGACACCGCCGTTTCTGCTGGAAAGTTCCCGTCTGATTGTTCGGAATATTCGAGGCAACGGCAACGACCCTCTGTATAGATTGACTAGTCGTTGAAAGCCTCATGTCAATGTCACCGTGATTGCTGTCCTGGGTAGGCGTACCGCCAGGACTAGTGTCCAGTCGATCGGCTCTCTGAAGCTCGCTCGTTCGTTCGGTCCTGTCGAGCTTCTTGCGATCGATCGACCTCGAGCGCGAACGAGATCTCAGCGGCGTCGGCGATCGATTGCGGAATCGCGCTCTGTGATCCCGATTCTCGGGACCCTCTCGGACCCGGGAGCGCAAGGGCGATGTACTCCGACTCCTGGTGCGCCTGTGAAAACGAATGGCGATCAATACGAGAAGCGGAGTTAGCATTTTTTTTGTTATTCCGTAACTCCCGATGTAAAACTGCATTCTTCGATACGCAAATGCAATTTTCAGAACGACGGACAAGTGTCGATCGAGTAGGGCAGAGTTAAATTGTGGAGTTACCTTCTCTCGTGCCGCCGAGCGTTCGAGGGCGGAGATTTGTTTCTCCACGGACGACTCCTATCGCGTTCGCGATCGCGACGTATGTGCTCTCGACTTCTGGATCTGCGTCTATCGCGTTCCCACGACCTCGAGCGAGATCTCGATCGTGTTCTCGACCGCATCCGACCGCTGTTTTAAGCAAAATAAGACACTCGTTAAGTATCACGCGCCAGTGAGACAATCGAGTTTTGCGAGGAAACAAAAAAAAACTTATTTACCGGCTCCGCGATCGTTTCTCCTTCTCTTTATCGTCTTTTTCGGAGTCCGATTTTCGGGTCTCACGCTTGGCCGGCATGATCGGTCCCGTTGAGCCGTTAACTTGAACAGACGGCGCAGGACACTCGGGCACCGTTACCAACGGCATCACTGTGTCGATTATGCCCTCGGGCAGCAACATTGGTGGTACGGGAATAATTCCAGTCGGCGGCGTTTGGCCACCGCCCGTTTCTTGCTTCACCAATGGAGGTAATACATAGTCCTGAGTCTCCAGCGTTTTGAACAGGAGCTCCACGAAATTCTTTGTTTCTGCAGAAACAACATCGAATTATTCGAGAACACAGGATCCTAATTTTAAAAAATATCCTTGGAGAACAAGACCAGAATAGGCCGATTGATATTTAGTCGACTCACCTTGCTGTAGAAATACATCGAGTTGCTCGACCATTCCTCCGCGCAATTCCTCCAAAGTTTTGTCTTTCTTGACAAGAGCGTACACATATTTGGCGAGCGCTGCGGGATCCGCGTCGCACCTATGAAAAATTATTCAATGATTAACGAAACGGACAATCCACTCTTAAACACATTTTCGGAGGCATTTGCAACAAACTAAATGGCAAAGATCGAAAAAAAAAAAACATTAGGCAGGTAGACGAAAGATTTATTGGAAAATTTGCTGTTTGTAGATGAAGGGAATGTGGATTTGGATGATTAGCCTTTGAGCAGGCCTGAGGGCACTGGGATATTCGGGAGTATCGGAAAACCGTAATGGTGAATTGGTGATTCGGGTAAAATTCGAGAATACGGGATCGAAGCGCGCTCGGGTGAAAAATACGTAAATAAAATGCCACATGCAGAGATGAACACGGCACATGTACGACCATTAAACATTATCAGCTACGAACACACACACCAGGATGGTATCAAAAACGATCAAGCTGGCCTACTTACAGAGGCTCCAAAACGGCCGTTAGCCACGCCTTGAATTCATCGGGATTCTCTATGAACATTTTCGTCTTTAGCCCGATGAAAAGCACATGGAATATTTCAATGTAGCGCTCACGATATCACCGAATTCACAACTGGAATAAGTACTCTCCTAAGTAAAGACAGTCGCCATTCTGAAATATCGCACCACTACACACTAAAGGCCCATTCCACATGCAGCGCGACTCTCGCATATCGCCGTAACTTTCGCCGGCCAATCACGAGACGGTACCTCCAGAGTACACGCTACGACGGCAACATCGAGAACTGATGTTTCATTGGCTGTCGTAGAGTCTCGTTGATTTCTCTCGCGATACGCAACTTACGCCCTATAGAGATTTACTTTTAGATTTACTATACCTCCTATACTACGACGCAGCCCCCGGCGAACTTTCGACGATTGACCTATTGTAGAATTGACCTATAGCAAAGGGGGCGTCAATAGATTTTTTCTGCAAGTTGGGAAAATTAGCTGCGACTCTTCGTGAATCTGTACCGAGATCGAGAAAACTTCATTAGCCTCATGACTCTCAAGAGCTTTTCAAAACGCGCCATTTTTTTGTATCTTACGAAGCTCAAGCCACTTTAATGTCCGGAATATTATTTTCATATAATTAGATCAATAGCTGGGTAAGGGTCAACGGCACCCTTGTTACTTTAATATTGCAAACGAATATTGCTCGCAACCGCTGAGTAGTGGAAACGACAAATTGGAAGGATTAAATTAAAAAAATACATTCAGTTTATTTTTTTTTCTTTTTATTTCGTTTTACGGTATGATAATAATAATAATAATAGCGAATAATGCAAAATAACAATTTGTTGCTTGCCTAAATATGGCATGATGCCGCATGCAGCGCGCCTCCCTGCCATTCGCTGGGGGGTCCACCCTCATTGGCATTGCTCTTTCCGTTTTTCCATTTCATTTCTTCACATAACGTATTCGTATAACGTAGGTATTCACATACTTTTTTTTACACTCAACTTTGTGACCTATACACGTATTTCTATAACTAAATACATAATATCGGTTCGTAGGCATGGTTCTTTTCTATGTGAACAAGAAAGCGGCGGTGATGTACTCGGTTAAGAGATTTTTTTTTTTTTTTGTCGTATACGATCAATGTATATTTTTTTATGATTAGGAAGCGCGTATATGGATATTTGGGTTCTATATTGCTTCGATGCAATAAAGAAAAACAAAAAGTAGCTTTGCAAGCAAATCAATAAATGCTTTGAAGTTTGTTCTGGTTGAGTAATGTAAATTTTAATAGGAAAAATCTCGCACTTTGGAGACACACTTTTTCCGATTTACATGTCTCAATTCAATAATGTAAAATCGACTTGTTTTCTCTCGCGGAACACAAATTATTCATGCTACATCAAAACGAAAAAACGAAAGGAAAACAGGTCGAACAAAAGGGTCGATCAACGTTTATTCTATATAAATCTATGATAAATGAGGATATAATAGTTAGATGAATAATGCGCGTTCCAGAGCATGCAGATATAATAAAGTTTAGGGCGAGAGGGGAGGATTCTATTTAAAAATGCTACAAAAATAATTTAATATTATAAAATCGTCTTCCTGCTCAGTGTTTACCATGCTCAAACCTCATGTGATTAGAAGTGTTGCGTTACTTCTCAATAAACATGAGACTGCACGCAGAACGAGGACGCAGCTAATGATCATCGGTTCGTAAGTTAAAGCATTACGAATGCATTCACTATAAAATATAAATTCAGTTCAGTCAGTAATCATAAAAGCCCGAGGCGTGTCTTGTTTTTGAATCCTTGAAGAGACGGGAACATATACACACACACACAAAGGGAGAGAGAAGGAGATAGAGAGAGAGAAGGAGATAGAGAGAGAGAAAGAGAGAGATCAATTATCGAAAGAATGATGTATATATATGCACCGAATATAAGTCGAATGAACGTTGACGATGAAGTTGACTTGAACTTAGATGATCTAAATGATTCCCTAATAAAAAAACGATAATCTCCCGTAACGAAATGTGTTCCAGGTGAATCATGTACTCATTATCACTGGTCGAGGAATACCGTAACGAAATAACTATTCTGTCCCCCTTTTGCGAATTATTAATATTCCCTGAAAACGTATGTTTTTTATGTCATACTACAAGAACGAAATGTATGTCAAGAGCGTGCCCTCAAATAATAGTCCTGCACAATAGTTTGTCCTATGGGGAATCCTATGCCCGTGATCGATTTGCGTTCTCATTCTGCGTACCCTCGTGTTTAACGTTTTTCGTTGCTTCTATCGATGTTTTCTTTTCCTTGTTGATTAAATGACATTCTCACTTACTAACTACAGTTAATTGGATATCACAATATCAAGGCACGGTTCAGGGCCACGCCCTCTTCTCACTCGTCGCTTTCACGGTTTACCCGTTCGAGACACGCGAGAGACTACGAAGTAATCAAAAATTAGTCGTGCTATTGCTACGATTAACTTTCTTCCCTATGGCACGCGACGACGTCCTTGTCGGCGTTGGCCTGAGCCTGTAACCACCCGGATTCATCGTATTACTCATAGCGGCCATGTTTGGAGCAATGGTTTTCAAACACTTTGCTGCCTCCTGAAGCTGCTTGGACAGAATCTCGTTTTTTAGCTTCTCGGCGTTCAATTCCCGACGCAGTTGAGCCTTCGTCTTGTTGCCGAAGGGGCAAAGAACTCTGTGCTGTATCAAACACACCGCTGAAGGTCGCGTCTCGGGGTTTGGATGAATCATGAGCTGGAATCGATATAAATGTTTAATGTTAAAGAGGTCCATACAATTGCGCAATAAAATTTCACCAAATTTTATACAAAAAGTTCATCTGTTGACGAAGGGTATTTAGCAGACTATTTATCGATCACGATAAATTGAACAAAAATATGAAAACTTACCTTGAGTAACTCGTTGAGATCCCGACTGTAGTTTGGCAATTCTTTGAGATTACCGTTTCTGATGTCGTGCCATTCGGGTCCATTTTTGGGTAACGGGCCTCCACCACCGGCTTCGTAAACCGTGAGTCCCAACGCGAAGATATCAGCTTTGTTCAGATGCGTGAAATCCTCGTGTAGAATTTCCGTTGGCAGATACCTGCAGTCGCCCTCCTCGACTTGTGGATTACTTATCGAAGTAACGTGTCCTAAATCGCCGATCTTGTAGGTAATTTCCTCCTCGACGGTCTCCTCCTCGTCGAAACCATCGTCAGCCGAATCGTAATTAACGGCGAGCAACCTCTTCTCCTTCGATATGAATATATTACCGGGTTTTATATCCATGTGTACCAACTGCATGCTGTGGACGTATCGCAAGCCCTCGGCCACGTGAAGCATCAGTTGCCGCAATTCGGCTTCGGAAAAGTGTCGTTTTTCTCTCTCGAGATTCGTTATAGCGTCGGCCAAACTACCACCGTTACAATATTCGTTCTGGATTATCATGTGATTGTCCTCTGCCCATGCCGAATAATAACGGACGACGTGCTGGTGTTTCCCGAGCACGGCGTGAGCGTACACCTCGTTCAAGGCGTTCTTCTCGTTGGCGCTACCAGCAACCGGTTTTATGCTCTTCTTTATCGCGTAAACGCATCCGTCTAATCGATTTATGCACTGATACACCGAGCCGAATTCTCCGGTGCCTATCAAACCGATCTCGTGAAATTCCTGATGATACCGCGGTATATTGGATTCCTGAAGAGCGACCCGCTTCGTCGGTTGTTCAACCTCGTTGTCCGAATCGTCGGAATCGACGAGATCGAACTTTGGTATTCGTATGCCCGGCGATCTGCAATTAAGAGATATATTTGTTTAAAAAAATGAACGAATTATGGATGAAACATACACATTTCGTTGTATAACAAATCGTGCGAATATCTTTAGTCGCGAGCTTACCCATTGAGGCTCTGCTTGGATCTACTCCTTTTCCTAGCGGTGATCATCATACCGTTGGGTGTGAAGGGATTGACATTGGCTGTAGGCCTGTCTAATTTGCTTTGAAAGCAAGACGCCACAGGCCTGGGTTTGTCAACGGTGAAAAGTCTCGTACATTTTGAAGGTACTGGAGTATGCATGGCACTTTTTTCTATCAACGTTTTTGGAGTTGCGGGCGAGTCAAAGAGCCTCAGCGCTCTGACTCTCTTGTAAGGCGGACTACAGGCCATCGATATTCTGGAGAGCGGCGCTCCTTCTCTGGCCGGAACTCGCATTCCCGTTGGCCCTGGAAATTCATAATTCTCATTTATATATAGCAGCATTATATGGACGAATCGAAGTGTACAAAAGTTGAACCATTATGCCTATTTCAATCTTTTTACACCAGTATTAATAATGTGTTTTTAATATTTGGAAGTTTACGCTAAAAGTATGCATGAATTAAATTTATATTCAAGCTGTTAGTAAGATTAGCTTGTTAGGTATTAGCGAATCTGATGTCTAGCCCAGGAGTGCCGAATCATATGTCTCCTTGCTTTGTTCGCAATCGGGTTTGTTCAACAGGTAGGAAACAACGAGTCTTTGAATGTCGTATCATCAATTGTTTCATAAACCGCTGTTACAAAATATTAGTAAAAGAAATTATTTCAAAGACCACGCGTCCCAGATGAATTGCATCCAATCGTGGCGTTTGGACATTTTGTTAATGGCGAATCCTAATGAATCGTGCTCAAACAAAGAATCGTGCGAAATAAATAATTGGCAACATAATTGATTTTCTTTTGCGTCATGTTTGCGTATCGGTGAAAAAAAAAATCGATGCTTTACTGAAGAGAATGCAAACAAACAAAAAAAAAAAACCGACGATGCTATGAGTCACGGTCAACGGACTTGTGCGTCCACGAAAATTCTACAGCAACGCGACGCGTCGTACACGCGACGTCGGATAAGAAAGAAAGAAAAAATAAAAAATTGCGTAAAACGTACGAGCCTGTCGTAGCAGCCGTGAGAGTTTCGAAATGTTATTTTTCACTCTCGAAACTTCGCGACACACGGAGAATCACAAAGAGGGAATCGATGTAAACGCGCCTCTCTCACGGGCACAGGCTTCGGTAAAAAAAAATACGATGCAATTATAATGCTAACCTGTCACGGTGACGGACGGAGTTTTGCTGTCGCTAACTGGGCTCTCACTGTCACTACACTCCATTGCATTGCTGAATGACAATTTTCTCGGTTGCGGAAGCGGTGAGCATCCAAAATCTTCGGCCGACGAGTCCAAACCATCCTCAACATCGCATCCCGAGCTGTTCGTACGACAGCTGATGTTCAGCTCCTCGTCCTCGATGTCGTAAGCATCGAAATGCAGCTTTTGTGCAACATCCATGGCTTCAAAGCGTCACCATACGAGAAGCGTAGATGTTCTTACGACAATCGCGCACTGTGAACTCGTCACTTAAGCTCTCACCAATTACTTAAATTTGGCAAATTACACTGAGAAACACGTTCATTCAAATACACAATCGTTCACGTTACCACGCTACGTTCGTTATAGCGGGTGGCCCAGTGTCCCATGGGAATACGAGCTCGACCAATCACGGTCGAGCTCATAAAATCGCCGCTACGGTAGAATTTCTAACGGCTATTCTCATTGGTTGAGTTTTCTCCACAATGGCCCCGCAAGTGGCGTCCCCTACTACCTCGTTATATGTTTCGGCAGCCTTTTACGATATTTCTTCTTCCCCGACTACTCGCTCTCTCTCCGAGAAACTATCCCAATTATATTATCTTTGTTCTCTCGTAAGCGAAAAAAGATTTCGGGTTTTTCTCGAAGGTCCCTCGATGGGCGTCGTTTTTCGATCGCTTTATCGCCCGGGTAACGCAGAAATTTCATTTAACAATTTATCGCGGTAAATGCGATCACGAGGTTTCGCAGCGACATTTAATATTTCGTCCTGTATACCTGGACTTTAAAACCTCCTTTACTACCTGCATTATGTGCTCGATTCCACCCGCCTACGACAAACTCTCTGTATTATCCGATCGTAAAACTGACCCGTTTTTCTTAAGTAGTGTCCCAGAAACGCCCGGATTATGCCGAGGCGTGTATCAATCCATATTCAAAATGGGTCTCTCGCTCTTAATTTCTAGTATTCGAGACGAAAGCTGCTTCTCTTTTCCCTATACCGCGGACCATAATGGGCTCCTATATTTTTCACATTGTTCTGCTTCCTGAAAGACGCATCTCAACATTTTTTCTAAAATAAAATACGGCCATCGGATAGACTTATTTCTCGATTTCGCACACGCGAAATAATAATAACAGATTTGTGTTTGCATCGTAGCAGTATAAGCCAGTTTTCGTGCTGCAGGAAACTCGCGTATATAGATTTTGCTCACGGCGTTTATACGGGGACAATAAAAACATTTTTGTCGGGGCAGCTGCAACCTGCGGCGTGCGTAAAGAGGCGGGGGGGGGGGGAGCGTCGGGAGGGGTGAAGCGCGTAGTAGTAAGGTCGCGGGGAAAGTGGGGAAAGGTTGAGGGGTTTTGCTGACCGCGACGGGTTGTCGGAATCGGTTGTGCAGGCCTCTGTGTGGACTTCCTATGGAGGGGGGAAGAAGAAAGATGGAGAGAAATTCTGGAGAATGACAGAGAGAGAGAGAGAGAGAGAGAGAGAGTGTGAGTGGTGTGAGCAATATCGATACATAAAAATATACATTTACTACGCCGTCGACGTGACGTCGCTGTCATCGTGTAGTAACAACGCGAACGGGACAGATCTACACACAGAATCGAGAGAGCATCGAGCGAAAACAAACAAAAAAAAAAGAAAACAGAGCAATGGCTATCGATGACGTGGAGATTATGGTCACGGGCGATATCCAGCCGTCTCTACAGAAACAAAATTCGCCTGATGGGTAAAATTTTTTTTTTAAATCCACGCTAGAAAAACGATGCGATCCTCGAACTACCTGTATTAACTCAACATATGCTCGCCAATGAGAATCTAACCTCACGATCGTAAAAGAGCTCTTATACGGATTGTTTTCTTTTTTTTTTTTAAACTATCTTCAGCAGGTGGGAATGCGAGGAATTTGAAGAAAAAAAAAAACGAAAAAAAAAAATTTTGTAAAAAAACATCTCATCTGTAATTGTATAGCTAGTTTGAAGTTCGCCAACGACGATTTATCTCTAGTGATAATAACGAATAAAAAAACAAATCGGATTTAATGATAACAAGCCCTTTCCATTTTAGGAACTCATTGTTTACAAACAAAATATTGTATCCTCTCGTAGATTCGATTTTCTTCAGTTGCCCCAGTTGCCTCTGACCCAGTTGGGATATCCTCAAGCCCACGAATGGATACAGCACAGAAAAGCTACCCTGAGGCCTTGGGGATTGTTTATAAATACAAACAACATCAGAGCTCCGCCGAGCATACCAAGATTGGGCAAACGTATCATGAAAAATATAGAGTACTTTCAAAGCAACTATTTCTTCGTATTCATAGGTCTGGTAATCTACTGCCTGTAAGTTTGATCGCTATTATTCCCTACCGGAAAACATAACTCATGGATATAGAGCAAAATGAAATTTTCTTTCCGTAGAATCACATCGCCTCTTCTGTTGCTCGCCGTAGCCGCGTCCCTTGGTACATGCTACAAAATATCCCAAAGACACGCCAAACAGGAGTTGACTGTTTTCAATCATAAGTTGACTCTGGCACAGGTTTACATGCTAGTCGGAATATGCTCGCTACCCTTGTTCTATCTCGTTGGAGCTGGAGCTGTTCTTTTTTGGGTATTAGGTAAGAAACTAACGACGCTCTGTAAGAATTGTTGAGCGCGTACTACATTGTTCATGCCTTGTTACAGGTGTATCTTGGTGCCTGATAACTCTTCACGCAGCATTCTACAACATAGACTCTGTACTGACACCTGGAGAGGATGAGCTTAACTCTCTGATGATGCAAGAAGTATAGTAAAATATTAATTAATTTCTGCTGGACAGAGGAGAGAGGACTTTCCCTCAATGAACATCGCGACTATTTTACCGACCAAAGTCTATATTATCGATGAAAGCGAACGATTAATATTCCTAGACGAATTGCGAATGCCTTTGTTTTTTTTTTTTTTAACTTAACAAAGCTTATGCAGTAAACGGTGAGAATTTAATATAGTTTTCAACGTGACGAAAATCTAAATACAATAAGATCTTTCTACCATCGACGAGTTTGGATACCAATAAATCTCTTCCACACACGTAAATAATTGTCTGCAGTGTGTGGAAAAAAAAAAAATCGTTCCGTACGATCGGGGAGAAAATGTTTCCTCCGCATTTTTCGTATCAGAGAAAGGAAATGTCTCGGCGGGGTATACGCGTACGGGCGTCTGGAGCTTCGATGCCAGGTGTTTCTTGCTGCAGCGGGAATCCTTGGGGACCTTCCTTTTCGAGTGAAAATTAAAAGGGTCCTCTCTTCCACTCGGCACCCATGAAAGATTTTTCGGGCGTAAGTGCGAGCGCGAGCATCGCCGACGCCGCACACCTGCCTCTCCCAAAACTACCCCCACTGGCCTCTCCTCTACGCATCGTGTTGTTTCTTGCGCCGTATGCCGCCGCTCCTCTGTCCGACACACCAATTTCATCCAACGTTCCCGGTTTTTTTTATTCTGCCTGCGAATTAAATGCATTCGTTCGCCTGGGATACATTAAAGTCTTCACTTGAAAAAGAGATCGCTTATCCCTACTATAAGACACAGACGAAACGATCGCGGGTCTCAACGCCTTTACAAGGAAAAAAATGAAACATAAATAACAACAAAAGATATAGCATCAATATATGTCTCGCATGTACTTGGCTCGGTAAAAAAAAAGCAGCATTTATCGATTGGTGCACATTTAAATAAAGCCGCCTTAATTTATGTACCCGCGCGCGATAACGATTTCATCGAGCCGCCGACGAATGCCTGCTAGAGGACAGAGAGCACACGCTGTACATCCCGGCGCGGCCGGGACTTTTCTCGCGCGAGGAGCTCGTCGCTGAATCGTCTACGAATAAAAATATGACTAGTGCGATTCCCGGAAACTCGCGGATCACACGCTACCTGCAATGCTGACATCGCGGCTGTATTTTTTTTGTCGCGATATATTCTAATCGAAAGTAAGCGGACGAGGGAACAGGATATAGCGTGGGTAGCAAGTGCCAATTACACACACGGTATGTCACGGTATTTCCCACATTATCATTGATAACAATAATGAAGTAGCCCACGCTCATATCACCACTTTTTCGACACCAAAGCATACGTTTCAATGATAGAGTCGTGAACAATTCACGAGTTCCGATAACGCAGCATATTTGGCATTGGCCCATTTTTTTTTTTTTTTTTTTTTCGTTCATTCGCAGGGCTGTAACAAGATCGCGTGCAACCCTGCGAATAAAAAGAATTTAAAAAAATACACATGATCCATTTTTTAAATTGTAAGACTAATTGATTGTTTATTGCTATTTTCTGTCTGTCGCAGAAAATAGAATGGATGACGAGGATGACGATGGGGTGACATTGGCGAATAATCACAGAGAAAGCACTCCGCAGCCAAGCATCTATCGCTCCACTCAAAGCAATCTCAATGAAGGCTCCCAGCAGACTCTCTACCAGAGTGTAAGAAATACGCTGTACGACGACGCTATTAGTCTGGATGTTATGAACAACGTCGGCGGTTCCTTGGATGATCGTCTGCGGGCGGACGATCTTTCGACTCTCAGAGGAACGACCGAAACTGTTATAGAGGGTAGTTGCGGAGATTTGAGAAGTGGCAACGACGGAGGAGGATCCAGACTGGTGAGACAGCTATTTTTTTATTTTGGATTTTTCTTTTTTTTTCCATGGCGGAACTGAGAGTAAATGATTTTTTACTTGCAGTTGGTGGAATTCACTGAGGCCTCCAGCTTGTATTTTCGCGACGGAGTACGTTCCATAGACTTTGTTATTGTTTGGGACCAACACGATGAACAAGCACTGTCTTTTAGAAGCAATGAGTTTCGAAAGGTAATTTACATAGTTTGCATGTGTGCATCGGGCTTTAGCTTGCTACATGTTTAGCTTTCTTAAAAAAAAAATGTTTCATTCCGTTTGCTTAAATAATAGTAATAATAACAATGATAATAATTTTATCGATTTTTAAATTCATAGGTTTTCGAGCGAAATCTTGATCTGGAAGGCTTGGAGCTCGAATATGAGCCGGCGGAACCGAGTGGATTGCGTTTCGTAAAAATTCACGCACCTCTAGAGGTACTGAGACGTTATTCCGAGATATTGAAGCTCCGTTTACCGATGAAAGATCTTCAAGGTTTCGAAGTGCCGCCGTCCCGAAGCAAAAAGATAATCCAAGAAATGAATAGCTGCCTTCGACGTTTCATGAGACGCTTTTACGTTGACACAACGATATTTCCAACCATGAAGCATCGTTTCACCGCCGTTTACAGCAGAGACAAGGAATACCTGTTTGATCTCGATTCACCCGAATTCTTTACACCCGCGACTCATTCGAGAATCGTACAATTTATCCTCGACCGAACGAGATTTACCGAGGACAAGAATGACGATTTTGCATTTGGAATCGATAGATTGATAAACGAACGGGCGTACGTAGCTGCGTATCCTTTGCATGACGTGAGTACGAACTGTTATCACAAAAATATAATATTCATAACTTCGGTAACAACCGGGAAGGTAGTGAACAAAAATGATTTGCATTGCCGCCGAAGCATACTAGAATCGAATATCGGTCGTTTCGTAAATTCGGGATCCATTGTAACAACGAAAAAGAGGCAATTCCGAGGGTTTATACACCTCTAGAACAATTCACCACCAATCGAAATGACCATAAGAAACGATAGCCTTCGGACGGTCGGATGGTAGCGTTGTTTCAACGGTCACCGATCCTCCACATGTATCTGAAAAACAATTGATACCCCTCGCAGTTAAAGCCGTACTTGAAAATAGGCGTCGATACCGGCTGCGAGGAACAATACGAGATACCAAGCGAACCTTTTCTTTTGTCATTAACGCCATTCGAGTATTATCCGATCAGGTAGAAAATTCGATGTACAAATGGAGTACAGTTAGGTCGAGGGTGCTGGAGCGATAAGCCTATCGGCCTGCCCCATAACGCGCCTTCGAGCCCTCGCTCCTTTTATCTTTAACTTTTAATCCACGTACCATACCTCCCCAACTACCCGACAGATCCATTTAGATGCACGACCCGAGCCCCGTTCCATGGAATTTTACTTTTATTGCTTTTATGTTGAGAAGGGCAGTCTCCGAACTCCGGGATCGATGAGATATCTATTATACACGGAATGGGCGAGCGTCGGCAAATGTTTCCATTATCAACCGTTGGACTACATAAAAGAATATTTCGGTGTGAAGATCGGACTCTACTTCGCCTGGCTAGGTTTCTACACTCACATGCTAGTTTTCGCAAGCGTCGCAGGACTCTTGTGCTTCATATTTGGCTGCATAACACTCTACTCGAACAAACCTAGCGAGGACATATGCAACGGCAAAGAATCGATCGACATGTGCCCGTTGTGCGATCATTTCTGCGGCTACTGGGATCTCAGGCAAACGTGTCTGCACGGTAGATTGACCTATCTATTCGACAACCCGTCAACCGTTGTATTTTCTCTATTCATGTCCCTATGGGGTAAATACACATTGATCTCAAGCAAACAAACTATCGAAAACGAAGGTCCCATTGTTATAACTAAACGTATTTATTGTATTGCAGCTACTCTGTTTTTGGAGCTCTGGAAGAATTATTCCGCCGAAATAACTCACAGGTGGGATTTGACCGGTTTGGACGCACAAGAAGAACATCCGAGACCTCAGTACTTGGCGCGACTCGCTCATGTCAGAAAAAAATCTGTTAACGTGATAACTAACACGATAGAACCCCGTGTGCCTTTCTGGAGTATGAGACTTCCGGCAACGATACTGAGTTTCTCCGTTGTCTTACTGCTGGTACACAAAATTACCGAACAAAAAACATAAATATCGTAACATTCGAATAATCGAACTTGGTTAATGAATAACGTCAATTCAGATAGCCGTGGCGATGGCAGCCGTTCTCGGTGTAATTCTGTATCGAATGTCCGTTTTGACGACTCTGAGCGTTCTGGGAGAGCCTCGGATAACGAGTCACGCCATACTGTTCACCACTGCCACTGCCGCCTGTATCAATTTGTGCTGCATCGTTCTATTCAACTGGCTCTATATATGGTTAGCTGAATACCTGACGGAGGTAGATAGTTAACGTAGTCACAACAAACGTTCAAACACATACAACGATCTGAATTAAATATCAATTTTGTTTCAGATGGAGCTTCTCCGTACGCAAACCGAATTCGATGACAGTCTAACGTTGAAGATCTATTTGCTTCAATTCGTAAACTATTACGCGTCGATATTTTACATAGCTTTCATAAAGGGAAAAATGATTGGGTATCCGAGTGCGTACAAGCGTTTCTTGCGGTATCGACAGGAGGAATGCGGACCCGGCGGTTGTCTTACGGAATTGTGTATTCAGCTGAGTATAATTATGATCGGTAAACAGGCGATGAACACGCTGCTCGAGATGCTGTTTCCTCTGTTCTACAAATTCCTAAACACGTGGAAAGTTCACGTTAGGCCGAAGAACAGTGAGGAACACGAGAAGCAATTTCATTCGAGAAAGTTTCTACAGTGGGTAAAAGATTACAAGCTCGTACAATGGGGTCCGAGAAGTTTGTTTCCCGAATATCTGGAAATGGGTAAGGAGCTCCATTGCGAATTATACTGCTGCATGTAATTGCATATCTATGTATACGAGTTTGAGAGAAATGTTACGAATCATGAGATAAAGTTTTGCAGTACGGATTCGTCACTATATTCGTAGCGGCGTTTCCACTAGCACCATTTTTCGCATTATTGAACAACGTTCTGGAAATGAGATTGGACGCTAAGAAATTATTGACGATGTATCGAAGGCCCGTTGGACAACGTGTACGAGACATCGGTATATGGTACAGGATACTCGACTCAATATCGAAACTATCGGTCATTACGAACGTAAGTTAGCTCGAGCTTACAGCCAGACTTCGACGCTTGACGAAAGTGCTGAGCCGATCATTTTAATTTTTTTTTTCAATCTGTTTCAGGGTTTCATAATCGCGTTCACTTCGAACTTCATACCGAAAATCGTTTACCAATACACGGTATCGGAAAACTATTCGCTCGATGGTTTTCTTCTGTACTCTTTGTCGGCGTTCAAGACGGAAGATCTGGAAGCTTTCGGAAGACCCAATGATAATTCCAGCCACGTTGAGGTGTGTCTGTATCCCGATTACAGAGAACCACCGAATTCACCGAAGAAATATGATCTCACTGTCATGTACTGGCACATACTAGCGGCAAGATTGGCTTTCGTCGTTGTATTCGAGGTAATATTGCACCCATAAGTCCGCAGGCCGAAAAAAAAATTAATCGCAATAACGAATGTAACGTTTCGTTTTCGCAGAACGCAGTTGCGATGGTGATGATCCTCGTACGTTGGTGCATACCCGACATGAGTCCCGAGCTTCGCGACAAGATTCGTCGCGAAACTTACATCACCAACGAGATAATAATTCAGCAGGAGGCTCAACGCGCTTGCATAAGAAACGGGGCTATCGCCGAGCCGGATTTCACTCGTCAACGAGTACAAGACCGCGAGAGCGCGGAGAGATGGAACAGGGTCATGAGAAATTCGCTGTCAATGTCCGAATTCGATCTCGAAGTTCACGGGAGTCCGGTCTCACCGCATCCTGCCCCACCGAGAATGGGCCCCGCGGCGCTTTAATAATGCTCATCGCTCGTACTTTACCTGTTTTTTTTTTCTAATTTTCACCAATTCTAGTCGAACGTACTACCTATGAAAAATCTTGTAGGTAACTTCCAAATGAACTGTCCTAATCACAAATCATACACACACAAACTGAGGTCTCGACGACTATCAGCGATATTTTTAATAACGAAATCTGTTACTTATGATATTATTATTTTATCGACGTTACGACCTGACGGAAGAACATATATCAACTGCTAAGAAACAAAAGGGCATAATCCGTATGGCTTTAACACGGGGCTACGCCCTTTTGGTTTCCAGCAGTCGATATAATACCGTGCAATTATATTTATGTTAAATACTACTACGAATTTAAGGCCTATACATTGTACTTTGTTACCGAATAATATGAATCATGAGATACGATTTTCATTTCCCGAATCGATCGTTGAAAGTTAAATCGTTTTTCATTTTACAAGAAAACAATGTCTGTGGAACAATATACAATTTTATACGTATGTTGATAATTATATGCGACAATGTTTATTTTTATTTTTTATTTTTTTTTGCTAAAACTCGTGTACCTCTTAAATTTCTTGTTCTGTTTGCAACCTTTAAATCTTGGCGGTGCGAATGATTGTCAGTTGTACACGATTTGTTATCTGATCCGTTAAACTTTAATTTGTTTTCATTTTAGTTTGAGTTTAGTTCGGTTTACCTGCAATCGGACATGATATATAGTTCCGATGGTTTAGTGGCGGGGATTCTACGGGCCGCAGCGCGAAAGCTGTGTACCAGAGACGATCGTCGACCTCGCTTGTTCAGTAGCCGCATCATTCACAAAACGTGTCCACTTTCGATAAATCGCAGCTTTCGGCACCGGAAAAAAAAACACATATGACCCTCGCTAAATCAGAATGACGGTCTGACTCGAGTCGTGATAAACACAAGAAATTTTAGAATAACGAAATAATGGGAACCGTTCATGCTAAGGTACAGTTTAATGAGTGAAATTCGTATAACCTATGGAAAAATTTATAACGCGGGCAGTTTTCTTTTTTCGCATCTCGAATACTTTGACGCCTAACGTAATTTCTAATAATAATCGAGAGCCCGTTTAAAGCCGGAATATTATTATCGATTGACCTCAAAGAATAATTAATCGACTTTCATTCATCGTTAAAAAATTCGATCAGGCGCTTGACGCTGACGAAATATCGATTGAAAATTGTCGTGAATCCGTTTTTTTTTCTAATCGTATTCCTTGTGCGAACAGGAGCCTGCTGCACCTACAGATTTTGGATTACCCAATGAGACACAAAAGAAAAATGGCAAAGAAATTACACAGAAGTTTCGGCAGGTAAGTCCATAATCGCATGATTAAAAAACAAGTGTTGAAAAAAAATGTACGGTCGATGATTGATTTCTTGTGTTTCAGTCTGCTGCGTACAACAAGGTCGGCAATTCAAATTCAAAGCAACAAAGTCCCTCGAGGCCAAAGACTATCGATCTGCATCAAGTAGGAGTAAGTCTGCCAATTGTACGTACGGTTTCCTGTTGTTTTAACAGTCTTTGTAACGCCGCTCTGTTTTCTTAGGCAAGGGTCGACAAGGTACACGTGGACGGCCTCATAAGAACCAAGGATGACATAATAAAGGCTCAGGTTACCGAGCTTTTCAAGGCTAAAGACTTTCACGACGTCATTCAGAGCGTTCACAAAGTACGAGGCAGATTGGAGGCTCTCGGATGTTTCAACAATATCGGAGTTTACATTGACACCAGCCAAGGACCTGACGCAACGCCAGAAGGAGTCGAAGTAAGGCACATTCACATTTGGCAAACAGTCTAAAAAAGCAACATTAGGCATTGCAACGATTTTTCTTTTTTTTTGTATCACAGGTAACATTCAATGTAAAAGAACTGAATCGTTCCAACTGTGGAATCCAGACAATGGTCGGCAATAACGAAGGATCCGTACAGATTCACGCATCTGCTCCGAACATGTTCGGGCGCGGAGAACGACTGCAAGTCGAGTATTCTTATGGAAACAAAAATTCGACGAACATAAACATACATGCGACCAAGCCTTTCGTAGACAGCAGACTGCATAAAGTGTGAGTTAAATAACTCGCGAATCTGAGATTTCCACAAAAAAAAAAAAAATTCAGTTAAAGAAAAAGAACTCCAAAACATCAAAAGCTATAGACGTAGAGCTTAAAAAATCAAAAAAATCGGCAATCACTAATGTTTTTCTACAAAAATGGAACCCCTTTTACAGATTAACCGGAAGTGTGTTCAGCACGGGGACCGACGTGCCTTGGTCTGGTTACAAGGAGAAGGACAAGGGTTTCATGATAGATCTCGCCGTTAACCCCGGCGGAGCTGGCTCCCTGAAGCACAACTTCCAGTACGAGGCCGCATACCGGGAGATCACATCGTCGAAGCAAGCGTCCTTCCGCGTTCGAGAACAGTGCGGGCCCAGTTTAAAGTCTGCACTGAGATACATCTGTTCGATCGATCGACGAGACGAAACCATATTTCCCACGGCTGGATCGCTGGTAAAACTTACAGCGGAAGTTGCGGGCCTCGGTGGTGATATCGGCTTCGTTAAGAACGAATTTTCTATGCAAAATAACTGGTCCCCGCACGAATGGCTCGTAAGTTTGCGTTACATTATTTCCACACAGTGACAATGGTGATATTTCGTGCAACAGAACGATTAATTGTTTCCAATCTCATTTAAGAACTTCCAACTGGGAGCCCAAGCCGGCTTCTTACGGGGCATAAGCAACGATATGCAAATAAGTATAGCCGACCATTTTTTCCTCGGCGGACCACTGAATCTCCGCGGTTTCGAGATGAGAGGCTGCGGCCCGCGGGACGATGGCAATGCCATCGGTGGAAATATCTACTGGGCTCTCGCTCTTCACCTCTACACACCACTGCCATTCAGACCGGGAAGAAATAGCTTCGGCGAATTATTCAGGTTGCACGGATTCATCAACGGTGGCAATCTTGGCAATATCGCCTCGGCAAAAGGTACTCAATCGTCGAGGTCATTGGCCTTTTCGAAGCTCGTACTCTACACGCACTATACATCAACGTATGCGTTTTATTTCAGACGGAGACATTAGCGAGAATATGAAAATATTTACCGACAACGTGCGATGTACGGCGGGTGGCGGAATTGTAATGAAGATAGCGGGTATTGCGAGGATAGAATTAAATTTGGCGCTGCCTTTGTTCGTCGCGAGAAGCGACGTTCTTCATCAGTTCCAATTCGGTATTGGCATGCATTATTTGTAAGCAGCTCGTTCCCGCCACCAGATAGTGCTTGTACAGTAATTAAATAAAAATTAAAAAAAAAAACAACAAAACGAAAAACGCCGATGGTATTGTCGAGGTACGCTGAGATCCGCGTTTCAGATATTGTTCGTTTGGTCCTCCGTTACCATCATCGGTTGTCTGTATAGTCTTCGAAATAAATAACTAAACTATTATATTTTAATTTGTTTTTATATCTTATTCTTCCCGTCCGATACGCTGTATTTTGTTAGCTGAAAACGCTGGGAATAGAGATGTACTTGTGACGGTCAGAAACGGTCACTGGACATTTCTAGCTGGGAATCGCCGCGGATTATTGAACGGCGCATATTGCACACGGGCCCGATTAACATTCACTACGTCACTGTGAGTGTCGCCGCCGGGGCGTCCGAAGGCGAGAACGAAGCCTCTCGAATCGACACGAGATCTCGCGTCACTTCACACCGGTCGGCCAAACTGATAAGCCTTTCGTATTTTTGGTTATACTACCTGCGCGGTACGCGAGTGTTCCACCACATAAATAAGCACGAACAATTCACCAAAGTAAGTTCCATTGTTGCGGAAAAGTAGCGCGAATAAGTCGATCGTCGATCGTCGACGTTGAACCGTACGGTGAAAGCCGCAATGACCCACGAAAGTCGATCGAACGTGCACCATGTGTTTGGTTATTCACTTGGGCGATTGAACGATTCGCGTCACGTTGCCCGCCCGACGCACCAGCATTTACCACACAGAATTAAGATGCTAGTTCTAATAAGCAATTTCACTTAGCCGTTATCGCCTCTTGAGGTACGAAACTAAAAGTGTTTTCGTGTTTCTCTCGTTCACAGATAGAATTTCGAAATGAGTCGTTTCTTTGCGACTGGTTCGGATTCGGAATCCGACAGTTCGTCGGAGGAGGAGCAGATTCAGAGGGCACCTGCGGCAGCCTATACAGTAAGATACTTATGATTCTTGTACAGAAAATAATATTATATATATATAATGCTATACAGTATAGCATTATATTATATATATACTGCTATACAGTAAGACACTTATGATTCTTGTACAGAAAATAATTTTTCAAAACTTCGACAAAAATGACTCAAAAAACTGTCAAATTTCTATGCATAACCCGGGGTATATCATACTTAACCCTCGCCAGCTAACGATGTTTTGAGCAACCGTTAAAGCTAATGATGGGTCGTTCGTGTCTTTCCCTAATTTCACAATTTTACAATTTTAGAAAAAAAATCTGAAAAAATTCACGAGCCATCTTTGAACCCTTAACTAAATAATCATAATTTGTCCAATCTGAAATTTTTCCCCAATTCCAAATTTAATACCTGGAAGGATTTATAAGAAGTCATAATGGATAAATTTGACCCGGACAAAAATGACCCATAGTTAGCGTTTGTGAGGTAAAATGACTTGTTCCATTGACGAAACATGTCCGAAGAACAGAAATGCAACCGGTCCGTTAATTAAACTTTCGTTTCTCCACAGTTCAGCGATGAAGAGGAGGAGACAAAGAGGGTTGTACGATCCACCAAGGAGAAGCGCTACGAGGAGATAACAAATCTCATAAAGCTAATCAGAAATTACAAGAAGATCAAGGACATGAGCAGTATGCTGACGAGTTTCGAAGATCTGACGAGAGCCTATCAGAAAGCGCTGACCGTAATAATGAAGGAGGAAAGCGGTCAGACGCCCAGATTTTATCTCAGATGTCTGGTGGAGATGGAGGATTTCATAAGCGAAGTATGGGAGGATCGGGACGGCCGCAAGAACATGTCCAAGAACAATTCAAAGTCTCTGACTTCGTTGCGACAGAAACTTCGAAAGTACAACAAGGATTTCGAGGAGGAGATAGCGAAATTCCGCGAGAATCCCGATCAGGACGACGACGAGGAGGACGGCAAAGCCGAGGAGGCCGAGGAGTCCGAGGAGGAGGAGGATCGTGCGGGCGCTTTCAAGAAATCTGGTTCGGAGGCGAGCGCTCCCGACGTTGCGAAGATAAAGAGAGCGCCGGTGAGCGGCGAGGACGGTAGCGAGAGCGACACGGACTGGGGCAGCGATTCGGAGAGCGACAGCGACAGCAGCGACGACGACGGCCAGTATCAGAACATACGCGAGCGTTTCATCAAGAAGGTCACCGACAAGGACGACGACGGTGACAAGCCGACGAAGAAGGAACAGCGCGAGAAGCGCAAGGAAAAGGATCGCAAGAAAAAACGCGACGAGGATGACGGCGAGGGTGTCTGGGAAACGGTCAAGGGCGGAGTGGCAATACCTTCGGAGAAGCCCAAGATGTTCGCCAAAGACGCCGAGATAAACGTGCCGGCTGTTCTGAAGAAATTATCCGAGGTGATAGCGGCTCGTGGCAAAAAACGCACGGACAGACGCGAGCAGATCGAGCTCCTTCACGAATTGCAACTCATCGCCGAGGCTCACAATCTCGGCCCTGCCGTGACGGTGAAGATCAAATTCTCCATCGTATCCTCGATTTTCGATTACAATCCGAAAGTCTCCGACGCCATGAAACCGGAATACTGGTCGAAGTTGCTCGAGCGCATATCCGAGATGCTGGACATGCTTCTGGCTACACCGGACATGCAGATAGCCGAGACGGTCAGCGAGGACGCCGAGGAGTTCGAGAAAACTCCGTACAAGCTGCACGGTTGCGTTCTGACTCTCGTGGAGCGACTGGACGAAGAGTTCACTAAATTGCTCAAGGAGTGCGATCCTCACAGCAACGAGTACGTCGAGAGATTGAAGGACGAGAAGCAGGTCGCCGGTATAATCGACAAGGTACAGGAGTATCTCGAACGACACGGTACCGTTGCCGAACTGTGCCGTGTCTACTTGCGCAAGATCGAACATCTCTATTACAAATTCGATCCCAACGTGCTGAAGCAAAAGGACGGTGAGATCGGCGCCGACGTTATCACGTCCGTTCAGGTGATGGAGAAATTGTGCAAGTACGTTTACGCTCACGACAATACCGATCGTTTGCGTACGCGCGCTATACTGTCGCACATCTATCATCACGCACTTCACGACAATTGGTTCCAAGCTCGCGATCTCGTCCTGATGTCTCATCTGCAGGAGACAATTCAGCACTCCGATCCCGCTACTCAAATTCTCTACAATCGTACGATAGCTCATCTCGGCCTTTGCGCCTTTCGCCACGCGAACATCAAGGATTCGCACAACTGTCTCGTCGATTTGATGATGACCGGCAAAGTCAAAGAGCTGCTCGCACAGGGACTCCTGCCGCAGCGGCAGCACGAGAGAAGCAAGGAGCAGGAGAAGATCGAGAAACAGCGGCAGATGCCTTTCCACATGCACATCAATTTGGAGCTTCTCGAGTGCGTGTATCTCGTGAGCGCAATGCTCATAGAGATTCCCTACATGGCCGCCCACGAGTTCGACGCCAGACGAAGAATGATATCGAAAACTTTCTATCAGCAACTTCGATCGAGCGAGCGTCAGTCGTTGGTCGGACCGCCGGAGTCCATGAGGGAGCACGTCGTCGCCGCGGCGAAAGCTATGCGCAACGGAAACTGGTCGGTCTGCAACAATTTCATCATAAACGAAAAGATGAACGCCAAAGTGTGGGATCTTTTCTATCAAGCCGACAAAGTTCGTTCTATGCTGACGCGATTGATCAAGGAAGAGGCACTGAGAACTTATCTCTTCACTTATTCTCACGTCTACGACTCGATATCGATGCCGACCCTCGCCGACATGTTCCAGCTCAAACGACCGGTCGTACATTCCATAATCAGCAAAATGATTATAAACGAGGAGCTCATGGCTTCGCTGGACGATCCCTCGGAGACCGTCGTTATGCATCGCAGTGAGCCGAGTCGTCTGCAATCGCTGGCGTTGCAGTTGACCGACAAGGTCAACAACTTCGTCGACTCTAACGAGCGCATATTCGAGATGAAGCAGGGTAACTTCTTCTCGAGGGGCGGCAATCAGGGCAACTTCCGGGATCGTCAGAATTACAATCGTCAGGGACAGGATTGGGGAAGACAGAGGCGAGATCGCAATCGCGAGGAGAATCGCAACTACTGAACTGTCGTCGAAAAATAAATGAATAAAAATATCACGTATTTACTCGCGTGTGAAGAATGAGAATGTAATCTTCCCTTTGCACTCTTGTAAATAAACATTCATGAAGTACGATACGATCTAAGCAGCGAATAATGAATTGCGGGAGAGGCGGTGCGAATAATAATATTCCACAATCAATGTAATATGAATAATCTTTAATACAACGATAATTGTAACTATACAATTGTTCCTATCGCTTAACATAGTACGGTAAAAAGAATCGTGCACGGCGGTAAAAAAAATACGTCATGGAATCCATCGAGTCTACGTAGATTCGAATAGTTTATTTATCGGTGAGATACGAAATGAGATTACGAGTCCTGAATGCTCTCGAGTAACTTGTTGCCTGTGAGAATCGTATCCGACACGAGAACAAGACGAATGCCCGTTGATCTCTCGACCAGACGACAGGCTGATATCTCGCCAAAGGTGATACCTCCGACGACGCAAACTACTATTGTCTTAGGTTGAACTATACCTCGCGGTCCGCTAACCGCACATCCCGGCAAGTTTGTAAAGTCTTCGAAGCTCTTCGGATCGGTCGTCTGACTGAGTAGGCTGTGCAACAATTGTGCCTGGAAAATTGATAACATCTTTAATTCGCAGTCAATTGTTCATAATAAATATCATCGGACATTTTCCATCGTCCGTACTCACGATTAACGGAGTGTAGGCCGCGCTGAAAACGTAACTTGGGCAACCAGTGGCCTTTTGCTCCGATCGCTTCGACTGGCCGGGCAACAGCTTGAGACGCTGAGCGTTGCTCGTCCACTCGCTACTCCAATTCGGTAGTTTGCTCCGAAGAATATTCTCCTTTCTGCGGCGCAAGAGACCGGCGGTCTCGAGTTTGTGAAAGAGCGGCGTGTGACGATAACCGTGAGCGTGGAGATGAGACTTTTGGATGGTTTGCAACTCACTCGCAGTCACACCGTCGCTGGTTATCGACAGCATACAGAACAGCCGAAGACTCCGAAGTGGATGATCGTCTGAAACGAATGAATCACAGTTTCCCTCGATGCAGCAGGAAAACAGTAAACAATCACACGGCCGTACTCACCGATGTTTCTTTCAATGTAGTCCAAACATTCCTTTCTCCTGGCACAATCGAGTATAGATTTTTCCGTAAATTGCAACTCCTCGAAATCCGAACCCAGAACGCCCACGATCGCCTCGCAGGCGGATATGTGCGCGGCAAGCTGACCCTTGACCTCCGCTGTTTTATGCAACTTCGTGGCGATGTAGTGCTTCATGTCCACTAACTCCATCGTCTGAGTGGCCTCCTGTTCGGCTAACATCAGCCATTTTTATCCCCTTTAATTATTAACGCTTGGAAGAGAAAATCGCGATTTCACAGGATCCGATATTACAGAGATTACGTTTTTACTCAATGCAGGGACGAATAAATGATTACATACATTTCAGTGATTTGGCCATCGCCCGAAGTTTTGGAAATACGTCGCTAAAATGAATATCCCGTACGTCCCCGTAGACACGATCCTTTCTCGGATCGAGCTTTATCTTGGCGTTATCGAGGGTCGCCGTTCCAACGTTAATCGGCAAAACTTCGCTCATGAGGCCTACGTAAGATACCGGTGTGAGTAAAGTCGATACGATATCGTAACTTCTGTCCATTACTATGAGGGCGCCGATTTCGTTGTCATTTCGTGTTGTTCTTGAGCTCTCCTTCATTGACTCCATCATCTTCAATACCCGCTCGCTGTGCTTGCCGAATGATATTGTCAACCTGGGTGAACCGAGGACTAGCTGCATCGACCAGAGGCAACGGGCCATTGCAGGTAACAAGCCTGTGTCTTTGTGATAGTACAAATCAGCGAACATCGGATACTCGAGGCAAAGAATGTTTCCATCCTGCTGCACAAATTCCCAGGACATAGAATGTAGAGTTACCAAATCTGCCAAACCTGAAATCATCGGGTTGAAGTCCAAAGTCGAATGTTAATTGTGACGAATGTTCTTATTGCTGTGGGCAACAGCGAATTAAAATTCGGACTTGAATAGTTTTCCGTTCGCAAAAGTATTTAGATTATGTTTCTAAATATTTTTTCGAGTGGTTTTCCATTCGAAAATGTATTTAATCGTACTTTTAAGGTAGCACTAGCGGACAGCCTGAGCCCACGTGAGTTCAGAGAGAATTGAGACAGAATTGCGAAACACTTCTCGACGAGATAAAAATCTGAAAAAAAATCAAGCATATCGAAGGTGCTGAAAAGATTGATAATACCAGAATGTTATTAACAAATGAATGAAAAAAAAAATAATTGTTCAACAAATACCCCGGCAACTGAACTTTTTGCTCATATAAAAACAATTTCTTAATCTTTTCGAATACATGTGAATTTTTTCAGAATTTTGTCTAATTTTTGAAAATTACGTTTTTTTATTAACTAAAAACGCGACTTTCAAAAATTACACGAAATTCTGAAACAAAATCATACATATTCAGAAAAATTAACAAATCATTTTCATTAAAAAAAAAAAGTTAGGTTGCCGGGTGATTTGTTGGGAATTTTTTTGTGTTAATAACATTTTGGAATTATTATTATGCATGAATAATCTTTTCAGTACCTTCTATATGGTTGATTTTTCTCAGACTTTTATCTCGTCGAGAAGTGTTCGCAAATTGTCTCTCGATCCTCTCTGAACTCACACGGGCTCAGGCTGTCCGCTAGTACTACCTTAAATACTTTTCCCAGTGGAAAATCATTCAAATAAAAATTTTGAATTGACGGTGGCCATCCCTGGTGATAAAAGATAACTGTCAAACCTTCTTCCTCCACCAGGAAGCGTACAACGGCGGGCACGTGAGGAGCTACCAAAACATGAAAAGCTAGGCCAGGCGTTTGCGATAGCTCCGACTGTATCTGAACCAATACTCTTTTACAGGCTATAAGATCGCAAGATACGAGAAAAATCCTCTGAGTATTTGTGGGTTTGAGGCCTTGTTCGAACTTGAAAATCTTGTCTACTCCGTGTCGTCTGAAAGAATGAGGCGACTGTACAATAAAGAAATTGCATCGATTGTGATACGGTGCTACTTTTTCTATAGCTTACTTGAGAACCGTAACACCGACAAAGGAGTCCAATATTTTCATGAGTTTTTGCTCTATCAACAGATCCTTCTTTCCGGGTATTGCGTCGAGAATGTCGACGAGCTTTCTTTGACTGATTTGTTGAAGAGCGCCTAACCTGTCGTCGAGCGTTATATCCATTACTGATCGTGATAGATAATGGCATAGAACGAATTTCTAGTCGTACGAATATTCAGTGACAAGTCCACGATAAATCTGGATATTGTCGGTATTGTTATGCGACTGGGCTTAAAAAATAAAACACTACTGTGACAAGATTGTTCATTGTCGGCCCCGTTCTGCAATGTCCCTATTGAAAATGTCATTTTTCGACGGGAAGTGACGTCATATATGAAACACGTTATTTCCGGTTTGAAAATCTCAATTTACAACCTGAAGTGAGGTCGTACCAGAAATTCGTCACTTCCGGTTTGGCAATGCAATTTTTCGACAGGAAGACACGTCATACCGGAAATGCGTATGGCATCTTCCGTTGGGAACGCCCATTATCGGGGTCGTTCTCATTTTTTTTAAAGCGAGCGAACGCCGGTAACATAGAGAGCAGATAATCAATTCAAATAAAATATCAGCTTCCCGTACTGATGACCAATGACAGCGCAGTAAAAGCGTTTAGAGCCGTTTCATTGGTTCGCTCGATTGATCCGACTCGCAGCTAATGTCGAAAGGCGCCCATACACAACTTTCGCGTACTATTTGGCATTTACGAAGGTTATTTAAAAATGGCGGATACAATGTCTTCCGACACTACCTCAGAGTATCCCGACGATGATTTATCCGATATATCCGCCGAACGTTTGTCAAATCACGTAATTGTTGGACAGAAGCCAAGATCGTTCAATCGTCGTACAGAGAAGAACTTTCTACGCAAGCTTTTCACTCGTGAGGTGAGAATTTTTAACCTTAAAAAAAAACAACAAAGCAACGTTTCCCCGCTGACAGTAACTTGCCCACTGTGCACCTGTCAAACTAACTTAACAATTCATTGTTGATTGACTTGAGGTCTCGAATTTTTTTTTTTTTTTCATCGCGAAGACGCCTCGCGCGTATCTCTCTTGTACTTCGTTCGATTCTCGTGGCAACCCGAGCGTTAAATTTGAGCGTTATTATTGTCGCGATTCGCTCCAATCCCCGCAGGGCATTGTTGCTTTTTTGCGCACGTTAATAACTCTTTTTTTTTTTTTGTAATTTTATTACAGATCAGAGGTTGCCTATCGACGCACAGTTATGCACCGGAAGAAAGACTGTTCACTACGATTCCCTTGTGGGGTCACTTGCCACTCCTACAAGTCATCCCCATGTCTGCTTTGGAAGCTGGGTATGGCTCGAATATTTCTCTTCTCCGAACAATGCTTCATCGTAATCTTTTCTTTGGTACACTGCAAAACAATTTTTTGGAATATATAGTTTTTTTTTTCTTCTTTTATAGTACCGCCCGATGTCTTACTTTTGCCACATTCATTAACCTGATTTAAAGCTCTTCGCATACCAAGCTTAATAAGAATATTAAATATCGATAAAAGTTATTGATGGATTTACCTTTTCTTGGATTTATAAACAGTCCAAGCTGTAGAAATCTTTCCATGACTGGAAATATATATTATTTTTTGAATCTTTATTTAATTAAAAGCTTACATGGTCTTTACTTGGAAAAATCATACTGCATCAATATATACTAAGTATCATCCAATTGTCGTGTATTTATGATATAGCAACTGATGACTGTTCATTTTTTTTTTTTTTTTTTTTCTGTACACTAAAAGTCACATAGTCATGGGACTTACGCAATGTGGGCAGTTTCTTCTGACCTACACATACAGTATGGACCTCAGAGGGAACGGTTCACACTACAAGTACCTGTTACACTGGTGGGCTTTTGCGCCGAAGAAAATAGCGCGTAAAGTCGCCGAAGTCACGCTCTTTGGAAATTATACGATATGCACAGAGTTGGACATAGTTATAGCACAGTGGCCCACGGATAGGAACAAGCTGGTGATACACGGCCTCAAGTGAGTACGAAATAATCTTTTTTGTTCGTTTGTTTTTAATGAAAATGTATAAGATAATCTTATTCTCGGATATATAATATCGATTGAAATTTCAGCGCGGCATGGGTACACGTACAACAAACGACTGATAGAGCATACTTAACGATAACCACGGTGCCCTCCCTCGAGAATTGCCGGGATTGCATGAAGGTAGCGGCGTCTTACGAGGAGGAAGGTGAGATAAATCAACTCCGAAAAAATATTACCAGGGCGGCGGAAAAAAGAAAAAAAAAAAATCCTCGAGCTTTATTTTGATTTTCACAGAATTGGCCGACAATTGGGACGGTTGCGTGCAATGTAATTGTCTTGTCCACGGTCTGACCGTCCACACAACTTACGAAGTGATCTCGCCCTTTCCACGATTTCGTGCTGCAGTATGTTTGAATTATTGGAATCACGTTGTCGTCAATACAGGAAATTTCTTGCATGTGCTCAGGGTAGATCTGAGAGTTCCGAAGTGCAAGAGTTCGCAGTCGTCCGGCGAGAAGGACGACGACGTTATCGGTAACATGGTGCCGTTGGACGTTAGCGACGTCGAGGATATCGACGACTCGAGGACAGAGTGTTACGCATTACCGAGCGACAAGGTCGATGCCCAAGAGTGCGTGTACGAGCAATCCCCGAGGCCCGAGTCTGCCGGCGACGAGCGCGATTCCCACGTCGAGGACACGAGCCGAACTTCCGAATGTGATTCCGTTCGCGAGACGATTATACTCACGAAAACTTCCACGGACATTTGTCGAACGAGAGAAAACAGCGATTCTTCCACGCTGGACTCTTGTACGGACTCGACTGAGTGCGAATCAGCCGCCGTCGCGGTAATGACTGCGACAACGACGTCGATCAATATGATACGTCGAATACCCGAGCAACGTGCCATATCCGTGAGGGACAAGATTCTTCAGGACTTCTGCGAGGATGTCTCACAAGAGCTTAATATAGGAAGCGATCTGATAACTCTCGTCAAACATCCGGCCTGCTCGCCGCGTTCGACCCCGCACAGACTGCCGTCCTCTGATCTTAAACAGCCCATATGGCCCTCACCGATGCTCACACCGCCCTCGGATATTCTGAGCACACGTAATTCCGAATCTAGTCACAATAACGGTTACTGGAGAAACAAAAGGCCGATCTCACCGCAACCGGGTACCTCTCACGAGCCCTGTAACGTCAGTGTTACCTCGATAAATTCTCCTTTGCATACGCTATCGATAAGTCCCTCGCCGTCCTCTTGTTGCTCACCGCGTTTAATGTCTCCTCCGATAATTACCCAGTTCAGACATCCGAGTCCGAGAAAGCGCTCGTGTCTTCACTCGCCGCCATTGCCACCGCCTCCTCCGCCGAGTCTCAATACCACAACCTCGCCGACAACGGTTAGTCAGCCGAGAACGAGAGCGTCTCACAAGCTCAATCTCGAGGCTGAGAAAGCCTACGAGTTCACCGACGACGCACAGGAGACTTGCGAGAAATTGAGCTCGTTCAGAAAACGACGCCTTGCCGATAAGAAATACGAGTTCCGAGACGAAGCCGAGGACACCGAGAACATCGTTCCTTTCAAACACATCCGCGATCAGTTCGAGCATCATCGCCACAGCTCCGGTCATAGATTATCCTCGAGGGCTGTATCGCCGGCTTTGTCAAACGGTCGATGGCCTATTTATCGTTTCGACTCGGAGCACAGCGAGAGCGAGGATCTCTATTCCACACAGGATTGTTTGGCCTACGATTGTCAATACTCGGATACAGGCAAGCTATCGAAAGTTCTTTGCAACGTTATAGGAGGCTTGTCTTTTAAAGATTTGGGATTTTTTCAGCAGAAAAATCGGTGCTCAGGCCACTCAATCAGAATCAGATCTCCAACGGTAGCGTGCAGAGGGATCGATACGGAAAATTTTATGACTTGCCAGCCGCATCGCCGCTCGTACCGCGCGTCTCGCTTCAGTATCCGACTATTAAATGCACGGCGCATTTCAAACGCAGTTACATAGAACTGGACGACGAGATGATATCCGTCATTACCGACGTAGAAGGTTTGGGAACGTTTTTTTTTGCTTTATTTCATTGTCGGAAGTAAATTCCGATAAACAGACACAAACGTTTGTATTGCAGACGACGAAGCCGGAGGATACGTGAGCTACCAGTGCGTGCTGCCGATGCACGTGCACGGTTCGGGATACGTGCAAATGCAAATGATCAGCAACAGCAAAGCTGAGAAAATGGTAATGTTCGATAAAGTTTATCGCTACAACAAAGTAACAAACGCTTAATAATGTTTTCTTCTCTATCGATAGTTGTTACCATGCGTATCTATAACTCAACTAAGTTTCGACATTGAAACATTTTCACATCACATTGCGGACTGGATCTGTAAGCGTTTTAAAAAGAAGTATTGGCACTGCAGCGACTACGACATCGAGATCATCGATGTTTGTGCGATAAGCGGTGACGTAATTTGTCTTCTCATAATGAAGATACAGGCGAGCGAAGACTGTCCCCGGGCACATTGGTATGTGAAAGCGAACGAGAACAAACAAAAAATTGAATCGGTAATAAGTGCCCGGCTAAAATATCATCCGCATGTTTTTTCTCAGCGCCCAGGAAAGGAAACACTACGAGGTTGGCTGTAAGTACACGTGGAATATCGAAACGAACCAATATCGGATAACGAACGTGCTACCTCTCATTGAGATTAAATCCGAATCGTGGAATTCAAATTTCACCGGTGTCGAGAATTCACTCGGACCCCTGTGGAATCCGACGCGTTTGATAGCTCCGCAGTTGAGATGGAAGAGCCAGCAGCCGTACGCGCGGTCAGTGCGTTTTCTCCAACACAGAATGGCCTTCACAGGTTCGTACAGTTAATCTTTTATTTGTCGTTACTTAACTATGGCCAAATAATTAAAGGCTTTCACGCCTTTAACATTTTTTTTTCTACTCTAGGCCCGATAACTCATATGCACGATCTGGATAATCTGGTATCGTTTTACATGACTCCACTGCCAGATGATATTGTAGAAGACTGAATCGAATGAATTCGACGAAGGCGAATAAATCGATCGAACAACGACACACACAGACACACGCCATGAAAAAAAAAGCAAATAAATTATTCATTGTCATAAGTGAGAAATTGATTTATTTAAAGGTTTATTATAATAACCGAGCGAGCGAAATTCCCTTGACGATCGTTCGATCACTTCGTTTAAACCTGATTGGGCAATGCAATTATGTGAAGTGAAATGTACAGTTATCTCTTACATCCGTCTGGTTGCGCTGCAGCCTAGGCTTGAGATTATCGACGGGGCAGAAACAGGCGAGCGGTCAACTGATTGAGACAAGACATCGCCGATTATTGCATTGTCGGCTATCTATAACTACGGACTAACTAATTCTATAACAGATAGCTCATCAACGGCAATAAACTTATTGGATAAAAAGTATCTCTAAAGTGATTAGCTAAAACTAAATTGATTGTCCGAATATATTATTACTCGTTCAAGCTCGACGACTCAACGGTGTTTAAGAAAGAACAAATGTGTGTGTGTGTGTGTGTGTGTGTGTGTGCGTGCGCGCGCGCGCGCGCGCGTGTGTGTGTGTGTGTGTGTGTGTGTGTGTTTCACACGTTCAACGAGGGGTTTGGTCCCAAAAATGAATTATCGATAATCGTAGGTCTTCGGGAAACCATGTGACATATGCGACAACTTTGCAAGCTCACTTTTTTGTTTTCATTTTTTTTTTTTTTACTATTCGCAAGCACGTGGTAATAATAGAATTATCTTAATCTGTATCAATTTACGCCAGCTGTCGATTCGAGATTCTATTCGTTAAAGTAACGGACTGTGTTTCGCGTGGTTCAATGCGATACTATCGGGCTGTACATCGTATGTGTGTGAATCTATCTATATACATCTACATGTATAAACATAACGAGGAGATGTGAGAAAAGAAATATGGCTTTTTGCCGATGTGATGTAACAGGATCTTCACGCCGGAATTTTGGTCGAGGTGCCCCCTTTGACCTCCTGCCCGGGAGCGTCGAATTTCAGGCCCGCGAGAATCTCCTCCCAGCCGTTCATGCACTGCTGATAGTGTTCTATCTGTCTATCTGCCATGTTTATGAGCATTCCCTTCAGATCACCCTGTTTTTCCGTGGACCAACGCTCGAGATCGCTTCGCAGATTTTCGTTGGCGCACTCGACCCGATCTTGCAGCACTTCGCTGCGCTTTGCTAAACGCGGAATCGTTTGGCCAAGGCGTTCGAGCTTTTCGTCGCGAGTTTCTCCTTTCCATAGAGAACCTCCCCAGCTTTGACCACGCGCTGATGAGGAACCGTTCGTCGAACCCATTACCTGGAGTTTCAAAAAAGGACTCGTTAATTTGCTTAATACTAGAACTACTTGTCTTATTTATGGTGTGGCCAGTAAAAAGTCCGTACGAAATTCAAGGACATTCAAGGACATTCAAGGACAATTTCCAGGACATTTGAAGGTTGTGTTGGAACATTTATAAAAAATTAAAATATGCATATCACCCACGACATACTAAATAACATCCGTTCGATAACCGTCTTCGTTTACATTGGAATCGGTTAAAAAAATCTATTCACTTTGCACGAATGTATATATGGGTGTCTCAGTGAATCTGAAATACACATTTATTTTAGGATAGTCGCTAGTAATATATATTTTGAAAGAAGCTTAAATTTACGTGGAAATAAACAGTTCAAGGACACTAGGTGGAATTCAAAGGACATTCCAGGACTTTTTCAAGGACAGGCAAAATTCAAGGGCAGTTCCAGGACTTCAAGGACCACTGGACACCATGTTATTACTTTTTGAAATTTTAAACCAAGGTAGCGAGCAATGAATGGTGGACAGTTATCGATATACCTGATCCTTCTCGAATCTTCGCTTAGTCAGTTCATCGACCGTAAGCTCGTACTCGATCTGCATCGTGTCCCGACGGGACAAGGCGTCCTTTACAGAATCTATGTAAGCTATGTACTCGCGCTCTTCGTTCGGCACATTGTCCAAGAGTTTCTGATGCGCAACCGCGTTAGACTCGATGGCCTTTGCGATCGCCAGAAGAATCTGCTCCAGCTCCGGCTCGGATCCGGCCCACTGCGTGAATATTGGTTGCATCTGATGCAACTCTACCAGGTAATCTGTTGGAAAAACAGCAGCAATTGAACACAAATAATCAGTGGGGACCAAAAAAAAAAAAAAAAAAAAAATGAAATCACGTCGTTACCGGAAATACCGACCTTGTCGCTCCTTGTGTATGCGACAATTTATCTTGTCAATGGTGCCGAGTTTCTCGCTGAGCGCTGTACAATAATCGCGCACCTGTTCGAATTCCAAATTGCGCTGCTTCATCGTGTAAGCGTTTGCCATATTTTGGAGTGAATCAGTCATCTTTACCAGTACATTTCCACGATTTTTCCGCACGATCGAAAACTCCTGAACAGATCCAAAGATGCGACAATGACGAATAGCGTTTGGGTAATTTTCGTGGGAATGTCCAACGTACCGCAGGCTTTGCGGTGAGAAAAATTCGCAGACCCTTATCGCAGCTGAATATAGGATGATTGATCACCCTGTTAAGAAACATGTGGAGAAGCTTCATACGAGCGAGAATGAACTCTTTTGAGTAACGATCCAGTTGGGCCAGCAGTGTGTGCTTTCCAGGCATCGGCTGGAGCGAAAGATAAATTCAACTTCAGATTAATGCTTCTTCGGACTTAATTTACGGCTTCGTTCATTTTACCGGTATTATGTGAGTCGGATACATCTCCACGAGCTTCTGGCGAAGCCAAATAAAGTCGTTGTAACGCCTGCGAACCACGTATTCTCCTTCGTCGAACTCCGGTCTCGTGGTCTGCAAAAACGTTCGTCGCGCTCTTTAAATTTTAATTCGTTTTGTGAGCGCACGTGCCCGGTGAATAAAGAAAATTACTTACCCTCGTAGTTACTCGGAAAGTGATGTACGTTTCGAGGGTCTCGAGATGCTTCTGCGGATTATCAACTTTGACTTGCAAGTCGCGCGAGTCCATCTGAAAATCGGAGGTGTCCTGCTCGGGTAGAGTCGAAAAACTGTCGATCGATGGCGAGGCAACCTGTGGGGTAAGTCGACGACGATTGAACAAAAATTGCTCGAACGAACCTTCGGAGGTATAAAAAAAAGAGAGATGGTTTATACATTGTAGTACTCACGACAGAACCCTCGATTGACGTGCTATAGTTGGAGAGAAAGTCCGGATCGCGAATATCGGGTTTAACGATACCGCTCGTGGCCATCGAGCTGACCTCGAGAACGGCCGTGTCTTCGGTGACCCGTTTCTTCTCAAAATCCTCGGTCTCGGTCTCCGAAGCTGTCATCATCTTTGACAGATTTCTGAAGTATGTCAACGATCGCGCTTTGATAACAATACACTTTCTTGCCCAAACGCAGACGACACACCTTCTTCGAAGGCTATCACGCCAAATTCATTTCAGACAAACACTCATTACCGACGAAAAGTAACTAGATTGGAGAAAAAAA
This sequence comes from Amblyjoppa fuscipennis, assembly GCA_963575735.1. Lineage (NCBI taxonomy): Eukaryota > Metazoa > Arthropoda > Insecta > Hymenoptera > Ichneumonidae > Amblyjoppa > Amblyjoppa fuscipennis. Next base: position 13,320,160 of record OY754495.1, on the reverse strand, counting down.
CACTCTGTGTCCGAATCCTTGTATAGTGAAGATGTCGCGTAACGCTTCTTTGGACAGAATTTAACTTTTAAACAATAATTTAGGCAAGCATGCGAACGAACGTTGGCAGCAAACACTTATTTTCTCGTATAAGTGATTTGCAATCTGAACATCGGGAGTTCGTGTGCGACTTTAAGATAATTATTTTTCCTTTGGTTAAAAAAAAAATGTTTTATTACACCTTTGTAAGGCACACCTCTGTCGCCACTCTCAGGCGCTACCGTAGCAACGACTGACCACTCCACTCCGAGTTGGTTAGTCCCGTTTCGGCACGGTGTGACACTTATAAATGGTCGATGTAGCTCCATCGTTTCTAAGCCTACGCTCCTTCGTTCATCCGCTTCCGTTCCCGGCTGCATTTCAGATGAATAGCGGAAAAACATCTCTTTAAATTTATAACCTCACTTCCGGTTTGAAAATCTCATGTTTTTTGCAACCGGAAGTGAAAAATGAAATTTTTCGCTTTGAAAATGATATGTTCAAAGTGGACGTGATGTTTTCCCGAGATGGCGTTACTTCCGGGTGATTGCATTGCAATATATTCCCAATGCCAAAAAAATGCTCGTTAGCGTTTTTTTTTTTGTTCTCCTTACCACCTACGTCCCAAGTAGCAAAAAGACATCTGATACGAAAAAGTCATCCGAATGGGTTACTTATGTCCGCCCGAATGGTAACTTTAAGCTATCCTACGTCCAAAAGTTAACTTTTGGACATAGGATGCCTTATAGTTACCATTCGCACGGACATAAGTAATCCATTCGGATGACTTTTTCGTACCAGATGTCTTTTTGCTACTTGGGGTGTTACCATTGGATTTGGATTCGCTTTTATTTCGTATTTTTATTTCGCGCGCGTTGCGATAGCGGTCGATCAAGAAATTTGCGACGTATCCGACTCGGGTTTTCATATGTTTTTAAATGAAACAAAAGAGCAACGTGCGTACCATTCGGTTAAAAAGATGAGCCCGAGATCGTTCGTCATTTGTTCTTTCGCGTGGAGACCGTTGCCCTCGCTTCGCGGATTAACAATGAACGCGCCGATTAAATTTGAAAACAATGAAAGTCCCGAATCAAGGAGAGTGATTATTGTCATGTCCAGGAGGCGATACAACGAATTTCCGAAGGAGGAATACGCCGTTGGGAGCAACGATTTTGAGGAACTGCTTAGTCCGGATTATGGTAAGTATGCATTGTCTCGAAGTGTCGGCCTTCCTGCGAATCACACTGAATAACCCACCAATATGTTTCTCCGCAATCTTCCGTCTCATCGATGCCGTTTTAACTGGTCATAAATCGGAATAATCCCGAGTCCTACTAAAATAAATTAATCGTCATGCATTATTGTTTGTCAGTTATAACGGAGCGACAGTCCGGAAGAATTCGTATAACCCGCGCTTACGTCACGAAACTCCGCCATTAGACGAGATTCGAAAGGATACCATCGAGAATACCATGAGCTCCGTAAAAACTGTCGAATTCGTGTATAATCTCGAGCCTCGATCAATCGTCACTCTCGCGTGAAATATTCTCGTTCAATTTAGCCTCACAAATTGAAAGAAAAAAAAAAAAAAAAAATATGAACAAATGTCATAATGCGGATTGCGGATGCTGTCTGCTGTTAGTAGGTGTCGGTCGTGCGCTCCGGCGCATCGATACACAGTACGAGAGCGCGAGAAAAATAGTTCCCTGGTGATAGGAATTGTTACGCGAAATAGAACATAATATTCTCGTCGACTCTGCCAATCGTGAAGGGGTTAAAAAAGTTTGGATCGGCGAGCACTCGGTGAAACGAGATTAATCGCGCTGTGAGACGGTTGCGACGATTTAACGGAAGGTGTTAAAAATATATATATATATATACATAGTGTATGTTCGCGATTGTAACGAAGTTCGCGACGCGGTCAGTGATGCCGTAGCCAAGGAGACCGCAGCAGCAGACAACTGTGACAATACGACCGGCCCGTCGTCAACCATAATACAGGCCTGTACGAGGCGAGCGTGTCCGTCGACTCGCGACAGGCTTTTCTCCTCATTACGCTTTTCCGCGTCGTTTCCCGGGTGACAGAGACTCAGGGCCGGCCCACCGGGAAAACGTGCGGGCCCCGGGGCGGCGGGGGGGTGGGGGGGCCAGGGGGGTCGCGGGTCTCCGTTCGGCCGTCCAACTTATTCACACAATCGTTACAATCGCCATTCATGAAGACAGGTGAGCAGAAACAATCTGCCTTTGTAGAGAAATTACCAAAATCGCCTTACCCCGTTCGAGCTCGAGTTTCGGGCTCGTCCCAGACTTTCCAAAATTCCGTTAATAATTCATTGTTATCCTCGCACCGAAGCACAATCATGGTCTTCGAGCTGCGCTGGCTTTACTCGCCGGAAGCTCTGTTTCCAGAGGCTCGAAGTTGTTACTTCAATTTTCAGGCAATCTTGGAATCTACCCTGCGACAAAGACACACACAGATTCTTTGAAATCTGCGAATACTTCCCGGTTCGTCGGGAATAGAATACTGCCGCTCTAATACGTTTTCCAACTAATGCAGGCTCTTCGAACGATCGTTAGATCTGTTTCTGCCACTAGCTTTGGGAATGAGGCCTTTGTTAATTTTTTTGCTTTGTTCGCAGCTTCGAACTATCCATGCGCAGGGTATCTCCCTCTATAGCGTATCGTTCGTCGACTGGAGTGGGATGCACCTTCATCCGAAGCCCCAGGAATTTCAATTAAAGCAGGCTTATCCGTCCGTCCCTGTGTGTTAACTCGACCGCAAAATTCATACAATTGATCTGTCCAATCTATAAATTTGCTGCTTTATTCCACACCCTTTGGCACTGATAATGTAGCCTCGGACGCGATACATTTAAACCTATCAAGTTCTCTCTGTTGTGCGAATTTCAAAGGACTTTCAAAGATCTGCAATAAGGTTTGCTTTTTTTTGCTACCCTTGCTACAGTTGCTAAAAATCGTGATCTTTCAATACCATTTCAATGCTGCTGAACAGTATGAAACATAAATAAAAACATTTTGATTTTTCCATGGATTCAAACTGTTTCTGGTGTCGAAAAAAAAAGAGAAACTCTGGTGCAGAATTTGATGTAAAGAGCACGTAAGGCCGAAAGGAATATGTCCGAACGTAATATTGCATCTGAAGCCCCTCACTTGCTGCATATTCAATAGAATATCGTGAAGCATCGAAGCGTGTGCTCGGCAACAAACGCGGGGAATCCATTGTCCGCGATGTGGGAGCAGAGACTCCTCGATGTGAAAATATTCTACTGAGTCACCCCAGACACAGAAGTCGTCGTGTTCGTTGTTTTTCCATATTTTTTTTTTTCTTTCTTTTTCCACATTTTATGTTTCGTACTGAAAATAGCTGTACTTTTGCAGTCGCATGTTTACACTGAGAGACACGCGACAATGGCTCTTCCCACATGGGACACGGGCCATGAAGGTAGATAAATAGGGGATGGGGCAGTGCCACGCGCGACATGCTGTTAGTAGACTTTACACGGGAATGAGAAAAAGAGGGTTAGTCTGCTGCACACCACAGTACCAGGCACCAGCCATGCATAACACACGGGGCCAGGTGCAGCTCACCTCAACTTCGATATGCTTCCTCGACTTTGCAGCTTTTCGTACCGACACCTTGTTCAGTTTCTTTTCGACGTTTGTTGTGGCCAGGAGTGTTTATCCCTTGTATCTCGATAGCTTCTTTTTTTTTTAACGAACGTTCCGAACCCTCTTGCAAACACGCTTTGTTAGGTAAGAATTACGCGCATGTTTAGTGCTAAACGCTATGTGCTGAACTCTCGGTCTGACATCAAATGTAGTGTAGTTGCGTTGGATTCTTTAACCCCTCGGTAAAATTTGACGCTCTGCATGTGTTGCCCGGAAGGTTCAAGAAATTGAGACTACTTTCATCCCGTGTCGGTTACTATAGTGTTGTTGAAACACGAGTAACACTCGATAGCACCGCGGGCTATAGCAATGCGCTACACTTCGAGATCAGAGGTCCACTCTCGTATCCAGTTACCCATTTACCTCGCAACAGATTTGTCAGCCTCTCAATTTCCGAGAAAACGAATGATCTTGAAAGAAAATAATAATAATAATAATAATAATAATAATAATAATAATAATAATAAATAAGTGCGAGCTTTCTTGAATTCTCAGATTACTCGTTCATCTTCTGTGATTACCCAATTTTTCGACAATTGTCTAACATAATCTAACAAAAAAAACTTCCTCGGCTGCACTTGGTCCGAAGTGAGGGATCGCTTCTAGTGGAAAAGGTTATTTGATACAGGTGTTTGTTGTTGCCCAGGCAACACCCCAGATTTCAAAGTCTCTCCTCCGATCTACCTAGATGCTATAGCAGTCAGAGCAGCGAGCTCTAAAAAAATGACGATATTTTCTGTGTCTCGTATCTCATCCAATACAAAAAAAAAAAAAAATCCTTGGTGAAAAAACTCGCACGATTTTGAAGGGAAAAGCTGTTATTCGTGAGGATCTCTGGTCGAGTCGGAGACCAGAGTAATAAAATTTCTCACCTTTACCAATGTCCCGTTCTCATTGCATTGGGCTTGACTTTCGGCTCAAATTCCTCTCGATAACTCATTTTTAAAAACAATCTATCAAACTTATATCTGAAGTTTTATATTGCAACTATTGTATCTTTGGATGCTTTTTCGAAAGCCATCCTTTGTAGTATTGAAGGGTCAGCGGGATTTGTGCTAATACCATCTAATTGCTCTCGCTATTCGTACCCGTTTATCGTATACCTTCGCCCTAGAAGATTTTCTCCCTCGTCTCTCGTATACTTGTATCTGGTCAGGCGTATGCTTCAATTTATTGTCCCCCCCCCCCTCCATAGAATATAACCTACTACACCCTAATTCCTTCTCTCGCGCCCCTTTTCGTTACATGTTTGGTACCTGCCACCCAGCGAGGTACAGAAAAACCCTCGGCCACATAGGTTTTCTGCACGCATAAAGGGATGATCGAAACTATCCCCGAAAAAAAATCTTTCCGCGGATTATAATGAAGAGAAGAGTCGTGTGTATCGTTCGTAGCGAATTTTAGCCGGTCACGGGGCTTCTCTTTGATCTCCGCCGGATTATTAAATGCGTCTCTACGCGCACCTGCAACAAGGCACCCTCGCTCTCCCGCTGCCCCCACGTTCGATCCCTTTTCCGTCGGCATTAGGGTTTTGTAGGTTAGGCTCTACAAAGCTTTTCATATCGTACACATCATTTTTTTTTTCTCGATTCTGCGTCACCTAAACCGCTGATATCTAATTTGTTGAATGTAATATGAAAATACCTTAGCGTGTGCACTTTTGTCGATCGCACTGATCGCAAAGAATCTTTTCTTTGCTCCTCTTGCTGTGAAAATCAGTCGGTACAGTGACAATGTTTATATCAACTTTTGAGCAACAATCGTCGTCACATTTCAATATAATCGAGGTGAGCGTTCCAATTGTTGAAGAACAGTTATTATCCTGCAATCTCCGACTCGAGCCGTAATCATTAAATGGCAATGTTTAGAAATTTCCGTTTATGCCCATCGTCTTTGGTCTGTAACACTTGAAAGTCAATTGTTACAGACGATCGGATATCTCAAAACAAGTCTCTGTGGATGCTTCTCTTGTATTGAACTGCTCCGATAGCAATTTATTACAGACTTCATTTCACCCTACTGCGCAGCTTAACGAGACAATGTACCTCGCGAAGCCTTTCATCGACAGAATTTTTTTCTGCAATTTCATAGCTCCACGAAGCGCAGGATAACCGGACCAGCGTACAACCCTCTTTCTACCATCCACTTTAGCTACATTCTCCTGGAAAAGAGAGATGGATATCTCAGGGGGAGAACTCTGGCGCCTCTACTGTCGGGAAGACGTTATTGATATTTAGTTGACGCAGGGGAAGTCCTGCGACAAGTATATATATATATACATATATATATACAGACACCTATACACAGGTATCCATATATATATATATATATATATATATATATGAGTGTAATGTACCTATGTTGCAGAATCGTCCATCCAGAAGCAGGGAGGTGGCGAAGATACCGCCGTTTTGGACAGGAGTGAGGGAGTTATTGCCATGACTACGACTGGAGCCCAGTATGCCCTTGCAGCATCCGCTGGGGTTGCTAATGGCGGGGGTAGCTCCGTACAAGTGGGGGTCGATGCTAAGCCTAGCGTAGTTGTTGTCACCACTTCCAGTAACGGTGGCAGCGCGCCTCAGACACAATCCACAAGGGGACAACAACTCATTACAGTGGTTGCCGGTCCCGATCCTTCTAGTCCAAACAATCTTCAGCCTATACAGGTTTGTCTTTGTTTCTATGCTCGGATACGTCGGTGAAAGTATTTTGTCATTGTGGTTCACGAAATAATCATTTTGGAGCAGACAATATTGCTGCAAATATGTCGTAAAACGCTTCCATTTTGAGTTGACTCTTTGGAGACAATATTTTGTGTTTGATAATAATTGGATTCAAGCTATCCAATAAACGAAGCGGGGGATGATAAGTGCATCGTAAACTTTTATTTATTTTTTTTTACGACTTTAACAATGATTTGTTATTGTGTGAAAGCAACGTTTAGCGTCAATAAGGGTGCTAAAAAGAAAAGAAAAAAAGGCTGTTGAATTAAAAACAAAAAGATATCCGTTTTAGAAAATCAATAACTGTTATCTGTGAAGAGCCAAGGGGGCCTGTTCAAACAGGCTGATAACGCGTCGAGCCATCTGTTCGGGGTGTCTCGATAGCTGTAACGTATTCGAATATAGAGCCCTTCTCTTGGTCGCTCGATAAAAACGAATCAAACTGGAAACGGGAAATCGGCGCTTTGCCGATAGGTAAAATTAATCGTGTTCGCTCACGGTGATATTGCAACTGTTAATAATATTTCAGTTGCTGGTCCAAGATCCACTCGAGACAGCGGCCGATTCGTCGAATGGTTCGTCGGGAACACCGCAGCACGTTACGGCACAGGTGGTAGTCAACACGACACATCCTTCGGGACAGCATACACTCGTCGATTCGGACGCTGCCTCAACGTCCGCCGGCACCATCGTCAGTGGCTCGCCGCACTATATTACGGTAACAGGTACGGTCAATCATTTTCCGATACGTTAAAGTTAAATTCGTCGATAATTTCAAGCTCCGCGATCAAATAGATCGTGGAGATGAACGCATTTTTCATTTCTAATCGTGCGGTAAGTATAGCAATAGTCGGAACTTTGGCAAAAAAAAAATGCGATACTTTAGTAGAGATTTGGCCCTTTCCATGCTGCAAAAAAAAAAAATAAACCAAAAACAAAAAAAAAACAACTGCACCCATGTCCTTCACTGAACCACTTCGCAACTAGGCACCGGCGATTCACCGTCCTACGCGTCACTGACAACGGCTGTAGGTGAGGCGCAATACCGTAAAACACACGAGGGCATGCGATTGATTGGAATTTGATATAAGTGTTTGTTTGTCTGTCCATCCATACCAGTGAACATATAAAATTTCTTTACGACGAAAGTTCATATTGTTGTTCGGGGCTTTTGCTGTCGACCCGCTACGCCACTGCTAACGGAAAAGGGAGAGCTAAGATTATGAAGCAAACGCACGAATTGTTTCAGTGTCCGGTGACGGCGAGGCAGTGGGTTCCGAGTCGGTTTCCCATTCCACCTATGTCCAGTATGTCGAGGGGGATGGATCGACGTACAATCTTACGAACGGACAGATGTAAGCGAACACCGTATCGCGTTCGATCATCCTCGATAATAATGAGAAAGAAAAGGACAGTAAATTTAAGACGATAATTTGTATTTTCAGGACATATCCGGTTTACGCGGTTGCTGGCGAGGCGGGAGCGATGTACACTCCCGCCTCGAGTCAATACTACACGCCAGCATCAACACCGGTCACTTACGCGCAGGTAACGACTCATTCTTCCGATATCTTTTTTTTTTACAATGAAACGTGCGATAAAAATAGCGTTATCGGTGTGCTATGTAACTAATGATAATAAATGAAAATCTTTAAAAAAAAACCTTATGCTAATAAAATTTTGCAGGTCTCCGGACAAGGCTCGAACACGACGACCGGACAATTGCTCTCGCAGGGAAATGGGACGTACCTTATACAGCAGAGCGTCGTCGATGGAGATCCTACGACTCATGCCCTCATATCCGCCGCTGCGGCTCGCGCCAGTCCTCAAACTGAAAGCGCCGTAAGTTTTCTCTTTGATCGCAATTACACGTGTTTTTACGGCGCGATCCTTTGTCCCGTACTCTATTCAAATGACAATGATTGTTGATCAGTGAATGATAATTTATCGCCCGCTAATGCTTTTTTTTTTACCACACCTCTGTTGGGCTATATTAACGAAAACAATACCGCTACTACGGGATGTTTGAATAGGAGGCTGTGGTTAGCGGGGGTGGAGGGGCGTACTTGATCAGCGGTAATACGGGAGGCGCTTCTATCAGCGTGGAGGAAGCTGCATCGGCGGCGAACATGACGCATGCCACTAGGGTCTCCCAGGCCACCGTAAGCCATGTCGACTCCCCATTTGTTAGCTATTTTTTCATACTAATAAAACAGTGAAACGGTACAATATACTTGTCAAGTTTACTTTGCAAAACGTTTCAATGTTAACGCGAGCAGTTCTACTTGAGGGCGTCAACGTGCCGATTGTTGTTTAATTTAAAAGTGATTAGAAAAGTATATTGTGCCCGATTCTACTGATAATTATATGGATGTCTGCATGAATATGCAATGTATTTTTCGTGCTAGTCGTGCACGAATCTATAGTATTTCGTATTGAAGTTTCCCGCTTGAAGTTTGCACTTATTTTTTTTTAACTTATTTTGATATCCGCTTCGTGTATTTTTCTGTGTCGTATATATATCTTTATCGTTTCGAATGGACACAATCGACGTGGCAACGTCGGAGCGTCTCGAACTCGGTTTTGTTATTTTGTATAATGGGCACTATTCACTCAACGATTTTTTATTCGTTTCAATAACAGATTGTCAGATCTAAAGTTGAACGGCACCAGATGTGTTTCAGTAATTATCTTTTTTTAATTGGTAAACAGCATATCAGTCGTAATAAATTGTTGTCTTGAAAATGATTAGGTACAATGGCTATTGGAGAACTACGAAACCGCGGACGGTGTCTCGTTGCCTCGATCGACTCTCTATAACCATTATCTGCGACACTGTTCGGACAACAAACTGGATCCGGTTAACGCAGCGAGTTTCGGCAAGCTAATACGTTCCGTGTTTCTCGGTCTCAGAACCCGACGATTGGGAACCCGGTGAGCAATTTCTTTTCCACAATCTCTCGTATATTCGATAAAATAATCCACTTCAAGCCTCTCATTCTTTCCAGAGGAAACTCAAAATATCACTACTACGGTATTCGCGTTAAGCCAAGCTCCCCGTTAATACTACTGAACGAGGACGGCACATCGAGACAACAGCAGACGACAAATTCGCAAACGAAACGTTTCAAGTTCGTTAATCAAAAACAAGAGTCAACGTACGAGAACAATGCACAAACGAATACAAACGTTACGTCAAATACAACGTCGCCGCAATATCATCAATATCTTGGCGAGGCCAGCGGTGCTATTCCCGAATTTCCGGAGATTATCGTGGGCCATGGCTCGTTGCTACCGGAGGACTGTACGCTCGAAGACATCGACACCTTTCGCAGTATTTACAGGGAACACTGCGAAGCTTTTTTGGACGCCGTTCTCAACTTCGAGTTCGGCACGGTCGAGAGCCTCTGGCGCGAATTCTGGCGCAGTCAAGACAATAACAACGGCGACGAGTGCGAGGAGGAGAAATATCTGTCCAAGTACGTTAGCTTTGATTATTCGCAACGTTTTCCCGTCGGCACGACAGTCTGCGCACGTTTTCATTTCTTTTTCTAGAACGAAACTCTATCAGATGTGCAAATGTGGCGAAGTGCAAGATTTCATTAGAACGGTTGATTATACGTTCTATCAAAATCTCGTCGAGGTATTGATGCCCGATGTACTTCGACCGATTCCGAGTGAGTACTTCCTCTTTCGGAAATCATAGGTTTTTTTTTTTCAATTTAATTACTTATCATCGTAATAATAACATCCTAATTGCTATTTACGATTGTTTGTTCTAAGGCTCTCTGACACAATCCATCAGAAACTTCGCGAAAGGCTTGGAGTCATGGTTGACGGCGGCGATGAACGATTGCCCCGAGGAAATGATGCAAATCAAGGTACCAACTATAGAATTCATGACCATGAAAGTGTCTGAACCAATCGATTTAGATAATGGGGGGTCTAATGTACGCTTTTTAAAAAATGTATGAATGTTTGCTTTTCGTCTTTCGTCAAAGCTTACCGCCGTATCGGCCTTCGCTCAAACGTTGCGACGCTACACGTCGTTAAATCATCTGGCTCAAGCTGCCCGAGCCGTGCTACAGAATTCTAGTCAAATTAATCAAATGCTAGCCGATCTGAATCGCGTAGATTTTCACAACGTTCAGGAGCAGGTAAATAACCACCGATAGCTTTGTAAAAATATATCGAGAGCTTTTAACGATTCGTCATTTCCATTCGCAAAGGCATCGTGGGTTTGTCAGTGTGACTACACGATGGTACAACGTCTCGAGGCCGATTTCAAAGTTACCCTGCAGAAACAAAATTCGCTCGAACAGTGGGCTGTTTGGCTGAAGGATGTCGTCACTCAAGTTCTTAAGCCTTACGAGGGAAAGCCAACGTTCGTCAAAGCTGCTCGGCAATTTTTGCTCAAGTGGTCGTTCTACAGGTACCAGACTCTGACGATAGATTTCAGACTCAAATAGAGTCTCGATACAAGAGATACAATTTCTTTTTGTTTTTTTTTTCTTTTTCTTACAGTTCGATGGTCATTCGCGATCTAACACTTCGAAGCGCTGCCAGTTTCGGATCGTTCCATTTGATCCGATTACTCTACGACGAATACATGTTTTATTTGATCGAGCATCAAGTCGCGATAGCAACTGGCACGACGCCTATAGCCGTTATGGGAGATGTAAGGATCATTCAAGCTTTTCCATTATAAACATTTTTAAAAAATCGATGTTGAATTAACGTCGCCGACTGTTTCAGAAGAATCAGACATGTCCGATGATCAACACCTATGGGGTAACATTGAATGGAGGTAAAAAAACGACACAAAAGCGTTATTGATTGATACCAAAAAAAATGCGATCAGCACATTGATCGGAAATATTTTTCAGATGCATCGAACGTTAGCCAATCGAAACGCATGAAGATGAGCTAACTGGGCGTTTGCACTCTGTAGATCTTTCGAGTAATGATTCTGAACGGTGAAAGAAGAAGAAAAAAAAGAAAAGAAATCAAGAAAAATAGTATACAGTTAATTGATTTGAAGGAATTCGCGATTAACGCGCGCAGGCCTAAGCCGAGTCGAGCTAGTTCCACGAAATTATTATTTTATATAACGAATCGATAGCGATGAGAGAGAGAGAGAGGGATAGATTAAATAATTAACCTGGAGATTTTTACACAACACTTGCTATCGAGAATTCGAACCTGAGGATATAAGTATGTGTGATAAGATGTATCCTACAATTGTCTATATATATATATGAATATTTCCGAAGCCTTGTCGTGAAACGACGATGATAGGACGCGAGTGGTGAACTGCGGGGCTCGTCACTGCGATTGTGTCTGATAAACCGAAAAGTTTACAGCATATATCCAGTCTAGTCGGAACACCATCGGAATTTAATCCACGGGACCATGAATGATAAAATCATGAATTCTCCTAGAGTAAATACCGATAAGACGTTGCTCGGTGTTCCAATTCCAATCGCCCCATTAGTTCCGTAAACGAAGAGTCCTCGCCTCTTATTATATGCAAATTCAATCCGCCCGATCGATTGTCAAAAAGTAACAAAGAAAGAGATGAGAATAAGTAAACAAACAAATTACAATAATACTAATTGAAAGGAGGAGCAGGCTAGGATAGTGTCTAATGTCGATGTAGTTGTACGATTCTTTTTTTTTTAGATAGGACCAAGTATCTATATTTTTAATTACCATTACTTAATTTATACATCGAGAGACGAGGAGAAAAGAAAAATGAGAGAGAGAGAGAGAGAGAGAGGAATTTCGTTGGACACGGATATTGTCGAGAGGCGGCTTCCAATTATTTGTCAAATGTCAAGAAGTCGTCCGAGCGTTGACCGTCAATGTAATTTAAGTGACCGTTTGACGAATAGATTAGAAAAAAGCACGATTGTTATAGTTTAAGTGAAACACAGGATATTCGAGTGTCCGTGACGGACAGAGAGAAAGAGAGAGAATGAGATATCAACAATCTAAACTATAAATGTATGGATGTATCGAATTGATTGAATAATCGAAAAGAGGGATAATGTAATACAGCGACACAAAATCCGAGCTCCCATCGACAGCCCGAGGATGCGTTGTGTCCGCTCATTATATAATCGTAACGAGAAATCGATGTTGTATTTTCGTTCGGTTATTTATGTAAATTTATTGAAATCCGGTTATCGGGCTCTGTGCGAAAGCCCCGTTTCTAAAAGTACGTTTTGTTTGTTATATCCGGGACAATATATCAATTGGAAATACGTGTGAAAAAAATTGTGTGAGTTCTATGCATACGCCGAATGCGTACGCGCGTCTGTGTAATACCAGTGAAAATTGTTATATTTGGATTTTACGATCGTTTCACAAACATCGAAGGAACAGAATGCAAAAGACCGGAGATAGAATATCAGGGTGGGAAGACGACCAGGATCGACCGCGGTCGGTGTTCGAACGGTTTAACGATTTCCGATACTTGAAGAATGATATGTTTCGCGAACGGTGCTGTGTAACTTGTACACGCGTATTGCTCGCACATCGTAGGCCTTGATCTTCGAGTGCACAGCAATACACAGATCAACTCACGATATCCGTTTTTAATATAGAAAAGAGGGATTATTCATACGAAAAAAGACTGATACTTCGAAGATATAAAAAAAACCCGCCTTTTTTGGTTTCTCGTTGGGATACTCTTCCCGATAGCCAAAATTCGTGACCCCTTAAAAAAAAAAAAAATTCTCCATTCTTTCGTTTCCTTTGGTATATTAACAGTGTATAAATGGTTCGGTGTGTGATTTTATAGAGGCAGCACGTACTAGTCAAACTCCATAGATTAAGTTGAAAAATAAAAAAAAAGAAAAACGGAGCGCGATCGACCGCACCCCCAAGTATATGGAGAGAAACGTTTCCATAACTGTAATGAGCTTATATGTGTAAAGAAAAAAAAAAAAAAAGAAACAAACTATCGATACCTAAGTGTACCTAATATGATAATGGCATATTTTACGCTATAGAGTAATTCACTAATGCAAAAAAAATAAATAAATAACTCGGCGATAAGAGGATATAGGATGGCAAAAGGCTGCTGCTGGATACAGACGAGAATACGTGGATAAAGCGATATTATTTATAAACCGATGTTTCGTCGATCCTGACGATTCGTCGGGGCAGAGCGAATATTATATACACACTGTCATTACCTCTGACACCTTGGTGAAAGTAGAAGAACAAAACAAAAAAAAACAGAAAAAATACCATTTTCGCGAGAAAAAACAAAATTCGTACTTTCCAAACGATTTTTATTTTGTAACGGCTGACCGCACGAGAATTTAATTGCACAGTATTTCGTAACTTAAGGAGGATACTCTCGACACTATTATTATCCATAATAAAACAAACAAAAAAAAAAGAAAACATTCCACGCACTAACTTCATCCATCGTACCTATTTCGCATTCTAAACGTAGTCCGACGTCTTCTCATGTCTACCTACTAGTTTAACTAGGCATTTTATGTTTGAAAAAAAAAAAATGTTAACAATCGAATGTATCAATGAATATGAAAGATTTATCGTAATGTATACATACAATGTTAGTCCTACTCGAAAACGGCCTGGATCGCTATGTGAGACCGAGTCTAATAATGCACACAGTGAATCCAGGGTTTTGAGGACGAAAAAGGAAAGAAAACAGAAAAGCGCGAACGAGAAACAAACAAACAAAAAGAATGGGGGTGATATCGTTTCTACGTACAACGTATATAAAGATATTTTAATACATCCCGATCGGCGAAGATAACGGGAAAAAAAAAATTATAACGATAATAATTAATACCGCGCTTGGATAGAATTATTTTTACTGAATGCAGCTCAAGTCCTATTGCGAAAACTATTTGCATTGCATACGATATAACTATATATATATATATATATAAATTGTATGAGCCGAGGGACTATATGAGTGTGAGTATCAAAGAAATTGGATTATACAATAAATATATGTTTAAAAATGAGTATCTAGCTCTAACGACAATTCCATCCCGATAATGAAAATGCCATTCTGGAGAATTCAGGAATTGAGACAGGCGTTGTTACGGTGATGCATTTCAAAAGCGTCGCACTCACACGAAGCAAACACTTTAAAGGGACGATGAAATAATTGTCGATGGTCCGAGTAATCGTTTAAACGTTCGACAAATTTTAACGAATATAATTCCTCATGTTCTTTTCCTTACTTTTTTTTCTGTGTTCCTTAATTAATACTTTTCGTCAACTATTTTGCATTGAGATATACGTTGCAGAGAAAAATTAAGCATTTTCTCTGGAACGTCACCAGTTCGATAATCTTACTTTTAAACCGAAAGTATCGTCATACCGGAAATACGTTTTTGGCGATTTGTAAATCTAATTTTTCCACTGGAAATGACGTATTTACGTTGGCATTTGTTGTATTTGCATGCTTGCTTGAACTATTCGATAAAGTAAAATTCGGTCCAAAGCAGTCTTACAGCAGAATCTGTATACGTATATAAGATAAAAAAAAGTGAAGTCACCGGACTAATGTTCAATAGAACTGCGATCAAAGTGCACGGTTTTGGGGACAAATGACGTTTCCTAACCTAATCGTCGTGAAAATAAAGTCAAATCCACACTGAACAAGATAATCCGCTTGCAAATAATCGGTTCAACCTAATTACGAACATTTTCATAGACACTCTATTATTGTTAATGATATTACTGATGCAGACAAAGTACCACATATCATTATTTTTTTAATGACATATAGACGCTGATGTCTATGACTCCGGCGTACC
The DNA here is from genome assembly GCA_963575735.1 of Amblyjoppa fuscipennis. Taxonomy (NCBI): domain Eukaryota; kingdom Metazoa; phylum Arthropoda; class Insecta; order Hymenoptera; family Ichneumonidae; genus Amblyjoppa; species Amblyjoppa fuscipennis. The sequence continues at coordinate 13,304,916 of OY754495.1, read as the reverse complement.
GACAGAGCTACCTTAAGGCGAGGTGAAAACAGACTCAGTCGGCAACAAAAATTGTAATGAATGACATTCGTAGCCGGTAGACATATCGCAACAAAAAAAGCAAAGTATTAGCTGATGTACAATCCAATGTCGCGTCCGATGAATACGTCACTTTTAGCCGAAACGTCAAACATTTTTACATGACATTGATTGATTCGAAAAATGCAGCCGTCTCTCTTGCACTCATACATCACGTGGTACATGTTTTACCTCGCTTTAGAAGCGTGTGTGCAATACCGCGGGCGGTGATAGAAACTGTGTTCAACTTTCTAAACCGGGCGGGGGTGTTGACAGTCAAAAGAAAAGTCTCACCGAAAGCTGGCGTGATGTCCGCTTCCGATGAGACACTTTTCTTTTGACTTCCATCGCCGAGACCCGTGAGAAAACGTCATTACAATTTCTGATACCGACCGAGCCCGGGTTAAGATGGGAAGGCGAGTGTGTTTCGCACAGCGTTAATTCGAATGCACGATGTTTTTCCTATCCTAGTTACTTTCCGGTGGAAATGTAATTTTGGCTGAAACGAATTTGGCGTAAATGTTACTCTACTCTTGCGGGCGCATAACCGGTAATGGCGTCGAGCGCGAGCCAGAGTGACGGTCTTTGCTAACATTGTCGTCCGTTATCTCCGCAAGCAATAGCGCCGTTAGATTGTTTGACAATTGGTAATCGTACAACCGTACGCGTAGAACGAACCTCTCGAAACTCGCTTACCGAAAAATCGATCACACCCCACGGTGTAGTCGAGAGAACACGGCGTCTATAATCATTCGCACGTATTTACCAACTTTTACCGTGCATACAACTACATGCCAAACGTGACAAAGTGATCCGCGAAACACCCGCCCGCTCCATCGAAGCCTCGCAGGTCCACAAGGCGACGAGGGAATCGCACACGCATCGGACACGCTCCGTTACACAATTCAGCAGGTTCTCAATAATGTATATCGCCATCGCTTAACTCGCCCATTGGCCGTTTCTCACACCGAGACAATATTCCCGAGCCCTGCGTCCGCGTTTCGGAGCATTGCCTGTGTGTGCTCTCTAGGCGGCCACGTCTATAACCTATATTTCATTAGTTTGCCGAGCAAAGACACTTCGTACGGGTGAACAATCATCCTTAATTCATTTCCATCGATATTTTCTTTTGTCACGAATTTCTCGCAGAATCCGATACAATTCTTCTCCCATTCGGGGAGAAATTTTTTTTTTTTTTAATTCCAATGCTCTGCTGACCGTTGCATCCAGTAAATTGGTTTCTAGGTACAATCAATGTAACTGAAAATGATAATAGCCAAAATTCAATTGAATAACGAAACATTGTTGTAATGCAAAAAAATTTACTTATTTCTTCCATTTTTCATATCCGATATTTTCAACACTGCGCTTGTAAAGCCAAACATTATTTTAAGGACGATGATCGACGAATCTGCGTGTCCTTTCTGTTTCAGATGGTACAGCATGGACCTGGAGCTATTACCTCGCTGAGTCCCAAACTCGTCGATAAATATGTATCTTTCCCTTTCCCCATTGATCGTTGGAACTTTTGAAATTATCCGCTGATCGAGATAGATTAGTTTTTAAGAATTACTGGGAAAGAAAAAAAAAAATGTCGGCAAACGCTCAATTTGTAACTCCCCCGCCGACGATAAGCCTGCCGAACATGTCGGTGCCGCCTCCGTCAGCGACGAATCTATCTGCTCCACCTCCAAATTTAACGACGATCAATACATCATCGGGAGGCTATCAGCATCGATATTCGAATCACAGGGAAGGCTCGAGAGGATTCTTCAAGCCTTTCAGACCCTACCATGTTCCGAAAGTAATCATAGGCGGTCCGGATGCTCTGCAGGATGAATTCGACGGAAAGAGACTGAGGAAGTCGGTGATGCGGAAAACGGTCGACTACAACTCCGCGATAATAAAGAGTCTGGAGGTAACCAATATTAATCTTGATTGCGCACAATTTTTCAAAGACACTAGTTTGACAGATTTTCTAATTTCACGTTTTATTGATGCACGAACGCAGAACCGAGTCTGGCAACGGGACTACAGGGACAGACGGGCGCTCCAACCTGACGTTATTTATTATCCGGATCTCTTACCACCACCGAGTTACGTCGACAACCCGATAAACGCGGTGACAACAAGGTTCGTAAAAACGGCGACGAACAAGATGCGTTGTCCTATATTCTGTATGGCTTGGACGCCGGAGGGTAGACGTCTCGTCACCGGGGCTTCGAGCGGTGAATTTACTCTCTGGAACGGTCTGACCTTCAATTTCGAAACGATATTACAGGTAGATTGGACAAAAAAAAAAGAACAAAAAAAATAACTTGAACATTAACGGAGCTCACGTGTTCGTGGAATTAATCCGTTGTTTCTGAACGTTTTATTTGCTCAGGCGCACGACAGCCCGGTGAGGACGATGGTATGGTCGCACAACGAGAGCTGGATGGTGACCGGAGACCACGCCGGTTACGTCAAGTACTGGCAGAGCAACATGAACAACGTCAAGATGTTTCAGGCGCACAAAGAAGCGATTAGAGGACTCAGGTATATCATCCACCACACTAGTCCTTACGTCTATCGCGCCACTGTTGAAATTATCGATACTGATTTTACAACGTACGCCCCAAACATCTTATCGTTTGACGACGCGTCTAAAATAATTTTTCAACTTTGTCGTTATCGCGACACTTGTCACTCGGGGAAATCGGTCACATGGTTCGTCGTTTTCGTACTGCTAGTCTGGGTACACAGGTGATTAAAAAAAAAAATTTCGACAATCGTTTGAATTAAAGTGAAAATTTTCAAATGAAAATTCGTTGCGGCCCTCTGTGTGTGAAAACTTGGTCGGCTTTTGCACGGTTATACCTATAGTTTTGTTTGTAGTATCGGGAATGCAAGTAGTTTGTGGTCTTTTTTGTTTTTATTCAAACAAGCCGTCGAACGAAGAATTTCGCGCGTTGCGATCAAAATATTGATTATTCCTCGTCGCGATTCAGTCTTCCGGACGTACCGGCTGTCGTCGAAAATTATAACGTTCTCGACGTGAAGAACACAATTTCCCTTCGGCGACTCCGATTTCGCGGGCGTCGAGAGCATTGCGGTTAGTATATTGGGCAAAGATGTATTGTTGAATATTAGAAAAATAAAAAAAGAGGTGAAGAAAAAAAAATACAGATATATGCAGTTGCACCCAGTCGAGATTCCTATATTGACGATAATAAAGATTTATATTAAAAATCCTGCCTCCTTCTTTACAACGTCCAAGTATCGATTTATAATATCGGCGACGATTCTCAATAAAGGCTTCACTTGTTTAATTCTTGTTTCTTTCTTGATCTCGTCGGCAGACGAGACTCGTCACGATAAACCAAGCTTTTTTTTTTATTAATTTTTTTTTTTTTTTTTTACTATTACTCATTAGTCTTGTATCTTTTTTGGCTGTAAAAATCCGTCACTCCCCAACGTTTTCGAGATTTACGGGGAATAATTGAGAAACAGCGAGTGAATGAGCGGGCAAACAAGCTTCGAGAGTTTGACTACATATCTGTGTGTTTCCGAGTGCTGCTTGGGAAGTACAAGAGACAACAAATTACACACGTATTCATGTATCTCGTTCGTTTTTTGTTGTACCAATAAACGTAAAATTTGTTGCTGAAAAAAAAAAATTAATAATAATGATAATCAAAACGTCTTGTTGTGCAGCGTTCGGGGGAGGGGGTTGGGGGGCATGTGGCATTGATAGACAACTTTTTTTTTCCACAAATGATTTAGACACAGGATGACGATCTATCGGACTAGCCCTGATTGTATTTTTATTCGTTTCGCGTGAAGTGATTCAGAATCTATCGTAGAAGCGGAAGCTTCTCGATTACATACCAATAACTTTGGATTCGTCACACGTTCTTAGGATGTCTCGCCCCTTTTCGATTTTGTCGTTAAAGAAGTTTAATGACAAGCGATTGCAATATTTATTTTTCATTTCGTTCTATTAACATTTTTAACGGCCCGACCTTGTTTCCATATAATTATTGTGTCTTTTGGGCGGGTAGTTTCAGCCCAACGGATCACAAGTTGGCGACCTGTAGCGACGACGGAACCGTCAGAATCTGGGACTTTCTACGCTACCACGAGGAACGAATTCTCAGGGGTATATAATCTCATATATGTTTTATACTACAATAAAAAAAAAGATATATTAGTTTATTCGTCTCTTCGATCGTTACGTTTGTACGATGAAAAGAATACGTGCTAGGTTTTGAAGAAACCCATTGTTTTTCTCTGCAAATGTCGTTTTGCAGCGATGAGTGAGATTAAAAAAAAAAAACAAAAAAAAATGCTCCCGACGAAGAAAACTAGGAAAGCGAGTTTATCGAATTTATCCCTAGGTCACGGAGCCGACGTTAAGTGTGTCCACTGGCATCCGCAAAAAAGTCTGATCATCTCTGGAAGCAAGGACAATCAGCAGCCAGTTAAACTTTGGGATCCGAAGAGCGGACAGTCACTGGCAACGTTGTACGCGCATAAAAGTACCGTGATGGATGTTAAGTGGAACGAGAACGGCAATTGGTTGGTAACAGCCTCGAGGGATCACCTTCTCAAGCTATTCGATCTGAGAAACTTGAGTCAGGAGGTGCAGACCTTTAGAGGTCACAAGAAAGAGGCATCGAGCGTGGCGTGGCACCCGAGCCACGAGGGTCTGTTCTGCAGCGGCGGTAGCGACGGTGCAATTCTTTTTTGGCACGTTGGGTAAGAAAAATAAAAAGAAAAAAAAAATAACAGAATTTACAGTCCCTACGATGTTGGGGATTGGTTGACAAATAAAAATCCTTTTTCAAAACATGTCGCTCAGGGCCGACAAAGAAGTTGGCGCTATCGAACAAGCGCACGACAGTATTGTGTGGACGTTAGCGTGGCATCCATTGGGTCATATATTATGCTCGGGAAGCAACGATCACACATCGAAATTTTGGACGAGGAATCGGCCCGGCGATCTCATGAGAGACAAATACAACCTCAACACCCTGCCGGCCGGAGCCGCCGGCATCGACGATCACGAGATCGGTACCGTACAAGCGCCCATTAATATCTTGAATGAAGAACTGTACAACATTTTTCGTTCGACGATTGATTGACTGCCGTTCTGTTTTGTTTTTTTTTTTTTTTTTTTTTTTTTTTTTTCGTTAGCCGACGAAGCCGCGGTGATACCAGGAATGGGACCGGAGGATAGAATAAACGCTGATGGTGAGCCCGAAGAAAAGACTACGGCGGCGATACCGGGTTTGGATCTCGATCACGTCGTCGACGAGGGTAAAAAGTTTGCTAACAAGAAAGTACCGTACAGCAAGCCCATACCGAGGAACTTCCAAGCTCAGTGGAACGAGATGGAAGCCGAAGAGGGCGAACAGGTCGAGGCTCTCAACGCGATCGTCAATCAATTGATCGAGACAACGCCCGGCGCTGTCCCTCTCAACGAAGTTGCACCGAACGCGATAATTCTATATGGAAAAATGATTCCCGTAGAGCGTGAGTATAGAATTCGTGTGTTCGATCGTCCGAAGTTTCCGGTATTTATCGGTCGTCTCGTTTCTTTTGTTTTTTTTAGCGGGCTCAAAACTGGCGGACGCGATACTCAAGGGCAACGACGCCATCAACAAGCTCGTCTACGCCGGTGAGATCGAGGAGCTGAGGGACGTAGCGACGAGCGTGCCGCCCGTCGAAGAGTTGGAAGAGCCCGAAGAATATTTGCACGACGAGGGCGATATCGATTACGCGAAGGTACCAGACATCGATCTACCACCGCCGTTGCCGAGCTCCAAATTCGCACAAAATCCTGAATTATTAAAGACATTGAATCGCGGCGGTAAGCGAAAGTTCGATCAATTGATCGGTTGGAGCGACGGCGGTGCTAGCGATCGTACATCGAAAAATCATCAGCCGGTATTCGGTGGCTCGATGACCGAGGACTCGCAATCTAGCGATACGGATGTCAGGTACGGCAGTGGAGTTGGAAATTCACCTTTCTTAACGAATCAGGATGAAGATTTGCGGCGAATGATGGCCAGCGGAGGGTGCGGAAGCGGAATGGATAGTCGGGGCGAACACGGACGCGGCGACGAAGACTTGAGATTCAACATATCCGGTGGTCCGGGCAGGCCGCAATCGGGCCAGATGAGCGAGTACGATATGCGTAACACTTTTGGTGACAAGGACTTCAGGCACTTGGGTTCGCAAATCGGTGGATTTGGTCTAAAGTCTTCCCTGGACGGTAGTGGCGATCATTACGGTGATCGTGACAGAGAACGCGAACGGGATCGAGAACGAGACGGTCGTTCTAGGTGGGACGACGAGAAGATGCTCGGCTGCGGTAGCAGCGGAAGCGGCGACGGGCCGGGCCGAAACAACTTCGACAAACGCGACGTACTGCCACCGAGCATGGGCAACAGTGTGGGACACATGGGCTCGGTCGGCGGTATGGGAGGCGGCGTTATGCCCAATCATCACAACATGCAAAATATAAACCCCAATATGCCACCGCCGATGCCGTCGATGGTGCCACATCCGAGCATGAGCGGTCATCCGAACATGCAGAGCAAAAACAACGCCGGCATAATGTCGGGCAGTATGATGGACGGTCCGATGTCGCACATGATGCATCATCCGAACATAGGACCACCGAACTTCGATCCCAACGGTCCGCCACCGCCGAATTCCGGTCCGACCTTCGGGCCGAACTTCAGGCCGCCGAACGGTAACTTTGGTCCGAATCAGCACTTCCGACCAAATCCCATGGCCCCGTTCGCTCCAAACGCACCGCCCGGCCCGTTCATTAACAATTTCCAAGGGCCGCCAAACTTCAGGTGTCCGAATCCGGGCAATTCTGGACCGCCGAACTTCGATAGATCGAATTTCGGGCCAAATTTCCGTGGCCAAAGTCAAATGTCCGGTGGACCCAACGGCGGAGGGGGTGGCTTCAGTGCGGGAGGTTTCGGTAACAACTTCAGCGGCAACGGCGGAGGTGGAGGCGGCGGAGGAGGCAATGGAAACAACGGCGGCCACAACAAGAATGGACCGAATCGCGGTATGAATAGGCCCTCGAACGATAATAATGGCTCCGGTAGGAACAATTACAACAATCGTGGAGGCAGAGGAAGGGACGGCGATCAGTCGAGAGGCTCGAGACTCCGGGACAACTACTGAACGACGCCATTCGTTAATAATGTGTGACTGGAAAAAAGTGTAAACCAATATTATCGAGCCGCGTTTCGATAATACCGCAGATCGTTGCTGCAACGAACTGACGCGCGAAGGTGCAAAAAAAAAAAAAAATGCTCGAATCTGCAAATCGTCATAGTCCCAGGTAGACTGGGAGAATAAGAGAAACGACTTTGTTCGCGTGTGTCTCACATTTGATTATTGTAACTCCATGATTTAACCCCGAAGTGCGACCACAGTGCGATGCTGTTAGCACGAGAGAGATACGACGAGTAACGTTTGGCGGTCGATCATGCGAGTGCTGTGTCCGTGGAACGACGGACTACTATAAAACGATGTCTCGTCTGATACAGCGCGAGAACTTCCCGTTTGCGTACACCGGGATCGAATTGTAATATATTATACAGTCTAATGAAAGAAAGGAAAGAAAAAAAAAAAGAGAAAAATCATCAATTATTACTCCTCAGACGAAAACTGTTCACGAGCTGCCTTGAGATGGATTTTCACGTTTCATTCGCCCTCCGATGAATTTTACGCGCAGTGTGAATAAGAGTGAATTGGAGAAAGTAATGAGTTTGATGGGCGTGCCCCTATTGGAAAGGAAACTAGAAAAACAAAAGCGATTAAGGTAGTTATTAATATACCACGAAAGTTTGAACCGGAGCAGTTTACTTAAAAATAAAATCAGATAATACCGGATGCTATAGTTTTTCAGTTTTATTTCATTTTGCTTTTTTTTTCACCCCTTTTACTGGACAAACCGTGTGTTTCTTAATTCATCCGTTTTTGTTGTGACGTCACTTGCAGTTGAAAAATTAAATTTTCAAACCTTAAGCGACGTTAGAGTGAAATTTTTTTAAATTTCTCCGCGTGACATCACTTCGTGTTTAAAAGTAAGGTTTTTAAATCGGAAGAGACGATGCAGAGAAATTTTTTTTACGTCTCTATGGAATGATCTCGAATGCAACTAGTGGAAGAAGTGAGTAGCTTAAAGAACAAAGAAAAGTGGGTGAAAGAACTTATGTGATATATTTATTTGGCATTCATCTCGAACGTGGGCAGCGATAGAAACTGATGAATTAAGGAACACATGGAATCTGTGATGCTGCGCGTGACTACAAAATATTGGCGGTCTTCGTTCCTTTCCATGGATACGTGACTGTTACTCTGATCGTATTTCGCTTACGATATATGCAAGCGACTCGGAGCTCGTGGGAAGTGACATCAGAATTCACGGGGATGATGTCGTGCGTGAATCATTTAGGTATTTCCCCTCCCCACTTAAGGAAGCATGACTAATAATATAAAATTTGCCTCCGTGACAAATTCGTGATCCCTACGATGTCCTTAAACGTCTCCTAATATATTTTTGTCTTTGATAAAATGTGCAAATTAGCATTTCAAAAGTTCAAGATACTGTTTTGTTTATCCTCACTATAGTTTCTTGACATTCGATGTGCAAGCCCGCGAAGAAATCTTTCGAACGTACGAGTAAGGTACTTTCGCATGGAGCGTATAACCTATTTATCGTCCAACGTGCTCGACCAATCACAGATCTGCAATGCCATTCAATCGTCTACCGGAAAACTAAATAATGACGCGTCATTGGTCGCCAGAACTGACGTTTCACGCTCCATGTGAAAGCAGCATAACGTACGAAAGAGTTTCTTTTGCGACTGCAACGCCAACCTCGGACTCTCCGCAACTCCGTCGTAACGTTAATTTTGGTCAACGTCCATTAAACAGTTGAAAATGGCCGCTTGAAAGTTAAATCCAGTATTCGTTGCAACAAAAATGTGCCTTTTTACAATGGAATCTTTGGAAACAATCGGGAAAGACGATCGAGGAAAATCTTACGAGACATACAAATTCACGAGTGATTCGCAAGTAGGAAGAAAGCCTCTCGATCTAGCGTGGACAGAATTTTCATACGACGACGATAAGTGCGAGATTGGCGATTACAATTGTCACGTATACGAAGTTTGTCCTTGGTGTGAGTATGTGTGTGAGTGAATAACACGCTACTATCTTTCTGGAACCAATTGAATGTGTCGAAGGGGGCGATCAAACGCTTCTTTGTATCTCGTCCACATGTTTGAGATTAAAAAAAAAAACACAAATTCTCTCAACTCTTTATTCGGTCGCTACGTAAATTTCCATAATTGACAATGCTTATATACGGTGCATTAAAAAAGAAAAAAAACATTCGCGTATGGTACGTTCCAGCGCTATCCCCCTCCACACGTTTCTCGCCTTTCATTGGCTTTTGCAGAATAATATTGTTTTCATTGAACGTTTGTCCTCTTGCATCAGCAATCGTTGCAATACCATGACTTTCTCATGCATTTGAAAATGCAATGAGACACAGAAACTTTAGCTACTCAGAAAGCAGATGTGTAGAAAAAAAAGGTCGCTTACTTATCAATCAAAAAATGCCAGAGATAGTAAATACCTCAGCTGATAAGAATCTACTCGCGTGAATCCTCTTGTAAGATATTCAATTCAATTTTATTCACTATAACGTATACGAGCCATTGAAAACACAGAAAGCTCTTAATGTACCCGTGCGTATCATGCCAGTGCCGTGATAACATATTAAAAATGTTAAATAAAAGAATGATTAAGAAATAATAACAGAAATAAGATTTAACAACAAATATATATGATAATGAAAAGGAAAAACTAAAAAAAAATACTTTTTCCTTTGAAAAATTTCAAATGTCAATTCTAACACTCATGTGAAGAGAGGACAGCTTGATCATTGCTTTTTTCGCATTCTTCTACACCCAGTCTTTGATAATCACGTTTCTTCTTGTCCTCTTGTACTCTGATTCTGTTCCAACGTTAATGGTTCTCTTGATTTCCTTCGGCAGCTCTGTAAACAGCTTAACCGCGACATAGTCTCAACATCGCCTTCCAGCTTCTTTATTTTAATAGACAATGAGATAATGTTATTGGAAATGACGATTTTTATATATTTCAACAGGTCACAGAAAAAGGATAAATCCAGAGGGGAATTGTACTTGGACAACAGAGTGTTGATTCATGAAGATGGAGATCTCTCGAAGCCCTTCGTTGTCTTTGAGTTTTGAAACGGCACCCGACTTGCCAGCGGCTTCTTCGTACCCGCCGTCGTACGTCAATTGCAAAAACAACATGCACACTATGCAAGAAATGAAGCTAGCGCCAAACCCCGCGATTTCAAGGCCGTTCGTTATGAGAAGCTCGCTGAGCGTCGATTCGGCGGCATCGAGCCTGCTGACGCCAAAGAAGGAAAATTTTCTGTCAAGCATGTTCGGCGCTATAACGAGCATCGTCGTTCAACGTTTCGCCAAACTACCGAGCGCATTCATGTCGAACATCAGCAGTACACTGTCGGTCACAGTGGTGCCGAACGAAGGTATAATATCTCAAGAATTCTTCAAAAGTTTGACCCAAAGTTGCGAGCCACTGGCTTCGGAGAACAACAAAGAAATCCAGGAATCCATTAGAGATACGGAAATATTGCCGAACAAGCAATTTTGCGAAGCGAAATCTCATTTGTCCCATATATTCGCGGATGACGTTATAACGAACGCGTTGTCCTGTAAAGTACCATTAAATTTGAAAAACGATACAATCGACCACAAAGAATCCAAGGAGACTCTCTACGAACACGATAAAACCGAATTGAATATTGAATACACGCGAAGTGGTGTACGGGACAATAGAGATATAATTTGTAGCGATAACGCATTAACGATGAAAGGTTTGGATACAGAAGTAGTCGAGGCGGCCGACCGTGAGCGCTCCGCGATTAATCCGACGGAAGTCAGACGGGATGTAAATGAGTCCTGTTCTTCAAGGTCCACAGTACCGACAGTTGAGAATAATCACGGCAAGATGGAAACTCCGGAGGAAAAGCACACGACGAGTTGGAGCACGGTGTGGAAAAATGTCATAAACGGAATGACCGATCGCTCGACCCCTCGAACGGTTTCGCCGGAAGCGGAAGTGCCGTCGAAGAAAGCGAATCTGGCGAAACCACGAAGAAAAACTTGCCCGGTTGCGCGAGGACGGGGCAAGGGTCGAGGAAAGTCGCAGTTGAGGAGATCGGGTGTCAGCCAATCGCGACACAGAAAAGAACGAACGAAGCAGAACATTTATTCGAACATACAGGACGACATAGAGGCTTGGGAGGATTCGGAGGCATACGACGAATCCGGTGAAGGGGAATCGTTGCGGGACGGACGATGTTCCAACGAGAAATGTTCACCGTGCCGAGATTCCGATCGTACGGGGAACTGTTCGATGATCTTTGAAAACTTCTGTTTCGGTGAGCCAACGAAATCGAGAAAGCGAAAGCAGAGAATACGGGAGGGCAGCGTCAAGTGTCCTATGCGTGTGCGTTACGTACCCGAGTCGTCGTCGATGGAGGTCGAAACTTACGGAATTGGATTCGCCGACAAGATCGACGGCCCGTCGAGAATTAGCAATTTCCGACCAAGACTGGTGTCCGAAAGTTCCGTGGACTCGGAGGATAGTTGCTGCATTGTCTTCGAGAGCGGCTCCGACTCGGAATATACCGATGACGATTACGATGTCAGCGACGAGGATTTGGACGAGGCTCCAACGACAACAGCACCGAGGGTAATTATTTCTTATCGGTTTTTATTGAGCAAACATGCGATGAAAACTGGAGCAACGCTTCTCGAGCATATATCGCGTGACTAAACTGAAGAAAGCGTATTTTATAGGCTTAAACGCCGAAAATACAGTGAAACCTCGATTATCGGAACCAATTGGGGCCGAGACCAGTTCGTATTAACGATTATTCGGATAATCGAGTTATGAATAAAAAATATTGCAATAATAACATACGTAATGAATATGAGTTTTTCAAAATATAAATTCGCACACAAACATTATATATATACTTTGAAACATATTATTAAACGCTTACTTTAAGCATTCTTTTTGATAAAGTCCTCATATTTTGGTTGTATAAGCCCATGATACAAACTTGCACCTGCCTGCGACAAAGTAACGCTCGACAATATGTAACAACGAAATTTTGCGGCATGGCTCGAATAATAAAGGTTCGGATAAAATAAATTTCTGTTCGGATAATCGAGGTTCTACTGTAGTAAGGCCTTCTGATTTGAGTCATGCTACATAACGACGTGACTCACATGGCCGTTTGGATTATTATTATTATCTATTCGTGAGATAATCAATTGCTATGTCTTGTTCTAGGTGAGATTCAATCTCGAACCGCAAGTTCACATGATGCTTCAATGGGACTACGCGTACCGTGCCGCCCGTCCCGGACCGTGGGAGCAGATGGCGCGAGATCGTGATCGATTCCGGGACAGAATACGCGTTGTCGAACGTATTCTCGATCCAGTTCTATCGGTCCAGCATCGCAAATGCGTGTGGCAAAATCGTTTCGATGCAGCTGATTGATATCGATTGTCATCTCGCAGTCGAACGACAACGTGATTAACTATTACCTTTTTTTTTATAAAGACAAAAGAAACGATTGAAACATAGCCGAGAGACCGATCCAAGAATAGGTGCAATATGGTGAAGGAAATCACGCGCTTAGACAATACGTCAAATCTTGAAATTGCCAATAATATTCGTTTTTCTGAATATTATCGAAATTATGAAATATATATCATGAAGAGTTTCATCGATTGACATTTGTTACGGATTTGAGAGAGGTTCTAAAAAGATAGACTCAAATTTCAATGACGATACGCACGATGGGGTATACGCGCGTTAGGGGGTGCTTTCGCAGTTGCAATACACGTCCACTGTTGTGCCCCCACGACGCTAATAACGGGATCTAATATGCGTCGTTCATTCGATCTTTTTTTTTCCTGTACCATTGTAAATATACAAAAGATACGCCTATCGTTGAAAGGGGCAATCGGCATTGAGTGAGTTTATCGTCTGGTTCATCGTCAGAGAAAATTAATATATATATATATATCATGTTAATGTTCTGTATGAAAGTGCAAACAGAGGGCAGGGGGGGGGGCAGAAGTGCGGTGACTTGTGTATGCATACATTAAAAGCACGAGAGGCGTGCTTTTAATGATCCCCAGCCGCTATGGGCACGAAACGTTTTCCTAACCACCATATTCATCGCGTTACTTTAAGATAATTCGTAAGCAAATAAAAGAAAAAAAAAAGAAAAGAAAATCGGTCGATTCTATCGATTTAGACTGTGCTTCTGTAAATATATTACATATATATAAAAAAAGAACTTTATTGGTTACTTTGAACATGTAATTACTTCAGGCGGGACGTTGGATGATGAAGAATTTGTGCAGATATTCAGTTTTACCGTGTGGCACGGAAAAAAAATAGGGTAAAAATAAGTAATAAACTATCGTAACGAGGTCAATCGAACCGAAGCGACGAAGTTCTTTAGACTTCTTACGGTTCCGTTATCTTTCTACGATTTTACTGTAGCTTTTCATTGTTCGTGGCCCGGGCACAGAACGGTGATTGCCAGCGTACCAAAAATCTGGCGTATCTATGCCTCGAACCTTTCTCGCCGGTCTGCATAAATTCTTTTATAAACAATGTGTATCGGTAGTTTAGCGTTATGTACCTATTGTATTTAGTTGTTAATAACAATAAACTGCATATAAATATACATTCATTGGAATGAAAAATGTCCCGTAGTCCTGCGGACCATTGTTAATAATTGAGATGGTCTTCGATAACTTATGCGATGCGTTATACCACGTTATTTTGCTTTTCCCATCGTTATGTCCAAGATTCTCAGGACCTCGATAAAATATAATGATATATATACTATGTATAAACTCGAATAGTGTCAAGGGTACATTGCATGACGATTAAGTGCATGTTGCCGAGAGCGCGAGTTCGAAGTATACTTAATCGTCGGGTCGCACAGCCTTTCCGGACTCGTGCCGCTGCAGTGTATACTTACAGTCACGGGAACGTCTTCGCATACATCGAACCCAACGCGATTGATACGCTGGCCGAGGTATCCCCTATGCATATCCATAACGCATCTATGTTTATTCCATAAAATATCAACGGAGAATTCCGTCGACGGGTCGCAACAAAATAACAAGCTTTCCTACCGCTTCCATCATTCACTCGCGCTGTAATTGCAGCAATGTTATTTGGAGGAGATTGCGAAAAGCCAGCTGACACTAAGTACCAACCATCGAAAGGTACACGAACGCTCGTCGAATGAAAATACCGTAACAAACTGCCGGGAGCTTTATACGCTGTGAAACTATCGATAAGATGCAACCGAGCCTATGAGGGTGTGGTTGTGTAAAAAAAAAAAAAAAAAAAAAAAAAAAAAAAAAAAAAACATACCGACGGGGACTTTTGCAATTCGGAGAGTTCTCATCGTGATGCGATTTACAAGTTTTGGAGTCGCTAGCGACCGAGACAGTCTCTTTTCACGTTTCTCGGAAAACCTCGGTTTCGCCAGGTCAAACGTTTGCCACCATAGATTGACGATAGAAAACGATGATGCGAGATGTGGTTTGTTCACCCACACACAACACAACAACAAAGTGGAAGTACCGGATGGGCATGACTCTAATTGACTCGCAGACTCGTAGCAGCCGGAGAGCGCTGCGGGCTCGTTGCTTGCTTCAGTGTCTGTTGCAAAATTATGCCGCCAATGGAATCGTAACGCACCGGTGGACAGTAGCGTGTACAATACCGTGTGTACAGTGGATAGTAGGTCCATTGACACATCGTCGCGCCCAAGCCACGACACTATATGCCTGTTTCACAGCGCGTCGGCGTGATTATTTCGATTCGGAGCGCGTTAGCCAATATAAATAATGATGTACCATTGCGACTCCGCAGGTTCCTTGAATTCGTGGTCACGGTCAACGGTGCAATAAAGGAGGATCGATTGGCCCAGTCGAACTTGACCACCTTTCACCGTATCTTGTAACAACGCACATAGTGGAAAATAAATATGGGCCACGCACGTGTACGAATAACGAACGATGTAAGGAATTGTTCCGTTTGTTTTGTGGTTTTTTTTTTTTTTTTTTTTAGGAATTTTCATCGGCCCAGACGATACAGCTGTCGGCACGCTTGTTTAGTTCTGTCTCTCTCCGTCTTTATGGACCGTTACCGCACAGGGACGGCCAATCACTGGTGGCGACACGGTGATCGTACGGCGCAAACCACTCTCGGTCGCGAAACAATCGGGATTCTACTGTACACGACTGTACAGTAATTGGCCACGCCCAACATGTAGTTATTGTCATGGTTTAAAGAATATTGTGAAAAAAAAAAAGTTTTGTTAATGAACATAAAGTAGCAGAGGACTCGCAACAGTTTCGTGGACATCTCCGGGAGATATCCGTTAGAAAGTCGCGGCGAGTTCGTTTGGTAAAATTACAACACACCGAAACAATATCGCGGCGTCCTCCAGTCCGATGTAAAAATCGAGGTAAGAATGTGACAATTTCGAACGAAGCTCGCTTCGGTTATCCGAAAATTGCGTCGTGGACCGATCAGTTTATCGATATCCAAGATACGCTAGAGATTTTTTTTGTTTCCGTGTCAAAATAGACGTTACCATTTTGAGGTTAAGGCTAGTGGATTGTTATTGTTGACGTATGACAATCGCTGTATTGAGCTTTCGAACAAAAACAGTTATGGGCAACAGTGGCCAATGACTGTCGTTCGGTACAATTTTCGTAGTCGCAACAAATTGTCGAATGAACGAAAAGCAAATAAAATTAATCGTTTGGAAGAATATATAATTTTTTTTTTTTTTTTCTCATCCTTCGAATCTATACAGTTATTGGCACTGTGTCAATGACTGCCATTTTGGATGTGCCAATAACGGACTTTATCATTGTTTATATTTTTTCCAAGATGCCAAAGCTTGTGGAAGGAACAAAGTATACAAAGAGATACAGCGAGGACAATGTTCGAAAGGCGCTGGAGGCCGTTGAAGGTGATGGAATGTCGGTGCGCAAAGCCGGACAATTGTTCGGTGTACCGAGAGCTACCATTCAGTTTCGTCGGAGCAATCAGTTCAAGAACAAAACGACGCTAGGGCCCAGTCCGATATTGACCGGCGAAGAGGAGGATACTCTGGAAAAATGGATATTGGCAAAGCACAGGAAAGTTTGTCCGAGACGCAAGGAAGGGATTCAGGCGTCGGTCAAGGACATATTGGACGCCAAACCTAGGGCGAATCCGTTCAAGGATAATTATCCCGGAGACGGTTGGTACAAAGCTTTCCTGAAGCGTCATCCAAATTTGAAAGTCACGGCCGCCAGTATAAAAGGTTCGGGAAAAGATATCCGCAAATGGTTCTCCAATATCGAGGAATATCTTAACGAAGCCGGAGTCGGAAATATTCTTCAAGATCCTACGAGGATCTACAACGCGGACGAGACGAATTTCGAGCTGTGTCCAAAAAATAACAAAGTTCTGGCGCCGCGAGAAGTGAGAAACGTTGACGAAGTAGAGGGCGCTCTGCCCAAGTCCAATATATCAGTTATGTTCACGTTCTCCGCAGCCGGCGACGAAACTCCGCCGATGGTCGTTTATCCCTACAAACGTCTGCCTACCGATATCGTTAAATCAGTGCCGCAAGATTGGGGCATCGGTTGCACCGACAATGGCTGGATGAAGTCCGAAGTTTTTTACGATTACATACGCAACGTACTGTATCCTTATTTGCAGAAAAAAGGTATTATATTTCCAGTTGTATTGTATCTCGACGGTCACAGTTCTCACGTAACTTATCGAGTGAGCCAATTGTGCACCGAGTTGAACATACTCCTGATAGCCCTTTATCCGAACGCTTCGCGTTTTTTGAAACCCGCCGAGGTTGCAGCGCTGAAACCTCTGAAGAACAGCTGGAAGAAAGGGGTAATGGAGTTTCAAAGAAAAAATCCGCTAGAGGTAATAACTAAAGAAAAATTTGCTCCCCTGCTAGCGTCTCTCCTTGGCAGCGGTGTTTCTTCGGATTCTATAAAAAACGGCTTCCGCGCGTGGGGAATATATCCGTGGAATCCAACGACGATCGACTACACAAAGTGCATAGAGAAGAAGAAGATTCAACATCCGGAAAAGACCGAGAATCGCAACGCCAATTTGTATCTATCTTGGGAGGATTACGAAAAAATCGTTGGACCGCGTAGAATCGACACGTTCAGAGGCATAGAGGATGGCATAGAGCGCGATTCCGAGTGGAGATTCGAGAATACGTTCACCGAAATGGGCGAGCTGACGCTCTTTCATCTCTATCGTCAGTTCAGAGTGAAAAGGCCGAATGCGAACGGTACGAATAACGTTAGCAACCCCGAACCGGCGATGCACGAGGGTCATCATTTCGTCGCGGACGCGCATGCGGCCGATCACTTGGAGTTTCTTTATCGTACTCATCCCGCCGATCTGGGACAAGGAGCTACCAATACTTTCGTTCCAGGCCCGAGTAATATGTATAACAACAATGCCTTCCCCTAATGGGTCACTAGACTTTTTTTTCTTTCAATTGGGAATCTTGTGATAATTTTTCTCATAGAAAAAAAAAAAAAAAGAATGACGATATATCGATGAAAAGTAGCGTGGGCGCGCGCGTGGATTTTCACTCTTAATCATCAACATTACTCAACGTGTAAAGTTGACCGCTGTGCAAACATATACGGGTACTACTCTCGTCTATATACCACACAGGCCTGCCCCTTTACTTTCTAACGGAATATAGCCGCATCGAACTGAGCGATGCAGAGGCGCTTCTGCCCCCCCCCCCCCCCCCCTCCTCCCCGGACATTGTATCTGAACATCATTGGTAACTCTAAACCGAAAAACAAGAGATCGTTGAAATTATCTTTCGCGAGACGCTTTCTCAATATGTATTTTTTAATTTTATTTTAATTTTTTAATCATCTTGTACGACCGGCGTACTTCACGCTATGTCGCTCGACTGGGACGCACCTCTCTCGACGGTGCCTAACAACGTGCCGCAATATATCTCCGGTGCTTCCTCTCGTCGCGGCTTTTCACTTTTTCCGATCTCTAAACACGGCAAATGTAATCCCGACTTTATCAAGCTATCGGGATTGCATCGTGCACAAAATTCTATGGCTCTTGGGGGATATTTTGTCCTCGGTCAGTGTGCAACATCCTTCGGGCAGACGAAAATTACTATTCGCTAAGGATTATAGAAAGACGGCCGTTGCGAGTGGTTTTGCGCGCGACAATCGCATCGTGGTATTGATCTGCTTTCTCCTTTTCACGATCGCGGAGCCTCGATAGCGCTAAGTCAAATTAATCGTCGTAGAAAAGATACACACGAGATTGCAACGATGGACACTCGAGAGCCAACTCTGACCGGGCAGTCGATCATAATTTTGCGATTAAATCGACCGCTCGGAGAATGGGTTGACCCGAACGATAAACACGAAGTGTATCGGTGGCCGGGTGGACTGTATTCGCCGTCGGAGAGTGACACAAATCCGCTCACACTCTCCCACGCCGGTTCAACTCGAACCGGATCGTTCGGCCCAATTTGCAAATCAACTTTTGCGAACCATAGATCATTGACTGCGATTAAAATTCGTCAAGTCGCGAAATGATAGTTTTCACGGTCAGATCTCTCGTTTTAAAATTTTTTTTATATATATATATATATATATAAAGTGACTACAAGTAAAATACGTAGAGTAGACCTTGTAAATCGTAGTATTGCGGGAGAGACGCGAGCTATCGAAAACAGGAAATAAAACAATATATATGATAAAGAGAGGCCTCGCTTCGAGTACGAGGAATTACCTAATGGGTTCCTCCCTCTAGTCAGGCTATACGCACCGTCTCTCTCGCCTTGTTAGCATCACCGAGGTGATTCGCGGCAAGCCCGTGAAAAAGTTAAGAGTTTTCGTTTCACCCGAACGAATTATTATAAAGGCTGTTCGGGTTTCTCGGGCCATACACAGAGACGAGGGGAGCTCTCAGCCTGTTGCCGGGAGCGACTTTCGCCTTCCTTCGTCCTTTCCTCCTTCACTCTCCAGCGAACAGCGCGAAACACGATTTCATCTTCGTGTGTAGGCCACCAACACCTAAAAGCGTCGTCCGAAGCGTAAGAAGAGTTTCTCGGAAGTCATCTCTTTCCCCATTCCCCTCTTCGATTCCGTAAACACTTTTTTTTATTATTATTATGATTATTATTTTTTCTTCTTCGAATCTTTCTTAATCGAACGATAACTTTGAGACTGCTTCGTGTTGCAATTTACTGCGAACGGCGAGAGTCGAGACTGTTTTCGAATGTTTATACGACGATGGAGAGGGCCTCTCGCCGAGATTATCGTAATCGGCGCGTTATCGAGTATTACTGGGAAAACGATGTATATTTAAGTGTTAAGTAAAATATGTATAACTACGAGACTCGAAGAATAAAGAGTAAAAAAAATCTTGCTAATTACTCGAGTGTGTGAAGAATTTATCACGATGTGGAAAAAAAAAAACAAAAAAACAAGACGTATCACTCTGTGCGTGGAAAAATTAACGTGTTCGACATTGTCGATGACGATGCCGAGGACGGTAGTGGTGGTTCGGACTCTCCCGATGGAGGGACCCTTCGGACGTTCACGATCCTCGCGGTGATCGGCGCGGAGTAGTTTCGAGAGGTGATAGCCACACACAGGCTTGTCCTATAGTGGGGATAGGGAGGAGGACCCCGCCCGGTGCTTACGTATAAAACCCGGACAGTAGGATCGGGCCCAACCAGTCTTAATCGGTATAGTCCAGAGGTTCACCGTTTTTCGTCCGGCCGCGGCTCATACACGCAGTACAATTGCATTATTAGCAATTAAAGATTAATCGGAAATCAAAGATCGAAAAAAAAAAAAACAAAACAATCTCTGAAATCATGAAACTCTTGGCAGTCGTACTTCTCGTAGCCGCGGTCGTCTTCGCCGCCGAGCAAGATAAGAAGGATGAGGAGAGACCGAGGACCTTCAGGAGGCTCATACCAGCCGATGTTCTTCGCGGTGAGTTATTTTACTGCAAAAACAGAACTAATGTTATTTCGCTTTCCTCGTAACATTATTAGCACGATATCGAACTCCCGTCACGACGCAACAAAGAGAAAACAAACAGCTAAACAGCTCGGTCATAAAATGTTAAAGGTCCGTCTCTCGATAGTCCACAATTAACGACTGCACGATAAAAAAAAAAAAAAAAAAAAAAAAAAAATCACTGGGGCATTTCACTCTCGTCTCGCCGATCGGAGAAAGAAAGAGAGAGGAAAATAGGAAACGATAGTCGTTAACAACATCGCGAGAAAGTTCAACGGTATATAGCGACGGGCACCTCTCACTTCTCCGACCCACAAGATGAAACTCGTCCCTCCATTTCTATTCGTGTAACTCGTCCGCTCTCGGACAGCGATATATCGTCGAAGTCACGACGTTGCGTTCTACCCTAAAAGCTTTTGCGTGTAAAAATCTTACATGCCTACCAACGACATCGTAAAACCGCAGGTCGCTACAGGCGTTGAACTTGACGACGACGAGAGACAAGTAGGATCTCACCCGCGGAGCCTATCCAAACCTTGTAATTCTCATCCAATCATTGGCCTTCGTTCTCGGTGGCCTCGATGCCGCGACGACACACGTAGAATATCTTGAGCCAGTTCTAGATTCGCCTTTGCGACAAAAAAAAAAAAAAAAGAACAAGGAAAGACATCCAAGCGGAATAATGTCAAGACGACCTCGCACCTCCATTTTGAGTCACACTCGACCGATTCGATTCGCATTCAGTTCGGATGCATGAATTTCTGATTAATTATTTGCCGTTGGGTGGGATCGTGTTTAATAGTTGCGTTCTCTCGACTTTATGGGCAATACGATCGAGGTCGAAACTGGGTCACGTTTGAGCGAATAACTGACGATACTTTAGCCACACGAACGTGTGTATATATATATATATATATATATATATATATATATATATATCGCGTGGTCTCGTTGCACAAGCAGTTAGCTAGTGTGACAGTGAAAGTGTTTCTCCTTGAGGATTTCTATAGAGCGATTGCATTTAAAGGACATACGCGTGTCAACCGGTCTGACGCTCGGACAATTCAATTGTTCTCCCTGTCTCGATGTTAAATCTACCTACGCTAGAACGGATACGTCGTGACCGTCGAACGATATACGACAATCTTCACGGACCTTAGCTCTGTCCATACGAAATTGCTACTGAAACGACCATGCGCCCGAGGCGCCCACTGCGCATTACTCGAAAGTTAAAATGATTTTCCATTGTTCTCGGTGTTATCAATCGAACGAATTGTGAACTGTTTTTTTTTTGTTTTTTTTTTTTTTTTTTTACAGATTTTCCGGGCATGTGCTTCGCCTCGACGAAATGCGCAACTATCGAGCCCAACAAAACTTGGGAATTGACACCTTTCTGCGGACGTTCGACTTGCGTACCGGCCGACGACGACTCCGGTCGTTTGTTCGAGCTCGTAGAGGACTGCGGACCGCTGCCAAAGGCCAATCCCAAGTGCAAGCTCTCAGAGAAGACTAACAAGACCGCGAGCTTCCCGGATTGCTGTCCCGTGTTCGACTGCGAGGACGGTGCCAAGCTCGAGTACCCGGAAATTCCGACCATCCCACCGCCTACCGAGGAAGAAATCGCCGCGGCTGTTAAAGCCGCCGAGGCCGCGACCGCCAAACCTTAAATCTTAACGCGTTAATTTATGGACGAAAAAAAAAAAAAAAAAAAAAACAACGACAAAAAGAAAAGTATCAAGAACTTTGTCAATAATTACCGTACCGCCGATCTCCCGGTGGTACGAAACTAAAAAAAATCCAAGAGGGCGATGAGATAAGCTTCGAGGCCTATTTTCTAGAACGAAGCCCGACCCGAAAAGAAAAAAAAAAAAAAAATCCGCACAGCTCGAACTCAACGAGGAGTTCTACTTGCCCGAAGATAATGAAATAAGAGATGACAATGATATGATCCCATGCATACACACAAAGTCTCGCTATCAACACTTCTGCACCGACCGCGTCACTTTCCGTCAATGTGTTTCTCATGTTCTACGTAGAGAACTCCCCCGGCGCTTTGGCCCGACCGATGATTTCGGTGAGAAAATAATAATGATAATAACAATATAACGAAACGGCAATTATTTCGACGACACGCGTCTAACACGCCGACCATTTGCCCACGGCAGAAAGCCATCCCAAATGTATTGTAAACATGTGTGATTGTAATTATTCTATAAATGATAAAATTAATAATATACTTATTTAATAATGGTACAAGTTTTGCGTATCGGTGTTTTCATTTTCCTGTCCGTTGTATGAACAGCGACGTAATATCTGCGCGCACTCTGGTGTCATCGGCGAGAATCGCTCGCGTGAGAAACAACACGATCGATAGATTTGCGTGCGCGATTGAATAATCGACAAACGGTAAATTTTCCTATCAACGATCGCAAACGAGAAAAAACATAATATCGAAAATTTAATCGTCACGCCGACGAAAGCGCCCGGTGCGTTCGGTGTTTCCTCCGTGATTATGTAATCGTCGATCGCTCACGCCCCTCTCCTTTGCGTTGACACATTCGAATGCATTGTAATTTCCAACAATGGCCAGAGGCGCGGTGAGGCCGATGGCTTTTCGTCGACAGCGGAAGCTTCGCTTCACGCATCGGGCGGACTCATCCGCGACACCGTTGTCCCCTTTTACATACCGTTGCACACGTTTTATTGACTCTATGAATTTAAAAGATATCAATTCCAGCGAGACTGGAGACTATTGTTAGTGAGAATGCGAAGCGGCGTGTCGGTTCGTTGAGCTTTGACCGTAAATCACGATAGTCTGCGGGGTGAGCAGTGCGAGTTTTGTAATAAAAGCCGAGTCCTTCGAGAGCCAAACGATGCGCGGTCGAAACGGGTTGTCGGAATTAATCCTTCGCAGCGCGCAGAGAACAGCGGGGCGAAGTGGAACGGTGGGGGAAAACGGGACAAACAATCCGGATGTATCAACAGGGCATCCAAAGATGATTGAAAACTTGCGTTTTGCTCACTGTTCTGTTTCGCCTCACTGTCCTATTTTGTCCAGCTCTAACCTATTTCCGTGCTCAGCTGAAGCGTCGAGGAATCAATCGTATATATAAATTTTGGAAAGTTGTGTGTTCACTTGCCGAAATCTTGAAGCCGGAAACACGTAATCTCCGATCGAAGAATTAGATTGTCAAAACTGAAGTGACGCATTTACGATAAATCTCGGGAAATAAAAATGTTCGGGTTCTTAAATTCCATAGTTCGTAGCGAGAGTGCCCGAAGCGCTCGAGCTGCAACACAACCTGCCAGTAGAGCAGTATAGTTAAATCAGGGCATCGAAGACAGCGAAAGGAATCGTGTGGGCTTGAAGCGAAGAGGAAAGAAAAAAAAAAAAACTATAAAGGCCACTTGATCCTCGAAGGCCGAGAGTGACAAAAAAGAAAATCTGCCAGCGGACTGGTGGCAAAAAAAAAATGCAAAAACAACCACCCGATGCGAATTAACTATACATAGTTACAATCGTATCCGGTTTAAGTATTTCTGTCCGGTTGAATCGATATTAAGTATGACTCGATTAAACGAATCAAACGATACACAATGAGATCCGCGGCGAGCCCCGCTCTATGCGTCTCGTCGCTCCCTCGCCTTGGCTCGATATTGTTTTTTTAATCGCCAGACTCATTCGGATCGTGCCCCTGAGATTCGATCTTAATTCCCTTCTCGAAGAAAAAAAAATGCCACGCGACAAAATGTCAATAATCTCCGTGTACGGAGGTTCGTTCGATATATAACCTGCTTCGAAGAGCCCAGTGTATCATGCGGTGACGTAACGAAAAATAAATAAACATAATATCGCTCTCCGGCGATTAAGTCACGAGCGGGACGGTGTAGTAGACTAATCATGAAATTACGGAACCTATAATATAATTGAGCCAACGAGGCTTCCGCTAAGCTTTGCGGACCCCTCGTCGAACAGAATAATGGAGAGCCCGTATGTGCCGGAATACTTTCCCGTGAAAGTGTTTTAACACACACAGATATACAGTAGTTACGGGGAATATTCCAGATGGAGAGAATGGGGGCCAGTCGTGCAGAAATACCAGTGGATGGTACAACGCACACTCGTCGAGGATCCACGAGCGCCCCTCTCTACCGAACTCTTTCGTTCGTCCGGCGATTGTAATATAATTCGCACTCGATGAATCACCGTGTCAAAAAAAAGTTCGATCTTTTCGATGAATTTCATTGATCGCCTCAGAACCGGTATGCAAAACGATTCTGGCACAAGGCGAGAGATAAGAGGTCGCTATAGGACCCGACACTGGTCGGGCTGTTATTTTTTTTTTATCTCTCTCGAAATCTCATTTCCTGCATTGCGTCTCGAGCTTAATAAAGCTCGGATTGACCGCACCTCGCTATACTTTTGACGCAAACAGAAACGAGTACGCTATAATTGTATCCTCTATTTGGTTATATCAAGGTTGGTCGATGTCTTCGCATTGCCGTTACCGCCGTGTGTATAACCAGGAACCGCACTGTGCATACCACTTTTTTATGCGTACACGTTACTCGAGCAAGTTTAGCTTCTAGTTCCTTCCGTGTGATTTAACAAGCGTTTTCTACTTGTTTATACAATCCCTTATAAATGCATACCGTTGCATGGGCGTGTACAGCTGTTGTGTTTCTAATTTCGAATTGCTAAATTCGTGGTTTGCATACCCTATGTAAAAAAAACCATCGTAGAGAAAATCGCGTTATCGTTGTGATTGTGCAGAGACATACCCGAGAACGATGTACACACTCCGTCAGTCAAGCAGGAAGCTTCGCTTTCCAAGAGACATTGTCGAATTAGGGATAGAACAATTGAATCACATAAATTTTAATCGTTATCCGTATGACGAATGGTTTTCCTGTTGAAGAGCCGCGAGAATTTCTCATGGCACCGGCCGGTAAATTCTCCCAATGCACGTCGGGTAATCACGGTTGTCGGTCGCGCCATCTACAACACAAATCGTCGAGCTCCCGAGACGAAAAACCGAGAGAAACGTCGGTTCCCTGGGCACTGCTGTCGTTCGATGAATTCAGCTCGACGCCGGAGTTGAATTTAATATATATATCGTTCACGTAAATTAAACGATAGCTCGAACAAAAATGAGTGAACTCGTGTGGGGACTAAAAAACGGCGATCTCGAACAAGTCCGGGATATCGTTGAAAAGAAGGTGCGTATTTCGACGAACAAATATTCCTTGTCCGATGAACGTGTGATAGAATTTTTCGTGGGTTCAGCCCTACCAAATTTCCTTTGTGTTGAACCTCTTTTTTTTTTTTAATCTCGTTCGTGCGAGTTTTCCACTGTTGTATTTCTCTTCGCATCATTTGTTTGTTTGTTGTTTTTCTTTTTTTTTTTTTTTTTTTAACGTCCCGAAAGAACATCGCGGTATGAACGTAATAATTGCATTTCACATATGCTCCGAATGATTATCAGCGCTTGTTGTTTTTTTTTTTAATCTGTCGTTGACAGAACATAGACGTCAATCAGATGATCGAAGGCCGGACACCACTTCACTATGCTGCGGACTACGGACAAAATGAAGTGGTCAGGTATCTCCTGGAAAAAGGAGCTAATGCCAATGTAAGTTGGGATTTCTTTTTGTTTACGACCAGTTCATATTTACCACATAATTCATTTCATACACAATGACAAATCGTTGTGTTTAGGCGACGGACAAACACGGTAT
Organism: Amblyjoppa fuscipennis; assembly: GCA_963575735.1. Classification (NCBI taxonomy): domain Eukaryota; kingdom Metazoa; phylum Arthropoda; class Insecta; order Hymenoptera; family Ichneumonidae; genus Amblyjoppa; species Amblyjoppa fuscipennis. Next base: position 13,278,877 of record OY754495.1, on the reverse strand, counting down.
CACCACCCTTCTAGCAGCTATCTGGGAGGGTCATACAAATTGCGTAAAACTACTGCTGGAGAAGGGCGCCAATCCTGTCGGCCTTACACCGGACGGCACAAGCTACATCGACGCGGCGGAGAAAGATGAGATAAAGGTTCTGCTTCGTCCACTTCACTAGCACAAAACCAAAATGATTAAAAAAAAAAAAAATCTATTATTTTCTATAATTTTCCTGTTACTTTAGTAATCGCTTTGTTACTGGGATTCTCCATATACGACCTAGAAACCACTACCTATATATTTATATACCGCAATGAATAGGTATAAATAATAATAGCGAAACACAATTTCCTAAATGAAAATGTCTATACAAGCGCCGATCATTGAACGGTTAAATATCGGATCTTTGCGCTAGACTGTGGTAGATCTTCCTTGTTTTGTGAACAAGAACAACGCTATGTACGCGTAAGTGTGAGATATCTGTAAACGCCGTGGAGCCCCAGACTCGCTCGGGCTAGCATTAATGCTCTTGCTGCCAATTTTACTTTTGCTTTCGAAAGTGGCTAAGAGAGATGATTTATTTTTGTTTTTGTTTTCATCACATTGCAACGATATAACACAATCAAAGGTGTATTTCATTTTTTTTTACTCATTGACAATATAGCTTGTTAGAAATAAATAGCCAATAGAATAAATCAAAGCGTAAGCAAACTCGAGAGTCCGATCGTTCGCGAGAGAGTCCGTGAAGTTGGTACAAAGAAAAAAAAAAAAAGAAACAAATTATGCAAAAGCGACGCGTCTTGAATTTGCGTTGTGTGACATTATGAATTTACCTTGTATTTTTAGTAATAAAAAAAACATCCATTTTTCAATGGGATCGTGTGTGTTTGGACATTTTTTTCCATCTTTTCTTCTTTGTTGACGTGTTTATTCATTGTGTTTCATATCAAAAGTATAATAGAAGCAATGATTTAAATAGTCTAGAGGATGCTACAAATGTCTTGCTGCTCTGAGCTTTTTTCTTCATTTTTTGTTTTCCTATTATATGTACAATGAATTATTTCGTCACTTTCTTCCATCGTAATCTAATCTTGAACTTTAGACGCAATATTTTTTTATTCTTTTAAACACGATATATCCGGGCCGCTTGCTCGAGGAAATTACAACAAACGGCCGCGACAATTTGATGCACCGCACCTACATATTATTACTTTGCCGGGTATACTTCCCACGTCGTAGCTGTAGTTCCACGTCAATTCCTGACCGGCTCTTATGTAGTTCAGAGCGAAAAACGCTACCCAGGGAAATCTTACGTCATGGGTATCGACAAAGACGTTTTGTACGAAAACGTTTGGATCACAAGAGTGCTATAATGGTAATGGATAAATTATTGATCGAACACGTACTTTTACAGATATACAATTATCGTCCAACTTACGTTTAGATAACGGCCGATATTCCCCGTAGTTTTTGCGTCCATTATATAAACTGCTTCGTCCTCGCCGAAGAAATCACGCACGGATTTCAACGTGGGCCTCTTGACCTCCGTAGGCTCGAGATTCGGCTCGAATCTGCTTGGCTCACGTCGTCCCTTATTGGCACTATTACTGTCCTCATCGTCGCTTATTAATATCTCATTAGCATCTTGACTAGTTGACTTTACCGTCGAAGTGTCTGAACCTTTGGTCACACTGCCATCCTCACTGCGATCCTCCGAGCCATCCTGACCGCTGTTTTCTTCACTTTTCTTTCGTTTCCTCAATCGTTTTCTGAACACGAATACACGGACTCGTCAGCAATGTTTTCCAAGATGTTACTCACTGTCTATGTGAATTACCTTATGGAAGTTGGCTCCGACTCAAGTTCGAGGTCGCCGTATCCCTTGTGAAGATTTATATTGAAATCCTCGTCGGATTCACCAGTGGCCTTTTTAGTTGCAGTTTCCTCGTCACTCGCAGACGGTGCGGTTTTTTGTGACTTTGCCGACGGTTCTTCCAGTGGCCCTTCGGGATCCAATGCGTCGCTCTCGTATCCCTCTTTTATACCTTCAACGACTTCCACGTAATCGAGCTCAGCAAGATACTCGTCACCGTAGTTCTTACCCCCCTCGTTCGCTCCCTACGAAAAAAAAAAGTTAATTCCGGTAAGACGTCACCTCCGGTTGAAAAATGAGATTTTCATAACGGAAATAATGAATTTTCGGTAAATTTCCGAAAATCTAAATTTCAGGTTTCTAAATTCCATGGTTCATAGCGAACGCGCAAAGCATCCGAGCTACAAGTTGAACGTATACCACGTGGAATGGAATTTTGGAATTCTGAAATCCATTTCATAAGCTTATTCCCTACGTAGTCTCGCATTACAGAAAAATTACACACCTGCTCGGTGAGCAATCTTCCGGCGTAAATGCATATAAAGGATCCCAGAGGAATGTCATTGAGACACCTAATCCCCCAGCCTCTAGGCGCTGTTTTGAACACTTGTAGCTTTAGCGTGAGCGGATGCTGAACGACTCTGTTGAGACAAGTTTTCACGGAACATTTGCATCTCGAATTGCACTCATAGATTCCAGTTGTAACGGGCTCAGGTAGCCTTTTGTAAACGTAACCGACTGCGTTATTTGGTACCCGACCGCCGAGAGTTGCGCCTTGGATCGTCAATTGCCAGCATTGGCACTTTGTCTTGTCCTGAAAGATAATGTGACGTGATCAATGTCATTATTTAAACTGACTGGATGTCACGATCGCAAAAATTACGAAAGAAATAAGTTTCTGAGATTCGTTACCTGACAATCGTCCGTACAGTCGCAGCTGCACAAAAATTCAAGATCCAAATTGATATTCACACCCTCCGTCGGTTCCCTCTCCGTGCTGTATCTGATGGTATCCGGTAGCGCGTGATCGATTTCGTTAACGCAAGGAATCGGTACATTCTCCACGCCGTAACTGAGATCTTTGATACTGACAAAACACTTGTCAAGAACGAATTCAGCCAAGCAGTGCACCCAGTAGTCGAAATCAAACAAATCGACGGACATGGGACTGCGTGTGATTCGGAGATATTTATGGAGTTCTTCCATGCTACGCAGACGAACGCCACACGGAGCTTGATAGAGAATGACCTTTTTGCCTTTCGGAAACTTGCACAGCTGTCGGTTCCAACCGCAGAGAAGCGGTATCGAAAGCGGCGAATATCCCTTAAGGTCGTCTGGCGTAAATGTTATTCCTTTTACGCACTGCGGGCCGCACTTGTGCACCACAAATTTACGTGTCTGAATTTTGTTTTGTGTTTGATAATACTGCAACAAGAAAATTCATAATTTTCATAAGCTCGATAGCTTTTTAGCGAGAGGCGAAGACTGAGTAGTTAGGCGAAACTCACGACTATGCTGTGCGAAGGTTTCGTTTCGGTCGTAGGCGCAACGTAAGGCCCGACTTCCACGGTACTTTGTCTTCTGGTCGTGCTCTTCTTCGCTACCGCCCGAGACTGCGGAGCAACCGGAGTCGCGGCGCTCGCGGGAGTCGCAGTCGCAGCTTTTCCAACGAAGCTTGTCTCTGACTTCGCCGATCCGCTGACCGAAGCGTCGTTAGACTGTTCGTACTCCAATTCGGGATTGAACGACGTGTACTCGACGTACGGCGCATTATTTTTCTGTACACATACAATTGAGATTAACGAGATCAATCAGGTTCGATTTATCTCAATTTCCAGACGTAAAAATGGGAGGAGACTAACGTGAGCCGGTGGCGGAAGTCGATGTCGACTCGGTGTATTGGCGGAAGCATGATGACCCTGTTGCCTTGCGTTAGCTTTCAGGAATTCGAGGTAAAGTGGTCCCAGTCTCGCCGAACCTCGATAGATCCACTCGGTACGATCGTCCGCGTCAAAGTGCATCTGCACCAGACTCCCATCGACTTGCACCACTCGGGCTATCCACCACTTTCCGTTCCATTCGGTTTTTACTACTTGTCCAGGCAGCAGTTTCACCATCGGCCTTTCCGGATACGTCTCCAGATACTTCTTAACAAAATCTCGAGACTCGGGGGGAATATCTTCCCAGACGCAGTTCGAACTTTCACAAACGATACATATGTATTTGTGAACGACGTACTGGGCATAGCCATCGTCGAAGAATACCAGGTATCTGGGTGGAGGTTTAATAAACGTTAAAACGTCAAAATAAAAACCCTGTAGAGCGACAGTAAAATAAAAGATCGATAGTTTGACCTCACCTGTAGCGATTCGTTGATTTCGGAGGCTCGGCGATAACTCCGCTGTAGTAGTCGCTGGAATTTGCATCGAAGAACACAGCGACGACTCTCGTAGCGACGGGAATTATCACCGAGCACGGAGCGGCGTTAGCGATGTGTTTACCGGTTAGCGTTCTCATAGCTCCGTTACTTCTGCGCCCGGAAAGTTTGATACGGCATTGAATGGGCGAGCGTGTGATGACCTGCTGAACCTTTCCTCTCACCCACGGCATTAGGGGATGCTTCATGACGAACACCTTCGTCTCGACTTCGGGAAACTGTTTGCTGAACGGACCTTGAGGCGGCAAATCGTAGCCCAAGCTCCGATTCACCGCATGTAAGGGCGTCACTTCGCTGTCCGCGAAGTTAGATGGACTTTGTTTAGCCGGCAAATTCTTTGGCACGACCACGGGCGATTTGGCCGGCGGGGGATCGTGAATCTGAAGCTCCTCAAGCATTCTTATCTCGGGCACGCAACCGCTGTACAAACTGTTGCGCAGAGAGTCCATTTGCTTTATCATCGACATTATATCGTTGTCCAGAGTCTGATTCGTGTCTAACATGATAAATACAAGGTCAGTTTGAATATAACAATTGTGAGAGAAACGTCAATGTTAGTATAGTGGTTGAAGATTCATACCACCGTTTAATACATGTGAATTATTAAGTGTACATTACTTTCATGCAAACAAGCATCCAATAAAATATTAACATTATTGTCATTATTATGAGTGTGATTATCCTTGGCGGCTAGTGACTTACCATTGATTTGATCCCACTGGTTTTTCAATATCTCGTGTGAACTTGTTATCTGATAATCTATATCATATTTTTGAAAAACATTACTCAGAGCTGGCTCCAGTTTCTTCTCTATGTCCAAAAGAACGTCCTCTGGCAAATAATTACCTGGAATCATGAATGAGAGTTTGTAAAAAAAAAATGTTTAATCATAAGAATACAGGATTCTTTTTTCTTATCGACTATACCATGAACTTCCAGATCCCTCTTATCATCGTCGGAGTCTTCGCTGTCAGATATCTCAACTTCCATCGTGTGATCGGGAAATTCGCACTTCAGTATCGGTGTTTTATTTACCAGAGCCGTGGCTAATTTCTGAACCGAAAGAAATATCAAAATAGTTTAAAATCATTGAAATTACATTGGATATTCGAGACGCTATCCGTACCTCCTGATGTTCCATTGCTGTATTGAAGCACTTTGCGCAAATCATTCGTTTTCTCTTCTTTACAGAATTGACGCCGTAAAAAGCACAGGCGAACGACGGCGCTATTTTTAAGTTTACGCCCGACGAACATTGAAAATTTATGCAGTTGATGTACGTTTTTGAGGATTTGTTGTCGGTCGCGTTGGGTTTCTCGGACGTCTCCTCGTCAGAGCAAAGCTCTATAATCTCAGCCGTTTCTACCCGAGACATCGTGGCATCGACTTTTCCACTAATCCTGTAATTCTCGAGATATCTGTCAGGCCGAGGAACAGCCAACTTCTTCCTCCTGTTCTTCGCAAAACGGTCCACACAGTCATTCAAGATATTGGCGCCGAAACTTTGGACAGCAACGATCAATGACACACACGACAAACAACATTGCACTATTGTTAATCCATTCCTATTGATTGCTCCGTTCGCATGGGGAAACACGAAATCTTCAGGTATACAAATTACCTGCGAGATTTAATAGATTAAATAATAATTCAATTCATGATCGACGATTATCAGTTGCCCGAGGTTATGTGGATATGCATCGCTTCGCTCGCGCCTCTTCTTCTTCTTCTTCTTCTTCTTCTTCTTCTTCTTTCCTTATGGCCATGGAGTCTAGATAGGAGAAGACCAAACTATGCGTACGAAAAATGTGACAGAATCCGTGGAGAATAGACCTTTCCGATAATGCCGCGTGGCGGCGCTGCATACAGTAAAATGTTACGTCCCAGTCTGTGCCGCTGGGGAGTTCGATGTTGATTGGCTTCTCGAGAGCCACTGTATCTGGACTTGATTGGTGTTGCCGCGGCGAATGGAAATTCGCTCCGTGAGTCCCGGGAAGGTTTTAAAATTATATTGAATAGACGAATGAATTGAGCACACAGATATTAAAGAGGATATTTGTTGTATATATTCGAAATTAGACATTAACTGAGTTACAACTTGTTCGACATGGGCAACTGAATAATATTTGTAACGCGACAAATAACGAGTCGATAAGGGTCGCGTTCGCGACTCGAAGCTCCTAGCTCTGTGGTGTCTGAACTGAGACTGACTTTTTAATTATTGTCTGTCCGGGAGGGTCTTCGAAAAAGGTGCAAGTTTCCTAAGAGTGGAAACTTTGTAATTCCAGCGTTGATTGGTGGAGCAGGGCACCGCCCGCGCGACCGTGTACTTTTTCCTTGTTGCTCTTGCCGTCTCTTTCTTACTTCCTATCGTATTATTTCCATCTCAGCTATTCGCCTTTTCGCTTGGCGTCTGTGCTTCAACTGCCACATGTGGCCTTCTTTGTCTATTGGAAAATCCAAATGGCCTTTGTAAAACTCGAAGCTCGGTTTGTCGCTCGGGCCGGTACTTGAACCCGGAGAAAGTCCTTTCTTAATCTTTTTACGACTCTCGTCCGGTCGTCCGAAGGGAATTCGTGTTCGCTTGTAAACTTTTCTTTTTTTTTTAAAAAAAGAACAGACCTTCGCTCTGAAATTCTTAAACAGATCATATGGCTTGCCAGGCGTTTGTAGTAAATATCTCGAGTTGCTGCAGACTCGAACTTTGTGTATTTCTGAGCTTCGGGTTACTATTTATTGCTTCTGACCACGGGAACGAAGAACTGAGATGGAATTAAAAGTTATTGTATTCATAAACGTAGGCATGGTTAAACGTATCGTCCCCCTGCTTTACCGCTTATATCGAAACTAGTTCATTTTCGTTGAGTCTACTTTACCCATCGTGTGTTATCTAACTAGTTCGCAGAGTTTCCGATTTTTTTCCCGCTCTCCAAGGTCTTGCCCCGGCAAATCTTCAAAGCCACTTTGCTTCGGATACCAAAACACGAGTTCGATATAAATTTCAGTTCAAAATTTTCATGCGTTAGAACGAGAGCACAGCTAAAGTGTGGAAACGGCTAAATAGCATATATTACGTTAGCCAAAACGTAGTGTTCAATATAAATTTCGTCGCAAAGTTCGCATGGGCGGAAGAAAAAGAATGCCGAAAGACTAAATTCTCATGTTTGTCCTATCCGAACGGTTTATATTATAATTATTAGCTGTCAATGATGAAAACACTATTTGCGTGTGTTGTGTAAGGAGAACATTTTCATTATATTTAAAACAATAATGCATATTTTTTGTTATCAAATATTGGTAATGACAGATTCTCTCAAAAACTGTTTGTAACAGTACTTACAAACAAGTGGCCGGTAATCGTAAGTACTTTCTGAATTATTGTAGTCTAATTAATAACAAATATACGTCACAGTTCTCTCGCCAGTCATTGATAACATTTCAGAAGACTGGCACTACTCACAATAGATTTCACTAGATTCAGCGCTGCCTATGGCTCATTTACAAACTACTTTTCTCCACAATTTTAGGTCCGCTTTCATAGCATTCCTCCATTGGAGTTTGGTCTCCTTCTGTCTAGGCTCCATGCTTATGGCTTTAGGCCAGTGTATTATATACACTAAACACCAAGCTGTCAAGTGACATACGCGGTCGTCAGATGGCGATAGAAGTTACGGAAATCAGCTGGGACCGTACAGTGTCAAAGTGAAAGTGATAAAGGTCATCTGCGCATGCGCAGTCTTCGAAACTTTCATTTTGGCGGTTAATATCAAACGATTGCAGGATCGAACAATAGTATTTAATCGTCAGTAAGAAAAGTATTGTTTACATAATCGTCATATATTTATTCTCTTAGCGCATGTTTACGGCGTTACAAAAAAATATTTCCCACAGGGAATTTATTAATGGTGCTTCCTCGAGCCCCTGCGTACGTCCAAGAGCCGCGAAGTTATAAAAAACGAGGATACAGCAATTTACGATGCGAAACGATTATCACTTTATCCCCGATAATAGTTTCTGTAGTAAGAATTGCGGCCCTCGTCGATATCTCTGCATCCGACAACCGCATCGCCGCGTGTACCGTCGAGGCACGTACACACTGCGATGTGTCGTCGCGCCTCGCACTTAGCGTTGGTCGCGCATTCCTTGCCCGTGCAGGGATTCTGACAGAAGAAATCGATACAGGCTCGATTGTCGGGACACTCGCTGTCGGCCAAACACTCTCCTCGTTTGCAATTGACAAGAGCGTTTCCTATGTAACCGGCGGGGCAGGTACAAACAGGTCGCTCCTTTCCAGTGTTATCGTGGCCCGGTGTGCATTTAGCGTTCTCCCCGCAGGGATTCGGTCTACAGAGATCGACTAAAAAATAAACAGATAGAATTACATTTTTTTTTTAAATATTAAAAAAAAAACCTAACAAATAAATAAAAATAAAGATGCTCTTACTCGGTTCGAAAGGTCTACAGCTGACGAAAGGATTGCCGGTCATGTCTCTCGGACAACTGCACACCGGCGTTATGCCGCGCAGCTCGCAATTGGCATTAACACCGCAAGCTCCTTCACACGGATTCGTACATTTTTGGTATAAACAGGCCGACTTGCTTCCCGGACAGTCCGAGTGATGAGTGCATTCCGGATAACATCTCGAGTAGGGACTTCCTAGCCAATTCTGCAGGGCAACGTAAACGAAATTAATGCATTTATTCGTAAAGAACGGTCGAAATAAAAGAAGTGGGACTTACGTTCGGACAGCTGCATTTGAGCTGATGATTAAGAACATCGCAGTTTGCCCCTTCGCCGCACTTGTGGCATGGGCTTTCGCACTTGAAATTGGACGAACAGACGAGATGGGATGGACAGTCGCCATCGCTCTCGCACTCGTGACGGCAGCCGCTGAGTGGGGAGCCCCTGTAGCCGGGCAAGCAGGTACACACCGGCACTTCGTTTATTACCTCACAACGGGTGTTGACGCCGCAAGGACTCGGCTTGCATGCGGCTTCTGATTCGTGCAGAGATAAAACATACATGAGAAAATCAATTACATCACAACGGGGGTAGCGTTATCTTTCCGTAGAAGGAGTACAGTGATCATTTCGTTCGGGATCTAATTGTTTATGTTCATGTCTATACCAATTCTAAGACTAATCAAATATGTTAAATGAGCTGTATATAAATTTGATCGCTTGTGCTTTTGGCACTGCCTCTGTTCTGATCTCATCCATATCTGGAGTTGGCTATTATTATTATTGCTGGTTATTATTATTATTATTATTATTATTATTATTATTATTATTATTATTATTATTATTATTATTATTATTATTATTGCGGAATACAGAGTCTGACTTAATGAAATGTTACGTGTTATTGAATTGAGATGGTTTAATATTTGTTATTTTACTTTTGTACTGTAGTTCTGTTGGAACTAATAGATCTAAGTAGTTATAAGACACAATCTGTATTGAATTATGGTCAAGGAGAAATCCGTTAATAAATGAATGAATAAATAAATAAATAAATAAATAAATATAGAAGGGTTTTGCACGTTAAACACTGATAAAATATACGTACGAGGATCGGCGATTCGGCAGCCGGAAAATGGGTCGCCGGTGTAACCCGGCGAGCAGATGCAATTAGATACGTGAAGATTCGTTTCGCAGTATGCATTAGCACCGCAGAGCCCGACGCAAGGATCGATGCACTTGTTGTTCGGCCCGCATATTCTCGTGGACGGACAATCATCGTCGACTGTTCGAGGCGTAAAAAAAATTAGACACTCATAGCTGAATTATTTTACGCGATGTCCGTGAAGTGTTCATTGAACTCACTCTGACACTCGACCTTGTGGCAGTGAACCAACGGATCACCCATGTGAAGATTCAAACACGAGCACACCGGGCGATCGTCGCTCATCGAACATTTGGCGTTCGTACCGCAAGTGTAGCTCGAGCAACCCCCTGCAAAAAAGAAATTTTCTATGAGAAAACAAAAAAAAACAAACTCTTCCCTATAGAGCTCGGTCGCGGAATCTTTGATGATCGGTACAAGCGTCTCATTTATACGAGAAGCAGACATATCGAATCCGGTATAAAATAAACGAGCTACAGCTAATTCGTCAGAATTAAAAAAAAAAAAAAATGAGAATACGCACCCGAAGTGACGACTCTTCCGCTGTAATAAACTCCAGCATCCACGAGTGTTGTCGAAACGGCGAACAGTGCCGCGAGCATAACGGCCGTCGACATTCCTTCCATGGTGTTTCACAAAAATTCTAAACAGTCAACAAATGAAATTAATCCAAATATAATATCGTCGCGGCACAGATATGATAATCCTTTCTCGTCACGCTAAGCGCCAGCTAATGCGGTCGAATATCGAACTATCAGTGAGATCACGAGTATCACCTCTGTAAGCGCCGGTGTCTTCGTTAAAACGATCCGCACTCTCGAATGCCCCGACGACGACTATCGAAAGCGTGCTCGGACATTCACAAATATAATAGCAAACCGAATATAAGTGGAAAGATCGAATGCGTAAACGGTCGTCTTTGCCCCACCATACTCCGGTTTCTCTCGTCCATTCCCGATAATGTGCGAATTTCCCAGTACGAAACGTACGCAACGACGTCCCTGACGTTGTGGCCTCCCACACGATATCCCACACACCGCTGCACGGCAGTCGTCACCACCATCATCATCTTCGTCGACATGGTGGTCGTGTTAGGCGCGTAACGACTTGTCTACCTTGCAGTGGCTTTGGAGGTCCGATCGGCGCCCATGTGGGCAGGCGATACACCGTAATTGGCTTCACTTCTATGGCCTTCCTGAGAGAGAGACGGAGAGAGATGAAAAAAAAAACAAACTTATAATACCACAGAAGAATTGCATTAAACGTATGACCTACCAGACAACATACCACATGAATTTTTACGTGTACCGCACGGTATAGTCATTGGGCCTCGGGCGCACCGTGATCTTATTGCGCAATTGCCTCGCTGCCTAAATGGCAACGTGTGTCGGTGGCTAACTCCTGTTGACCTTCAAGGGGTATCCATCGAGCGCTGCCTCAGTATTGGTAAAAACCCATCCGTCTCTCTGAACACAAAGCGATTCCCGTTTCTTCTCGGCTCTCCTCGGTAACTGGAATTCAGAGAGATCGATTAATAACATATTTTTTTTTCGGGCCCCGGTAAAACCGACTCTTGGCTTATTTAGATGTATGCAAATGTATGTATACAAACTCTGGCATTTGGGAGTTATTCGTGTGTGTTGGCGAATGCGTCATTCCGAGAATGAAAACAAAAAAAAAAACATTTCGAGGAACGGTACTATTGGGCGGTTCGCGTACTCACCGCCAATAGGGAGTCGTTAAAAACTCGTCTCGAACGAGTTTGTAGCAGTGACGCATTTATCTCTCGTAGGCGAACCGTAGCATTGTGGGAAGAAAAAAAATTACATGCTCGAACTTGATATCCAAGTAGTCGAAGCATATAAGGTGCGATTCGGTGCATGCGAAGAGCACCAAAGTATTGAAAAACAAAACAAAACAAAAAATAGTTAATCGCGGGCGTCGAAGGTTCCGCGTGGTAAACCCGGATCAGACAATTATGTCTCGCCGTTCGCCCCCTCAAAATCATGTTCGATCGATCTGTATCGTCCGATCCCACGGTCGGGTCGCGAGCTAGCGCGTGGGAACCTGAAAAGCGAGCGCGCCGCAATAATAAAACGAAAATAAGCCTAATTGAAAGATCCAACGAAAATGTTAATCGTTGATTGGGTCGTCAATGAATAATTGCGCTTGTCTTCACTTCTAAAAACGAAGACAGTGGTTTCTTGTTTATTTTTTTTTTGTTTTGCTTGCCGTACATAACTGTGTATTGATCATACGAATAAAACGCCAGCCGGCGTGCAGCTGCATGGGGTGCGCGTATTGCTCCGGACATTGAATTATTATTTAAAGTATAGTTGATTTAATTTTTTTTTTCTTCTTTTTTTTTCAGCGCTTATACGTGGCCGACTATTGGGGAGGTGGCGTCAGGGCAACTAGGGGTATCGACCATTAATTGTCCCCCCTTTTTTAAATATACATAATATACCTATACATGTGTAGTATACAAACTACATACTTAAATCATATGATTCGTCTTAGTCTATCGTAGTTTTACATAATTTATGTGTAATAAAAATAAAAAGAGCAATGCGTTACTAAGCCGCTTACGACTCGGGAGTTGTTGTTGTTGTAGTTGTTGTTGCTGTTGTAGTTGTTCTGTTGTTGAACGGCAAAATTCTCTTGGGGGAAATTGCCTCATGCGGACTGATGTGAAAGTGTTATTTATATTTATCCTTTTTTTTTTTTTTTCTTTTTTTTTTTCATCATTGCATATTATTTAGTGCCTACGGCGGCTATCCTCTGTCGACGACACTACCGCCGCTCTTGTTCGGCGTAAGCTTCAAAAATTCCTCGTAAGCAGCGGCGATAGCGTCGTCTTCCTCGTCCTCCTCGAAGCTTCGCGGTGCATTGCCGAGCTCGTTTTGCAGTTTGCTAAAATCGCAAGGAGAATAACAGATCGATGAAAAAAAAAAGATTTCCATTGGGCGAAGGTTAACATAGAAGGACGGGACGAGATAACATACCGCAGATCGTCACAAAGGATGTCCACACCATCGTCGCCGATGCCATCGACGGTCGCCCGACTCTGACAAAAACTGCTCTCCTCCGCCGAGAGTATAGAACCGTCGGGTCCGTAGAGGACAGGCTCGTTGAACAAGTGCTGCGACAGCTGATGATCGGGCATCGGAGGACTCGGCTCGACAGGATTCGGACCGTGAGACGACACGACGCGGCCCCAGTTACCGCTACGCAGCTCACGCACGCTGTTTACCATTCGGCCCACGTGAACGTCCACGCGCCCTTGAGTCACGAGTTCCGTGAGTTCGCGCATAACGCGCTCTATCTCCTCGCGATTCGTGCTGTCCCTCTCCAAATATTGGCCAGCCAACTGTCGACCGAACGAGAATAAAAGATAGAGCAGGGTTTTTTTTTCTTAATTTAATTTTTCTTAAATTTAAACTTTGGATGTCAATTGATCGATTGAAAGTGGGGAAAGAAAAACCAATGCGTACCTTGAGAGCCTGACAAATTAATTTAGCAGAGTTCGGAGCTGGATCCTTGAGCGTAACCGAGATTAGTTGAACCAAGAGTTTGCCGATAATCGAAGATGCCGGCTGATCGAGCTGAGCCACCAGCTCTGCGAGACAGAGTATCAGTCCGTGACAAGTTTTCTCGTTCTGTTCCTCCGGCCAACGTAACGTCTCGGCTTCGGTCTCCTCGCGGCACCTGCAATTATGCATAATTCATAGACTCGCGTATCAAAGCAATACACAAGATTATTCTATGCGTAAGTCACAAATTTTCGTTAATGTCCACTGACCTAATGTAAAGAGCGTTTCTAAAAATGGAAAGATTGTCGTCGGTCGATACTTCGACGGTGTCAAGATGGGCACACAGACGAGCGCCGCTGTATCGGAAATTGCCTTCTTTAATCGACTGTGAAATGCACAAACATGGGTTAGTAAGACAAATAAAACAAGTGCTTGTGTGAGATAATGGGATCTGATCGATCGATCGGTGTTACCTGTCGAACAATCGCATCGACGACTTCCTGAGTATGACTAGAATTTTTTAAATGAGGAGTTATGCCGCATACTAGCGGCACGACGAGATCGTCGAATTGTCCGGGACTCCGGTTCAGCGTATCCATGGCGTTCTCCAACTGTCGAAGAACGCTTGGGAAACTCGCCACTTGATTATTCTCCATGTTACGCTCGGATCCCTGTAAATAAAAAAGTAAAAAATATATATGCGTGTGCAGTTTTTTAGTAAGATAGCCCAAAATTTACGCAAGTCAGAGATACCACAGACATGTTTCAAAAAATTCAAAATCCCGAAAAATTTCCAATTTGGTCTCAATCTTCATAAAAATTGCACTGAACGAAGAGACATGACCACTCTACTAGTGTAACAAATTTCAAATGACTATCTCAAACCGTTTTCGCGTTATAGTCGTTGTAAACGATGCAAGTCTGTCACACAGACACACACATACACACATACATGCGGACACCAGGTAAAAATCACATTTCTCGATAATTTGGACTATTTCGAGTACTCTGACACAAAAAAAATTTTTTTGACGAATCAAAGCTACCTCCACGAGGAAGCAAAATTATAAAACGTATAAATAAATAAATTATTATTATGATCATGGCTAATCTCCGGAATAGTGTTAAAGCAATGACAAACGTTTACTTGATGTCTGTTGTAGTTTCCATATCCATCGTCGTAGGAGTTGTATCCTGGACCGCGTGATTCCGGGTCGTTGTACTGTTGACCCTGATAGTGCATCTGTTGCTGGCCTTGATAGCCGTACTGCTGTTGTTGATGATGCGATCCGTAGTGATGTTGTGGCGCCATGTGACGATGCATCTGCTGATGCTGTGCCGGTTGATTCCTGGCCAAGTTGAGTCGATCCTGAACGGAGTGTCTCTGCCAGCCTTGCGTGACCACCTGGAACGAACACAAAATTTTTAGGCAATTGAGTCACCCAAAAATCGTGCAAATAAGAGCGGAGTGCGATCGCCAGTTACGACGGATGCAAATATTCTACGGCACCGAATGGCTTCGAATGTAATCAAAATGTGCGATTGCACACCACTTTTATTTCCATGAATTTCAGGTGACTCAAGCACAGCGGTTCCTAGAGAATGAAAAAAAAAAGCAGTCTTTCATTCAGTATTGGCGGGTGTACTTACGGCATTGGGATCGCCGTGATGACCGCGAGGAATGAAGACAGGCGCATCGGCTGACAGATTGGAGCCTCTCACTTCGGAGTAGCATGCTTCGCCCTTGTCTCTGTAGTCGTCGCCGGCAGCTTTGTACGGCAATTAAAATTCACAATATGGGGGAAAAAAAAAGCTTACTATATCGCGATAGGAGAAAAAAAAGTTTCCTTCCTCAAAGATATTTCATATGGGTCTACGGTGGACAGAAAATTATTGTCTCACCTGGCGACTGATTGGCGTTATTTGCGGTCCGTGGGCGTCGCAGATGTTCCTGGGGCTGCTGCTGGATCTGTCCCCGCCATCCGCGACCGCGACCCATGCCCCGTCTGTCGCCATCCCCATCGCCGCTACCGTCGCCGCCCGCGTGTTCCATCTCAACGAGATCTCACGAACGTTTGACTCGAGCGCTCGTCTGCACGTTCTCTAAGTTCGCAGCTATCACACTTTGCTCTCACCCCGCTCGAGATGAGACTTTCACACGCGTTTCTGTCACGAGTTACGCTCACTCGACGATCGAAAAATATCCTCCGTTGATGTTAATTCGCAGTGAGGACCGCAAGCGTTGATCCGTCAGCAGCTTGATGGATGGACAACGAAAAACCGGGTTATGGTCGTTTGTTCGGTGTGCCGCCGCGGCGAGTCCTCTCGACCCTCGTGCGATATGCCGACCCACGACGACGACCGTTTACCCCGAATCGCAAAACGATATACACTAACGTAGTCGTAACGCAGCACGTTACAGTAGTGTATGCGACGATATGCCCTCGGCTCTTGGACGTATCAGCGTCGAACGCGCGTATCACTGTATATTCATCTGCTATACGAAATTACCGACCCAGTCCCTGGGAAACGGGCGCGTCGCTCAGGCAGCTTCACGAGTACTCCGTTATAATATTACGTCCTTGTTTGAGAGACAGTGCGCTCTCTCGAACGAGGTGTATGGAATGCGACTCTGCTTCAATAACGGATACTTTGGTTTCGGGATATTTTTTTTTTTTTTTTTTTTTTTTTACAATCCGGATATAATGATATTGCAATGGGGCCTACAGTCTCGTCGAGCGATGCTTCTCAAAATCTCGTAGACACATCATCGACCATTTAATTTTAGCTTCCGAGTTCGAGGACCCTATTCGTTATTTGATATCTTTGAAAGTTGATCGGTCCGATGTGACGAGGAATTGGAAATATTTTTTGGCTTTCGGACATTTTTCTCGTCGCGATATGAGTCTGGAGAAAAAAACATTTTGATTGGCAGAGGGAATAAACATGAGGGGAAAGAAATCAAGGCTGTGAAATTTCTTTCGAGCTGGCCAGTGGACGGCGCGACGCTTTCGAGATCCCGGATGTCCACGTTGCTTGCCGGATTCTTGTATACTTCGTTAGTGCCTTTGCGTGTCTGAGCGTAATTCTCTGTATTTTCTAGCGACTTGACAGAAGTCTCGTCATTCGGATAGCCGACATCAACACGGCGGTGTGCGTTTTGCCGAATTGCTCGAAGTAAGTCGATGAAGGGTTGTACAATTGAATGAGGCGACGTGACTGGTCGCCGAATGAACGCCACATGCGATGACACCCTTATAGGAAGCGCACGAGCGTGCCGGTAAGGCTGCCTTTAGCGTCGAGAGAGGAGAGAACTGGTTGGAACAACGCGTAGAATTTATATTTCATTGCGCGTACGACTGTCGGTCGATTCGCATCGCGTTCCGCACAACATTGCCGCTGAGAGTTTTCTTTTTTTTTTTTTTTCTGCAATTTTCCAACGCGTAAAATGGCATCGAAGGGTCAACGGTGGCTCGTTGACTCGGGAATACTTCGTAAAAAGAACGGTGATGAGGAAACGCAGGAGCTACTGGTGTTCGGATACAGCTGCAAATTATTTCGGGACGATGAGAAGGCGAAAATGATTGATCAGGGGAAGCATTTGATACCGTGGATGGGCGATAGCACGTTGAAGATAGACAGGTCCGTTTCTCTAACCTAGCAAAAACAAAAAAACAAAAAAACAAAAAAAAAACAATAAACAACAAAAATACATTATATCGTCTAGGAATATATCATTGCTATTTATTTACTTCTTGTAACGCACCAGTACGTTTACCACGTAGAGGCATGCGAAGCTACGTTCAAGAGAATTACGAGAGAGAGAGGGGGAGAGAGAGAGCGAGAGAGAGAGAGAGAGAGTGTGAGAGAACGAGAGTAAGAGAGAGAGGGGGAGAGCCGACGACGAAGGACAATCGTGAGATCGAATAATTTCGGAGATTGCGAACAGCTTCATCGAAATACACTCTGGCCTCTCTGATCGTGCGATATTCTCATAACGCATGGATAAGCATTACTGGAGACTGTTTAAGGTTTCCGCAGGTGTTCCGTCTACCGCGATGGGCAGTGCGATATAGCGTGTTTAATCACGCGAGCCCCGCCAAAAAGGGCGGTCAGTAAGATGCTTGAGAGAATTGGTGCTTACCGCCGAGCGTCCCAGCAGCAAGGTGAGACACAGCGTAGAGAGACAAGTCGCAGCCGACGATCGTATTTTATCATTACGATCGTGCGGCTTGGTATGTATTAGCGTCAAACCAAGAGAACAAAAAAGAAAGCAGAAAAAGAAAAAAAAAAGAACAAAAAAAAAACTGATCGATTCTAGCAGGAGCAAACGGTATTTTGGAATCTGTCTTGTGCGTAATTTTTCGTCGATACACGATATTCGATTTGACAATTTTACTCCGAAACAAATATTACTGCCGAACGTTTGCCGTATCGAAGTATCTGCAAAAAACGATTTGTTTTTTATACGTAAACGAAAGAAAAAAAAAAAAAAAACCCCCAAACCTTACCCCGAAGCCTGGAATTACATTACTTTTGTTAAATTTCGCAGGACCCATACGAGTTCGGATTCGCTCATTGATTCTCTATTTATTTACAGATGGCCGGTCGGCAGTGAATAACTTAGAGAGGAAGCCTGAAGCTTGACGAGAATCTAACTGAATCGTTATGTGTCTGTAGATACGATGGACGCGGGGCACTGGCTGACCTTAGGATACACGAACCTCCGTCCGGCGGATACGATCAGAGGACTATACTCACCGAGGATGAAATTCGGGTCGAACAGCTCTGCGATGAGGAACGATATCGCTCGCTCTACAACAATGATATAGAAGAGGCGACGTATCACGGTGAGAACGCCCGTTATCACGCGGGTTTTTCCCTCAAAAAATAAAAGACGTCTTAAAGGAGATATCTAAATGTCAAAAGTTGTACACGAGGAACTTGTTCGTGCCGACAAAACAAAGTCTGCAATTACCAATGATCATTTGACTTTAGACGAAGATAGCTAACAGATCGTTAAGGGCGAAAAAAAACATCGAGATATCCAGGCTAAAATATATTTTAGAATTGTACGATTTGATGTAAAAAATTGCGAGGGTTTTGCCTTTTATCACGCATACTAACAATTTTTCTTACATCGTCCTGTTCCGCAGAGGAAGAAATGAAGCGTCTGCATCAAGCTCTCGGCTCGGAAAATACGTACGGACAAGTGGCCTACAATTACAACGACGATCAAGACAGCCAAAAGGCGTTGAGCGAAGATACACAGAGTCCCAAGCCGTCTGAAGGCTCGCGAGAGGAGGAAGATCAAGCATTCGTCGCTCCTCCGGAATTGGACATTCCAGAAGGCACGACATTGGTAAAGCTTAGTTTCGATGTGAAATTCAATATAAAAACATTTAAATTTGCAAGCGCCGATTGTACAAAACGATGAATCGTACCATTTCAGCCGGAAACGCAAAAGCTTAACGCTATAATAACGAAAACTGCCCTATTCATAAGTCGCCAAGGTGGTCAAATGGAGATATTGATAAAAGCGAAACAAGCAAACAATCCGCAGTTCTCGTTTCTCTCGATCGACGGACCGCTGCATCCATACTACAGGATCGTTCTCGAAGCGATAAAGTCAGGGAAATACAATCCGGAGAAACAACCCGAAAAGGAGGAATCCGGTAAGTTCGTCCAAGACTTGTGAACGCTTTAGTCGTTACCTGTCGATAAAAAGTTTTTATTAAATAAAAGTTGTTTCAACAGAATCGGCCGAAGAATCGGAAGGAGATGACGAGCCGTACCTTCATCCGAGCCTTGCGTCATCACTTACCAAAGTCGAAGCGGTACGTTAACCCGTTATCGTTAATCGTTCTGTTTATCTTTACTACACGCTCGCTATTAGAACACAGTGCTCGCGTAACTATTCGCCTACCGTTTTGTGAGTGCGGTCTGGCAGTAGTTCGCCGGCATTCAATTTCTACGGAGCGACTTTGAAGGCTTGCGTTTGTCATGTAAAATCTATCATATACCCAATTCAGAAGGATATTTATTGTTGGATTAACAAAGCGAAAGATATAACGCGCACGCCCTCGAATCGCCGTGAATAAGCTTTATAAGAGGGATAGAGGCGTAGGCGTCTGTGAAAACAATTCTCAGCTAATCATTACGTAAAATATTTCTGTTTCCAGGGCTGGTTCTGGTATGCATTGGATCTGCTGTTGTGCCCCCCCTTACATTCTCTAGTTCATTATAATCCACGCAAAACCATTCAGCTCGTCCTGCGATATTTACCCAGAGAATCTATATCAGTAATGAAAACTCGTCACAGTGTCGAAGAGAAAAAAACTGAGAAAAAAAAGAACTAGTTAAAGTCGTGCAATTATCGCCGGACGATCGATGTTGAATAAAGACTCAAAAGCTAAAGGAAAAAAAAAAAATTGAAAAATAAAAAAAAAAGAACAGAAGCTCGATAGCGTATATAAATCGACATTGCATCTAAAAATTATTTCGATTGTTCCACAGGCACCCAGTATACCGAGTATACAATACAAGCCCTCGGCGGACTGCGCTTACTCTATGCTGGTCAACAAAATTACAGGAAAACCACCGCCTCTTAAAGTTCCGCCTCCACTGCCACCGGAAGTGCCTGTTCAATCCGTACAGTCACCAGGATATTTTCCGTCTTATCAGATAGCGCAGGTGAGAAATTTGCAACTCAACTTTTCATCGCAAAAATTGCCCTACCTTACGTTTCGCAAATAATTTGAAATGTTTCTTTATCTACATACAGACCTACACGCCCGCTTACCCACCGACGCCTCAGCAATACTCTCACGGTCCTGTGATCTACAGTTCAGGTGGACAAATTCGATCGCCACCTCGAGTTTCCGTACCACTGGTAGCGCAGTCCTCGATCGACGAATCCTCCAGTCAGGTAAACGTCAAAGATGCTCCAGCTCCTTTGGTACCTTACGGCCCGACTCCGCCGAAGCCGTTGAGCCGACCGTCCTTCATCGTTCCTCCCGCTGACATTCAAATAATAATTGACAAAATGGCGAGTTACGTAGCGAAGAACGGTCGCGACTTCGAGTCTATAGTAAAAAACAAGGGCGATCCGAGATTCAATTTTCTCGAATTGTCGCATCAGTATCACGGCTACTACGCACACAAATTGACGATCTACGAGGGCGCGATAAATCCGCGCGTCCTCACGGAGGAGGAATTGTTGCGAAAGCAAGAGCCCCAGGAGGAGAAACAGAAGAAGCTCGAGGAACTTCAGAAGAAACAGCAGCGTATGGAGGAGGTGCAGAAGAGAGTGAAGATGATACAAGCGAAGAAAAAGGGGGACGGAAAAGATGAATATTCTGGAAAACAGATAACTACCGTGTCTTTTTCGATTAAAAAACCAAAGGACGGTGACGCGCCAGTTATCGAGAAACGCAGCGCACTGCCAATGGAGGAGAGCGACGAAGAGATCGAGGACGATAAGAGAGATAACGGTTCGAAGCCGAGCTCTCCGCAAGAACCGACCGAGGAGAATAACAGTCGGGCTCTTAAAATCGAAAAAGAGACCTCGAGGATGGAGAAGTTTAAAAGAAGCGATGATAAAGAATTGGTTGATTTAACGGACGATATACTCGAGGATTGTCAGAAGGAGATTCGATGCAAGCAAGCGGAGGATCGAATAAAGGACAAACTGGCGGCCGCGGCGCGCGACAAGCTCGCCGCTACTACGCGCGAGCGTCAGCTTCAATTGGAACGCAAAAAGAAAGCCGCAATGTTTCTCAGTCAGATTGTACAAACGCCTGTATTGCCGAAAGCTATTGGGAATTCCAGAGTGGAGGACGACGATTCCGACGAAGTTCGTTCGTTGCCCTCGCCGAGTCCCGAAGAAGTTGAAATTTCGACTTCCAGGGCGAACGCAACATCGTTGATGAATAGACTTAAGAGTGCCGACCTCAGCGGCAAGAGATCGAGACCGAGATCGAGGAGTCGGAGCGGTAGCAGAGGCGATCATACGGATCGGCACAGAATTCACAAGAGGCACAAGAAGAAAAAGAGTTCACACAAGAGGTAATTTAATCGAAATTCACAGTTAAATATACATTTTTTTTTCTCCACATCAGTTTAATTAATATTTTGTTTAAATATTTTCCGCCAGTTACGACAGTCCGAGCAGTTCGCGCTCCCACAAGCTCAAGAAAAGCAAGAAATCATCGTCGAGGCATCGATCGAAATCACGCTCGCCCGGTCGAAGATATCAGGCCAGCACGAGACGATCGCGGCCCGACAGTGACACCAGTAGTTCGGATTCCAGCAGTGCTTGAAACAAAAAAAAAATTAACTGCAATCTGATCGAGACGATTTCAGATAGCTCATGAAAAATTGTATATACACAATATACATTGTCTTTACCGCTGATAAGTTTAATACCGCTTTCTCGGACCGATCGAGAAAATCCAATAAATATTGAGAAGTAAATCAAAGAGGATTGCAACTATCTGGCTTTTGCATCACACGATTGACCAGCGATGCTTGCGTATCGCTGAATCGATTTTTTTTTTTTTTTTTCACGACTCACCATTCATCTTTGATTCCGCGAGTCGCGGTAATCGGATTTCTCGACTTTTCACCGAGCCACCAAGTTCACGGTCGCCGAAAGCCTCGTGACGTCAGGAGATTATTGTTTATTCTACATAGATGCACAAAACGCTTATATCATCCATCACGTACAAACTACTGCATTTTTTTTTAACAACACACACAAACGACATTTTTTACGTATAAGATAATGATCTGAGCTTCATGAATATTCACAGTCATCGAGTTGTGTAAGATTTGTCATCAGTTTTCAATACGAGCAGAATTCTCATCGTGGAAATTCGCGGTGCTATTGACATTGATTGTACACGAGAGTAAAACGCGTGGGCGTTTACTTCCGCTACGCGAGTTTGTTGTGCGGTGCGGCTCATCAGGATTGTTACCTTCGTTGATGAAACTGCACGGAGAGTCTCTCGGAGGATCGATTAGTCGAGAGGCTTAAATGTGAACCGCGCTTCGCGGTACCGAAGTCAATTGGATTCAATTAGAAAGAACCGAGACGTTTGATGCTCGTTTTTCTTCGTTTTGCGTACTAACGCTTAATCGTCACTATCGCGTTCTGTTGGAGGTAAACACTGTAGCAATTGTAGCAATCACTCTCAATTATTTATTTATAATCTACGTATTTTTGGGTTTCAGGTTTGCGTCCCTCAAGACATCGACCATGGATAACAAGTGACTCTTTCATGGAAGTTTATATCTCGTTAATGTCGTCTTAATTGTCAAGCGCACATAAAACGTTGTGAGGAGGGAAACCTCTCGATAGATAAAAGCCAAACATGCGATGCGACTGAACGTATGGGCATGGATTTAAACGACGATGTTTACGAAAACAGATGCAATACTGATGCACGACTTGCGGCATAATCCCGAGACTCGTTTTTTTGTTGTTGTTTTTTTTCCGTTTTGCTATCGAACTATATAGTCATGCCTATGTTCGACCAGTCGCTGCCTACGAGACATCGAATTAATCGTTTGTTATAAAAAAAAAAAATAATGCCAGTCTCTCGTTATATCGAACAAAAAAATGTATTCTCGAACCATACGACGACGGTTCTTCGGTCGACTTTCCGCAGTTCCGAATTTCACCCCGACAATTTGCAATTAACTTGAGGGTGTATCAGTGAGATGATAAAGCATAGAATGAACCACACATCTACGATCCGTCGGAGGTCAAGAGGTGAATTTGCTCGGGATTTATAAAGTCAACTCGCTCGTAGGACCGGCTCAGTTTATCCACTATTCTCAATCACGAAAGTTATAAGCTTGTGCGATAGTAGCCGTCGTCATGTCAACCAAAGTGGCTGTGAGTACACATATATTTATTTAATTTTTGTTCGTTGTCCACTCGATAAACAGGTAGAATCTGTTTTTTTAAATATTTTTTAAATATAAAATAAATAAATATTGTATTGTGGAGAAGTGAAGTTTCAAAGCCGCGTCTCTAAGTTCAACGACAATTCGTGCTGCAAGCTAATCACTCTAAACTTAGTTCTTGTACGTTCACCCTTTCGACGCTTTGGGAAATGTAGTTAAATTTTTCTTTTCTTCGTTAAAACTTAAAAATTAACGAAAAAAACAAAAAAAAAAAAAGTTCAACCCAGTTGCATTAAAACTGAAGCGTTACAGAAAGGAAAAAAAAAAGGAATTTCGAAAGAAATCGATAACGAACTCCACTCAACATCGAAAACAGATAACCCGTTAATTACTCGCTATCTTTCGACATCAACAGCACCGCGATACGAATCGGAGCTTTTAAAGGTATCGCGTTTATACGCTCGAGACTAGCGTCTCTCACCTCCCCCCTTATTTTGATCGGCAGACTCTCGACTTCGAGGTCGATGGGTGCGTGCATTTGCTCTTTGGGAAGGCCCTAGTAAATACGTTGTTGCCTCTCGAGGCGTAGACACATGTCTATAGAATATATAAAGTATCAAAACAGATAAACACCGTCGTTGAGTTGCGGACGGTTGTGGAAAGGAGGGGGGAGGGCGAGTCTTTGTGGCGTACGTTATCGAAGATCTTCTTGACTTATCACCTGTACGGCATTGTACAATCCGAGTGGGGATGAGAGAGAATATATTTAAGCGAAACTTCGTAGCTTCCTAGTTCAGTAACCGCAAACTCTATAGAGAATATTGGACGCTTCCAAAGGTCATTCGGTACAGGCTGTTTTCATTTCGATAAAACAAACCATAAATTGTAAACACAAAGCCTCCAGAGTTTCCGTGTGTTTTCGTCCAAGATCAACGCCGCATCGAAAATTATTATCCGAAGGGGAAAGAATATACTCCGTGCAAACGCAATTTCCGTAGGAGTTTATAAACGTTTGTGAACGCAAATTTTGATGTAGAACAGCCTCAATCATGTTCAGTATCATGACCTACCGCGCCGCCCAACAGCCTGGTGAGAATTTTCGTTACTATCGTCTATATCGATTTTTTTTTTTATTGATTATCGGTAGACAAGCCTCACCGTTCAACGCGTGGCTGATGAAACGGCAAAATTTACATTGATTCATTCAGCGTCGGTCTCAATTGTTTATTTGTTGCAGCCCCGTGGCCAGACCATCAGCATACTCGACCCATCCGAGAAACTCCGTCCGGAAGCCGTTTATGCGGGAAAATTGGAGAATCAGTTCAGAAATTACTCCGAAGATCCCAACGATCCAATTAAGGAGAGAGTCCGAAGAACGTACTACAGCATGCACACCAATCAGACAGTCGACTTTGTTCGATGTTAGTGCTGATAATTAGACTCGCATTTTTTAAGTTCCATGCGAAAAAAAGAAAAACGAAAAAACAACATATTCATCGCACCATCATCTTCATTACCGATTTTACTCGTCGTCACAATTAAGGCTCGAAACTTAGAATAGACTATTATATATGACTGCGGAAATATAATCTGCTTTGATCTGATCTGTTTTGTACAATGTACGATATGCATGCACATATTAAAGTTATACTATCGACTGTGAAAGGGTGTTTCTGAATTTACTCTGGCGAAAAAAAAACGTCGTGGATCTATAATTGTGTTGTCCACAGCGAAAATGGCCAAGTGGTTGAAATTCGATAAATTCAAGATGAGCGTCAAAGATGCCCTCGTCAAGCTCAACGATCTCGTCGACGAGAGCGATCCGGACACGAGTATGCCAAACATCGTTCACGCTTTTCAAACCGCCGAATCTATAAGAGAGAATCATCCTGATTTTGATTGGTTTCATCTCACCGGGTTGATACACGATCTCGGCAAAGTAAAGTAGTCCGCAACTCGTTCGTTAGTGGAATTTCTTTTTTTTTTTTTTTTCGTCATGCTATTTACTCTGGACAGAGCTTTATTTTAATTTGTTGTACAGGTGATGGCTTTCTACGGAGAACCACAGTGGGCTGTAGTCGGTGATACGTTTCCAGTTGGGTGTGCCTGGGCAGATTCTATTGTATACAGAAGCACGAGCTTCGATGACAATCCCGATGGCAAAGACGGGCGATACAAGTAATAATATTTTAATCACTCGATAATCATTAGAAAATTGTGATTACTTATGATTTTCTTATTCTTTGAAAATCAGCACTAAACATGGAATGTACAAGCCTGGCTGTGGCCTGGAAAATCTGACAATGTCTTGGGGTCACGACGAGTATCTTTACCGTGTTCTCAAGCACAATAACTCAAAGATACCGGAGGAAGGTCTCGCTATGATCAGGTATCACTCTTTCTATCCATGGCATGCGGCCGGTGACTACGAATGCTTTACGAACGACAAGGACCGCAAGATGCTCAAGTGGATTCTCGAATTCAAGTGAGAACGCCTTTTTTTCTTCTCTCATCAGTGACGAAACAAAGCATATACACATATATTTATAGATTTTTAACGTATATGGTTAACCGGTATTATAGCAAATACGATCTCTACACAAAGAGCTCCAAAGTGCCGGACATTGAGAAACTCTGGCCCTACTACGAGAGTCTCATCGAAAAGTACGTACCGGGTACACTCGAGTGGTAACACGGCCGAGGGGCAAGAACACAACCGGAAGACAAAAAAAAATAAATCTATCAATAATTACTGGGCCTAGAAAATTCCGTATACTCACATTGTTCCAGTATAGTTTGAATTTTATTCGTTACAATTCAATGTAAAGGGTTTTGTAATTAACGATCACTTTGTAACATTAAATACAATGCAACTTACATACACGTAGCAATTGTGTTTTTTTTCTTCTTTTTTTCGTATCTTGCGATAATCGACTTCACGAACAAGAGATAAGCGACCGTTAACCGTTCGAAAAACTTTGATCCTAGCAACTCGAGAGTTCGTTTGCAAGGATCCTATTGGCAATCGAAAAATACGATTGCGGTAGGAAGTTCGTGATACGCGCAAATTGCGCGAACGATGAGAAGGGAGAAGGCGGGGCCTTTCTTTCTTCAACGGTCGTCGCCGTCGGCTCTCTTGTCGTCGTCGTCGTCGTCGTCGTCGTCATCATCGGATCGCCGCATCGATTCTCGATTGTCGTAAGGCTGTGAGAGCGAGCGTGGATAAGGCACACACACAGGCACGAAAGAAGCAGCAGCAGCAGCAGCAGCAGCAAAAGGCGGAGAGGCACGAGACTTCCGACTTCCGAGATATACTTACGTTACACGAGGAGCAAAGTCAAGTGTAGTAGTCGGCGACGTGCAAGCCGGTCCGCCGAGTTTAGTAATTCACACAAGACGACTTTTTTTGTTTTTCACAGAAACGAACTTTCACGATTAATTCAACGAGTCATTACCATATTTTCTCGTTTTTTTTTTAAATTGATAATATCAACGCATCTTTCATCGATTAACACGTTCTCCGTTGGCAAAATAAAAAAAAAATAAATAAAAAAAAAAAAAAATCGTACCATTTTGCGACGTATCGGCGAAGCTCGAACTCTCCCACGAATCTCCACGCGCGCGCGAGACTCGCGGCGGCATAGCATCCCGCCAAAAACTTGTGACCACTTGTGTTGTGCAGAAGCCTCGTTAACGGTCATTTTGTGAGAAACAAGTGAATATAAAAATGCGTAAAGCTACGAAACGCGTTGAAGCAGAGGCGGTGGAAACTGCGTCGACACCCGACGCATCACCACCGAAAAAATCAAAATCGCGGACGAAAGCAACGAGAGAAGTGGCGCCGATGGAAGCGAGATTGCCGAGAGCCGCGAAGACCAAGGTATTGGCGAACAACAACTATGTCCATTCTGTCGCCGAGACGATGAAAAAATCGAAAACCCGTGCGAAACCGGCCGTTAAGAAATCAAACAGCACCGAGGACATGTCATCGAAGACAACGGCTGGGATGAAGAAGAGCCAAAGTGCCGAGGATGTGGATGCAAAAGGCCGCGAACCCCCCGCGAGGAGAGGCACGGCTGCTGCTGCAAAGAAGCCGGCGCCGAAAAAGGCGGGAAGTACTGGTACGGCCATTTAACGAAATAAAATGATTCCAGTAATTATTATATTATTGTTATCATTGTTTTTTAATCTTGCAGCTTGTGAAAATACCAAATACTATTCTAACTTTGTAAATTATTACATGTTATTACAATTATACCAATGAGTCACACCGATAGGGCTTGTAATGCAGTAATTTTTATCGTTTCCATTCCGCAGCTGAAGCAAAGCCAAGGAGAGGTACCAAAAAGGAAGAGGAGCGCGCAGAGTCCGAGGAGGCCGAAGAGGCCGAAGAGGCCGTAGAGGCCGAAGAGTCCGAAGAGTCCGAAGACGAGGAACCCAAGGAGACGGCTCAACCTCCGGCTAGGAAAGCGTCTGGCAAAGCTGCAGCTAAAGTACCTGCAGCAGTCGAGACCAAAGAAAAGGAGGTACCAAAGAAACGAGCCACTGCTGCTAAGAAAACTACTCGCGGGCGAGGAAAAGCTTCAGCCACTGTGGACGAGGAGGAGAAACACAACGAAGTGGAAGACGAGGAAACTGAAGAAGTCGCTGAGGAAGTCAAGCCCGCAAAGGGAAGGAAGGGTAAAGCCACCGAGAAAGCAAAACCTGCAGCGAAGATGCCACGTGGCAAGAAGACAGCTCCGATAGTTGAGTCTGAAGAGAAGGAAGCCAATGGGGACGAAAACGGGGTCAACGATGTTGCCAAGGACGCGGAGGAGACGGCGAAGGAAGTCAAGCCAACAAAGGGCAAGAAAGGAAAGGCGACTGCTGCGTCGGCAAAAATGCCGCGCGGCAAGAGAGCCGCTCCGGTAGTTCAGGATAAAGAACCCGAGGAGGAAGAAGACGCGGCCGAGGACGACGATGATGCGAAGAGTGACCGGGAAGCCGTTAACGACACGGAATCCGAGTTGCCGCCACAAAATGGAACATCGAACTCACCGATTATCACGGCGGCCGATGACCAAGATAGCCCGTGGTGAATAAAGCAGAGACTTTAAACTGTAAAAGACACTCGTATTTTGCTGTTTTATACTTCGCCGATTTTCCTGCTCACAATTGCGATATGCTTTGATGTACGGTTTTTTTTTTAAATCTTTCCTTTGTTTTTTTTTTTTTATTTACGATTTCAGTAGCCGGGTCAGTCACAGCCCTGCTATCACAACTTTAGTCACCAAAACATTGGCATAGTCAGTCATCAAACTTTTTCCTGCGGCTCCTTGGCTGCAGGCTTGACAAGGGGTAAAATTCCTTACACTGTCGATCGTCGACTCACAGAGGCAGTCAAAGTAGTATACAAACTTTTTGAATATTAGATTTCAAGCTCGCTCGGAACAAATAAATAATACGGGGCGAATAAACGAGCAACGGGTGCGAGGAAATACCGTTATTGAATTGAAAAACAAAAGATAATTATAAAACAAAAACATGGTAAACGTAGTCAGACGTAAGGTATAATTAATATAGATAAACTCCTTGTAGCTTGTTATAAAAATGCGAGTTTTACTATATTTTTTTAATACAACTTTCAAATGTACGCTGACTCGCTTCTTTCCTATTGTAATTTATTTTTATTCTTCAAAATAAAATGTTATGAAACACTTGTAAAAAAAAATATATATATATATATATACAGGTAGACGAAGTTTAAATTATAAGATTAACAAATGGTAATGAGAAACAAATAAATATTAAAATAGAATTATTCGCTACTACACGTATAGACGAAGCTTCGAAAAAAATAATAATAACGATCTTTTAACACTCGGGAAGGTTCGCGCAGTTCCGTCGACGTTCGTTTAGGAGACTCAAACTCCTACGGGCGTCAGATGTCGCGTCAATCGCAATTCCGTTGGATATCTCCGTCGTTGTAGGGGGGGGGGGGGGGGGAGATCCGAGAGTCTATAGCCTTACCGCGTACAAACCTCGATTCAGAAGGCAGTGGCGAAACAAGCGGCGGAAGTGGGGATCCCGTGCGCCATTTTCTATTTTTGCGTAGCAGTAAACTAGCGTTGTATATGTACATTTTATGTGATAAATTAAACGATTAGTGATAATATAAGTCGTCGTGAGCTGACTTTAACGAAATGATAATTGGCAACGCGTACGAAGAGAGTCACCGCGAAGCGCACGGGCCCGTCTACGGTTCGCGTTGCCGCGCTTAAACTCCATTTACTCGAGGTTTGCACGTAAACACTTTTTTTCCGTTCGTTATTCGCGGTGTGTGGCGGACGACTTCCGAGTTACTATCCCTCGCCGTTAACACACCACGCACGAAATTTGATCGAACGAGGGACCGTGTGTGTTGCGTGCTCTTCATCAACGGAGTTGACCGGAGTCTCTTGGCAATCGTAACAAACACATAACGTACGTTTCGCCGAATATCGTTACCCTCCGTGTGAGATCCGCCCCAATTCCGGACAGCGAGTTTGAGACAGAGGGAAAGAGAGAGAGAGAGAGAGGAGAGAGAGAGTGAGTGAGTGAGTTATATAGAGGTCCCATTCGGGGAGAGAAAATAAAAAAAATAAAAAAAATAAAATCAGTCTGTGATACTAAACGGTAATAAGGTATGTAGCTAGGTGTAAAACTCTGTATGATAAGGAAAAACAGGATAAATTTGTGAAACGATAGTGGCCTACGAGGCGGAAACTTATCGCGTTTGACATCCCAATATTACGACGACGACGACGAAAAGAAAAAGAAAGAGAGGTGAGCGCTTGTTTCGAGAACAATAAAAAAAAAGGAAAAAAAAACTAAGAAAAATAACGACGTAAGGACACGATACGCGAAGTGCCCGCGTAAGAAGCACACATCCTCGCGGAAAGAGCTGACACGTTATCGGGGATAAGCGTCGGAAGGATGTCTCTGGAATCTGTGGCGAGTGACAGGCCTCAGCCGGACCCCAAAGACGAAGGTACGTGGTCACTTTGGGCTCTTTATGTTTCTAATCCGATCGTTGCGTCGTCCGAAGGACAGCTGTGAACAACGATCGACGAACAAGATACGTGTTGGAAAAAAAAAAAAAAAAATCGATCGATCGTGTGAAACTCGCGGCTAAGTCACTTCGCGTCCGGTCGTTGCATGCTTTATTACTGATATATCCAGTGGGTTTGCCTGAATTAAGAAAACCCACCGCGTTTCCGTTGCCTAATCATATCGATGGCTAACGCCATATCGCGGTCATATCGATGCGCTATATTCACACACACAGCCTGCATGCCTTTGTGAATTTAAGCCATCAATGTAACTGAGTAGCGTGATGCATAAAAATTTGTCTCCCAACTGGCAAGATTTATGCTCTTCGTCGATTGCATCAATTTCTTATCTATTGTTCATGGCAGTTTTATTAACAGCTGCATACAGTATAATAGAAACGGTAAATTTCGTTTCACCACAACAAGGCTACGCAGTGTATTAACCGTGTCGAGGAATGAGCGTACTGCAACACGTACTCCCATTCCTACCCTGGTAAGCAAGGAAATTCATTGTACGGTATATTGTACGCAGGATACATCAAGCACCTATCGATACATCGATTGTTGGCAAAAATTTAACTAAAAACAGTAATAACCATCCGCAGTTATTCATGACAGATACGTTTATGATTCACTATTCGATAGTCTACCGTATAATTAACGTATAACAATCTACAAACCAATGTAATACGTTAACATGTTAATTGCCTTACATTACAATCGATGTTCTCAATTTAACGTTTGTCTATCTAATTTATCCATATGATACACTCATTCCCACCCTGGTAAGCAAGGAAAATCATTGTACAGTATATTGTACGCAGGATACATCAAACACCTATCGATACATACCATTGTTGGCAAAAATTCAACTAAAAACAGTAGTAACCATCTGCAGTTATTCATGACGGATACATTTATGATTCAATATTCGACAGTTTACCGTATAATTCACGCATAACAATCTACAAACCAATGTAATACGTTAACACGTTAATTGCATTACATTACATTCAATGTGTTCAATTTAACGTTTATCTATATGATAAACTCATCCCACCCTGGTAAGCAAGACAATTCATTGTACAGTATTTTGTATTGCATCCATTGTTGGTGAAAAATTTAACGAAAAACTGTAGTACCCATCCACAGTTATTAATGACAAATACGTTTATTTTTTTCAATCGTCGATAGTCCACCGTACAATTCGCGCATAACAATCAGCAAACCAATTAAATTCATTAATATGTTAATTGCGTTACACTACATTCAATGTGTTCAATTTAACGTTTATCTATATGATTTTCCGGCCAGATAGCCGCGCACCACAATGTACAATAATTCTCGCATTACCAGCTTCAGAATATATCCAAGAGAGAGAGAGAGAGAGAAAGAGATAGCTATAGATATATAGATATAGCGAGGTGACACATAGCGTTCCGCGAACTCGATATTTCTCGAGATAGTCGCCCAAAGGGCCAAAAAAAATCGACAGCCAATAGCGTTACAAGTACCTCGGGGAATGTCACGTGGGATCGTCGAGGAATATCTTCCGAAATCGGTGGATCGGAGCGAACAGTTTATTCAGTCGTCTCGCAGTTGACCTGCTAAGAGCATCGTTCAATTATCAACAGTGTAGTTGAAGTTATACTCTCATTTCGTTAGATTTATATATTCACTCGTACGATATCTTCGTGACTGGCCGGCAACGTGCTGGAAAAGCGTTGCGCGTTATTTTACAACTTTTTAATATATTACAATACAATCATAACAACGGATCTAAGAATCTTTCGCGAGGGGTAAACACAAGAGAAATTGCCGGTTTGGTAGCCGCGGGCGCCTCTGTCCGTTGCCCTCACCGACGCGTAAACACAAGGCCGAGTTCGTCCTTTGCCCGAGCTCGAAAACAACGGTTAACGCTGATCGGACGCTTCTGAAAAATCGATTCCACCGTTCGGCAATAATACTCGTTATTTTTTTTTCGCCTCCTGGGGACAAAGAGAGTTTCCCGATATGAAATTGGAGACCGCTCAATGTGCCGTTGGTCCTTACCGATATCGTAGACCACGTAGGCGTCCTCTGGTAGGACCTACCGGCTCGCCCTATCTAGACTCTACCCTCGTTCAACAGACAAAGTCGTGTCATTGGTTTCGTCAAAAGAAATCCGTTAATTCCATGAAAAAAGTTACTTTTCGTAAGTATAAGTCCCCGCGTGACTCGAGTTTAAATATCTGTATATACATAAACGGTATTTGCGTTAGGAAGATTAAATAACGAAAAAAAAAAAGAAAAAAAAAACGAAAATGAAGCGAAGACTAATCGAGCTGTGGCTTAGTGCCGTAGGTCCAAACGATTATATACATATTTTTTTTTCTTTGTTTAGGAGATGAAGCCATTATATCCATGTCGGTGGCCGGAGAGGTGACCGACAGCTCGATCATGGAAGTTGGGAGATCGAGGCCCCAGTTCCAGTATTCACGGGTAAGAAATTTAATCCTTAATTCTATAATCTCATGTAAATAGAGTGGTGGTCTTGTATAAATTTCATTGTGCTAATTACGGCCTGTTTGTATCGTGTATTGCAGGAAGAATTGATGGAGATAAAAGCGCTACCTCTGGCGAAGCGTAGACCCGATTATTTGGACGTCGTGTACAACAAGTGAGTCACGATCGGGGAGCAGAAAAAAAAAGCAACCACAACATCGCGAAATCGAGCAGAGGGCAACCTGTGTACAGCGAATTTATATTGTCATATTATTTCCGTTTGTACAGCTCGCGCGGTGTATGGGATCCCGAGCTTTGGCATGTGAACAGAAAGCGTAGCGACACACCGACCGAGGAGGAACAGCGCGCGGGGCGAGGTGAGCAGATACCCGAGCCACCGGGTAACAAGCGTCGGAGCGGCGATCCACGGGAGCGAATTCGCAAGGAGCAAGACGGTATAGTTTTGAGCCCTCAGAGGAGAAGCTTCAATTCGGGATGCTTCGTAAACGTTACCCAACCACCGACCCGACGTCCGGAAAGTCCTATCGGCAAGCCGGAGGTTCGTATTTTTTTTTATTATTATTGTATTTTTCCACGAATGACTTTCGATCTATGCCAGTAGCCATTATTTATTTACACTCTATTGATTCAGTGGCAGGTCGTCGTGGCGAGGGCGCTTCGCGCCCGCGCCATCGACCATGGAATTTAGAAACCGAAAATTTAAATTTCCGGCGTGGCGTCACTTCTGGTCGAAAAAATGAGATTGAAAATCTAACTTTTCGAGCTGAGAGTGTCCAGTGGTCTCGCGCCTGATTATTAAGCAGACGATTTATTGTTTCAGGTTAGCCACCGAGAGCCAGTGCGTCGTATCGGCAGTGGCCGACTCCTTAATCGCGACATGTGGGACGAGGGATGGGATCCGAAGCACATATTCATGAAGACGGAGAAGCTCGAGCCCGAGCGTTCGGAATTTGCTTTTCGGACGAGCTCTAATGCGGTTACCCGCGATCGCGACAGTCGGGACGTTGGACGCGATCGCGACAGTCGGGACGTTGGACGCGATCGCGAGCTGATGCGCGATCGCGACAACGTGCGGGAGCGCGACGATCGGAGCGACCGTTACGGGGGACGCTCCTTCGGACGTGATTTCGGTGATCGCGAGCAGACGCGCGATCGCGGATCGGAGAGAAACGACCGTGGACATCCGATGGATCGTGGAAGAGATCGAAGGTACGGCGGCAGCGATCGTCGACGAACGCACGGAGAGCCCGAGGAGCCCGAGTGGTTCAGCGGCGGTCCGACCTCGCAGCACGACACGATCGAGCTGCGCGGCTTCGACGATATACCCGAGGAGAAGAGCAAAGCCAAAGGAAAGAAACAATCACCGGCTCAGAAGAAGCGTGGAAAGAAGAGCGTCGTGGAGAAGGACGAGAAGCAAGGCGGCGAGAGTTCAGCGGTGCCGAAGGGTCGCAGTACGCCGACGGCTATGGATCAACCGATGAACGCCGTGCACGCTCCGCACTCGCCGATATCCGAGCAAAACGAAGAACAACCGGCGAGTGAGAAGGAACGATCGGACACCAGCGAGAACGCGACCACGGAGTCGAGCGAGATGACCGATCGCTCGGACAAGAGCAAGAGTCGAGAGGACAATCCTAGTGACTTTAATCTCGATGACTTTCTCAAGTCCGACACCTTCCCGGGAGTTCCTGGCTTGCTCACCGTAAGTATCGATGAAGACAATACAAATTTTCGACTACTGTGTGTCCTACATTGTTTTTTATTTTTTATTTTTATTTTTTTATAGAACGGTGTCGGCGCGGAGGCGGTTTCAGGATCGCGTTTCAGTCAGTGGTTCAAGCGTGAGAGTCCGATCCAGCAGATGGACAGTCGAAGGGCTTCCATACAGGACGAGCTACTCAATAATCTTCTAAACGACATCACCGAGCCGAACATACAGATACCCGCAACGACGGAATCAAACGCCTTCTTCGCGCCAATATCACCGGCCAATACGACATTGAACACGGACAATCCTGCGACGGGTGTTAAACTGCTGGAGATGCTTCAACGGGGCAATAAACCGAATCAGAATGGACAGGGCGACGCCTCGAGCGTCGTGCCCATGATGAAGAACTCGACGATTAAGGATATGGGTAAGTGTCTGAACACTTCTCGATTGACTATTCATTTTTACGTTGTCAGCAATGAAGCAGATATCAATTGCCCTATTTTTTTTTCTTTTCATGCAGAAGTGAGTGGGAAGGTAATCCACAGCCTGGAAGAATTGGAAGCTCGAATGAGGGGAGGTGCTCCGACTGGACCGTCCATCGAACCGCCGAGAATAAACAAGACTGAGGAAGATCTCTCCGCTTTCAAGAAACTTGTAAGCACACAATGGATAATCCTTCCAAAGATCGTCACTTCGTGAATTTATTAACTCATCTTTCAACTGTTTTTTTTTTTTTTTCTTTCGTATCGTTATTGCAGCTCGCCCAAGTTACGGGCGGACAGGCTGTTCCCGCTGCGAACGGACCTATAA
Organism: Amblyjoppa fuscipennis; assembly: GCA_963575735.1. Lineage (NCBI taxonomy): Eukaryota > Metazoa > Arthropoda > Insecta > Hymenoptera > Ichneumonidae > Amblyjoppa > Amblyjoppa fuscipennis. Next base: position 13,243,418 of record OY754495.1, on the reverse strand, counting down.
CACAGAAACCACAGCCGATGACTCTGATGCAATTTCTCACTAATCAGTTGACGGCAAAGCAGCCTCCTGTTCCGGAACCGATGCATCCCCAGAGTTTCAATCACGTCGGTCCTCTCGGACCTGCCCAGCATCCTCATCAGGCCCAGATGCAACACGAGAATCTGATGAAAGTTCTACGAATCCAACAGGTATACATTTTTTTTTCCTTCAAACTACTTTCCCCGCTATATCGTAACACTTGCAACGGAGTATTTAAAAAAATTTATTTTTTCATATATTTTTCGCGATGTAGCAGCAACAGCAACAAAAGCAAAGAGCGCAACAGCAATCCGACATGCTGTCGATGATGATGAGCGGCCAGCAGCGTATGGTAGGAGTGAGTCCGGTGCCGCAGGATATGCAAATGCTCGTCAACAACGCACCGGCGAGTCGCGAACTTCTGCAGCGACCCGAGGCTCAGGCTATAATTCAGGGTCTTCAGCAGGGCGAGATTACGAGGCAGCATCTCATACAGCAGCTACAGGTACGACGATTACAATCCATTGACTTCAGTTCTTGCAATCTCCCTCAAATTTCTTTACCTTGTGATTTTTACACTTTGTTCAGAATCCCGCTATGCAACATCGTCATCGAGAAGTTCTCGTTAATATTTTGAAGATGTACGGTGGAACGACTCCGCGCACCGTCAGTCCTCACGCCGCTTCGGCGGCGGCTCACGATCAGATCCTGCAGCACGTGCTTTACCACCAGCAGCAACAACAGCAACAACAACAGCAGCAGAGAATACCGTCGCCCATGACCAACGGTAAGTCTCTCTCGAAATCTCTGACGTTCTATTTTTCTTCTTACCTCACTCCGGATTTGAATTACGTGTGGATAGACGTTTTATAAATTTCCCTCGCACTCTCGTTTACCGAGGTGACGGTATCTCTTTGTCCGAATGATATTCCACGGTTTTTATGATACATTGACGCCGCACTCTATTCGTGAGCGAACTTTTTTTTTCTCTCCCCCCATGTAACATGATAGAGCATCTAAAATAATAGAACACGCGAGTCAATGAGGTTTGAGATCGCGGAATCGTTGTGATAATTTTTTTTTGTATATCGATTCTTTGGGAATGCAGCATTCTGTCCACCTCCAATTATATCGCCAAATTTAGCGACTAGCTCCAACACATTGTCGGTACAGCATCCAGGTAACGAAAAATCAACGAATCCTTATGTACATGTACGATAAAAAAAAAATCTTATAGCATAGACGCGATTGCAGTTACTTTGAAGCTTTGACGTATTTTTTTTTTTTTTTTATAAAAGTAAAAACGTTCGAGAAGCGTAGATGATTTTTTTTTGACAGTAAACGAGCAAGAAAGGTAAGAAAACTACGTGGACGGCGCAAGTTCACCTCGCATTTATGATTTCAACAGTGATACCGCACAGAGTGCCATCGCCGCGCGGTCTGGTAAAGAATACCCAGACCATAATGCAGAACGCGTTGATCAAGAAGAAATTGGATGAGCACCAGGAGAACTTTCGTAAGCGACAGGAACAGCAGCAGCAGCAACAGCATAAACAGCAACAGCCGCAGATGCAGTCGCAGCAACAGCAGCAGCAGCAGATGACTAGTCCAGTGAACTCGCCGTCGAAGCAGACGCTAAGCCCAACGCCATTGGCATTCACGCCGACCTCGGTCTTGCGCAAAATGACCGCGGAGAAGGAGCTCGAGGGTGCGAATATTTCCGATCGACAAGTAGAATTTATATTATCCGTTGCTTCCTCTTCGCACAAAAATCCGAATGCTTCGCCGCGCGGCAGCTCTCGAAATCGTCAGGCGCGCGAAACTCGGGAGAATACGTTGGAAAACACGACGACAATGATTAGTGACAAAACTTTGATGAACTTGTCGCCGAGAAGTCCGCGTTCTCGCGTACTCGGTGACTTGAACATCAACAGCCGCAACGGCAAAACCGCGAAAAAGGATATCGATGAAATGGGATTGAAGTCGAAGTACGGTAAATCGGGTGGGAGTAGTAAAAAAAAAGACGGCAATAACAACGCTAACGCTGCGCCGACATTGCCGAAAAAGGACGACGAACCTAGCGTTAAATCGAAAGTACACGCCTCGTTTGATACCAATAATAACGGTTCCACTGTTGGTAACGACTCGGGAGTGGATGTATCAGCCGCGAAATTAAAGGAAATCTTGATCGACGATAAAAATTCTATTAATATCGCTGCTGTGAGTGACGAAAGATCCAAGGACACGTTGATCGACGGTGCCTCGAGCGTCGTCGAGAGCGCTGGATCGATTTGATAGGAGATTTCACGCCCCCCCCCAACGATATTTCTATTGATTTTATTGGGTTTCTTTTTTTTTTTTTCTTTTTTAATTATATTATATCAACCCTTTGTTTTTCCGATACCCTCAATTTCTAACGTCGGCGCGACAGAATATATAAATCATCGTTTAGTTTTCTTTTTCGCCGTGATCACTCATGAGGTGTGAGCATGATTCAGCTTTGTCGCCAGCTTGTTCATTCTTTAATATATTTTTTTCTTTTTTTTTACATATACACATATCATTTTTTTTGCTTATTGCCGACCGTAAAACGCATGTTTCAACCTTTCGTATCTCAACGCAATCCTCCGAAGGGAGTCATGATCATGAAACGAATTTCGCGTTGGGACGCAATGGACGATAAATCGTACTTAAGAAAAAACTTTCTAATAAGCTTTATCTACAGGTACTGAGTGTGTTAACTAGATTTTTTTTACGAATAAACGCTTTATCAGTAAGTCCCACTACGCACACGCTACAAATTTTCCCTCTATTCTCTGTTTCACTATCCTATGGTCATTCTCATTGCTATTATTTCTCTCACCGACGCATGGCTTTATCTGCACGACGCTTGCGGAATGACGATTCTCATAGATAATAATTAGCCTGTAAGAAACGCGGAAACAGTCGTCCCTGACGGTTTTGGAAATGGAAGATCGTTCGACGTTGCTTCAATGTTTAAAAAAAATCTGTACTATATCGTATCCGCGGTCTCTCTGCTTCGTGACACTAAGTCCCTGTGTCTCTATTCGCTGTAGGCAGCAGTGAGAGTGCAAAATTGGCCGCTCAAACTCAACAAGCTGTGGAGATACAGCAGATGCAATCGGCAGTTCAGTTGATCGCCCAGGGAGTTCTGTCGCGGCAGAAAGCGCCGATGGGACTTCAACCGAGCCAATCCCAAGCTCAGGCCCAAGCCTCGTGGGCGAGTCCCACGGTCAAGCAGCATCCCGGTAAGTTTCATTTTTCTACGGAATATATTAATCAGTATAGGCTATTGTCGTAATGACCTTATTTTCTATTCTTACTACCGGAATACGAAGTCATAGGTGGAAATGGGTATGCAATCAACAAGTGCGTCATTGTTTTTAGGTCGACCGATCGTTAAGGGTGGCAGCGGTAGTCAGTTCCAGTACGGTGGACCCGTAAATTTCCCACAGCAGCAACAACAGCAGCAACAACAACAACAGCAGCAGCAGCCACCGCAGCAGCCGCAACAGCCTCAACCGAGTCAACGACCGAGCCCTGCACTTTACGGAAACCCTGCCCGATCGAAACACACGATGGCAACACCTCCGATGCCTCATCCTAACGTTGCGGCGTACAACGTAACGCCGAATTCTGTCATGAACCAAAGACCGAATATCATGAATAATCAAATAAAGGGGCAGCAGGTTCCGTACCGGGCTACCATACAGCAACAGCAAAGGGCCTCGCAGGTTCAACTGGTACTGAATCAGACTAACGCGGCACGAACGGGTAAGAATATAGCTTCCTAAATAAAAAAAAGGTGAAAATCATTATAAAAAGTTGAAAATTGAAATTTTCGTATCGCTTCCTCATGAAAGTTCAAAGTAGAAAGTTGAAATTTTTATTTCACTTTCTCATAATGTCCCTTTATTCGAAAAGCTTCTTCTATTAGGAAGCATTTACTATATTTTTGGCTTCCTCGTAGAGGAAGCTTTGCGAATAAAGGGACATTATGAGAAAGTGATATGAAAATTTCAGCTTTCAACTTACATGAGAAAGCGATATAAATATCAACAAGTATTGCCGTAGGCTTATTTGTGGTCGTTGCCTGAGGCTGAAAGTAACATTTTTTACTGCTTGTCACGAGTATTTCACTTGTTTATTTCTAGCTCAATATTTCATATGAAAATGTGAAACAAAAAGAATATTATTTTCAGTGCTTGTCATTTACGAATTGCTGCTAGTAATAAATAAATCATTGAGCAGGATTATCCGAGCTCCGCGAAAATTGAAACGGTAATGTAATTCTCATCGGTTTTTTCTTTTTTAATCTGTCGGCCAGACGGACGTGTAATGCAGCAGATAAACATGACTGTGGGAAGACAAGCATCGCCGGGAAGCAACGGAGGCAGTCTATCGCCAACGTCCAATCAATTGGCCCGATGGTTCAGTCCCGAGTTGCTAGCGAAGGCGCGAGCTGGCAAACTCCCCGAGCTTGGACAAACGAACGTTCTCTCCCTGGAAGAACTCGAACGGTTGCAGTACGCCTCGACGACTGTTCACAATTAGCTGTACGACAAGCTCGTTGATGAAAATTTCGTGTTGTACGAAGATCGAAAATAACCGTTCTCGAGAGGATACCGTTGTCCTATCGAGCCCTCGAAGATACTCCAGCGACAGCAAACCAACGTATGAACATTGGGCGAACGGCGTTAATGTACTCGATTAACCCTTCCCAGATCAGCATTTCTGGAAGAATGACGATTTTCTTCGAGCCCGAATATTCATCTCTGTGGGAAAAGTAAGGCTTAGCCATAGACGTTTTGCGAGAAAAGAAAAAAAGAAAAACACAAGAAGAGTGTCTCGATGTCGGTTCATCGAAGTATCGTTGAGCTTTTGAAAAAAAAAAAAGTTATACCATTGTATATCCTACGATGCTCGAAAATTGAATTTGAAACTCTCTCTGTTCGGTTATCGTGAATAGTTCCAGCCCGAATATGCTAATACTTTATCGTTTCAACGATGAGACGACATTACACGAATACACAATTTACATAGATGAAGTTAAAAAAAAAAACGAAAAATGCGTAACGATCACGATTCATGAGAACCAGGAAGCTACTACTACTCGCAGACAGTCCGGCCCTACGGAGTAAACCTGATAAAAATTGAATGCTCTACAAGTCACAGGCATATATTATAAATATGAATATATATAATATATACTTTCTAGAAGTACGAGAAAAAAACAGTATCGTTGTCGCGATTATGTTTTTATTAGGCCGAGGACGTTGAGGCAGAAGGAGGAGAAACAAAAGTGAAACGCGTTATACCGAGGGGTTCGAGAAAGCGCTGACGTTAAAACAAATGAAATGAATACCCCACATACACACACAGGGAAAACTTAGAGATAGAGAGGGAGTGAGTGAGATTTAATGTAACGAACGGCAAGACATTCCATCAGCCAATAAGTAAACGTGCTGAACGGAACTTATATTATCTGACGTATGTTTATAGTTTATAATTAATTTATTCTTTCATTTCCCGATTGCATTTTAGTTAACTCCCCCCTCTCTCGTCTCACGCGTAAACACGATTTTTAGTTCCCTGAGTTTATCGAGTAACGAGACTGGAAATCAGGTTTGACATTTATAAATGCGGCTTTCCTTTTTGTCCTCCGCGCGTTTCTGCAAATTTAGGATAAAGGGAGTTTCACCGAATGAGTATTTCGTGCATTGATCGCGAAAATACAAAATACTTCGTACAAGCGAAACTTTTTCGGGACTGTAAACGGTCAAGATACGATGCATTTTATTTCGAAAGTTTCTTCGGCGGGTCTAGGGCGAGCTCGTGTAGCAACGAAAGGAATTTAAGAAAAATCGAAAATGGAAATTAACACAGAAACGTGTCAATGACTCTCCCTAGTTATGTAGCGTTATCGATTTCATTATTACAACAACAAAAAAATATAAGGACGTACGAACACAAAGGGTTAAGTGATTGTTCTTCATTATCGTTTAATGTTCGGCGAATTGATTATTCAACTTTGGTCGATCGTATGTTAGCCGTTTCTCGTTTTAAAGATTACGAGAAGAATTGGTAATATTCTTTTTTTTTTTTAACTCGAATGCACATTTACGTAGCGAGTGACTCGTTGGCCGTTGCGTGCTTCTGCAACTAGTAGCACCTGATTTTCTTTATACGGGCAGCAGTAGCAGCAGCAGAAAAAACAAATCTCAAGTCAGACTCGAATAACGCGCGGGAAGTTCGTGACGAAAGAACTTGAGACTCTAAGCTTCATCATTGTAAAAGAGAACACAGGGATAAGATCGAATGAAAAAAAAAAAAGTAATAAAAGTCAGAGTGTTAATATACTTGTCAAATAAATGTATTGGCATTGCTATTGTTTCATGTTGTGTCGACTCAGCATGTAATTCTTTCTCGTAAAAAAAAAAAAAGAAAAAAAACAATCTCATCACGATATACACAAACAGTTCACGTACACTGCATACAGAAACCCGAGTTCTTTTACCCTCTACTCCCGGCCACTGTTAGAAATCGTCCCTTCTGCGATACCCTTAATCTCGAGTATGTATAGTATAAACCCGTTCCAGAGATTCAACGACTCGAATATTATCCTCCCAAAATTCTTGTAAATAATTCGACGATTACGAGAAAACAGTTAGTAAGATACAAAGAGCTAATGAAAAGGAAAAAAAAGGAAAAAAAACAAGGACAATTTATCAGTGCATGTATCGAACCGATATGTTTTGTAAATAAAGTTATCATGCGTAACATTTATGTCGAAAAACAAAGTATTATACTCGTCAGGAATAAATGAACGGAGAATGGAAGAAAAGAACGTGAAGATACGCTACACTCGTATGCTTAACACGGGGATTACGCCCTTTTGTCTTTTAGCAGTCGGTATAATTACTGGTATAAGCAATCGACTAATCTACCCTTCGAAAAATGATTTTTTTTTTTAAATTCGAATCAAAACTTCGGAATCTCGTACAATTTGTATAATCGTCAAGATATTAGTTTCATTAATCGATGTATTCAAATGTTACGTGAAAAGATAGTTTTGTGCTAGCCGTAACCATCGAGCGTTGCGAGCTTCGGGATTCAGCCCTGACTCGGAGCCACTGCGCAATAGCCAGAACTTCGAGAGTTTCCGCCAAGGTTCGTTGTTGATCGACGCTGTAAGAGAGAAATGAGTCAAGCATCGCAACATGGCGAATATACGTCGGGCGTTGAATACGTCGTGTCTCCTGAGGACTATTGGGATTGGCACCGAGGTTCGAAGACATCATTCGTGTAAGAGGACTACCAAGTCCGGGAAAAGAGTTCTGCATCGCCTAGAAGTCTGATACGACGTCACTGTACATCCGAAAGCAATGGGATCGCAGGACCAGCAACCGTAAATCACACACGAGGCCCAGTTCGCTCCTTGGTCGTCAAGTGAGAAGGAAAAAAAATCGCACTCTCGGGAATCACGCAATTTCTAGCGAGTTAATAACGAAGATTGCCTGGAACTCCGCAAACTCTACAAACTTCTTGGACGTTACAAAGCTTTGCACCTGATTCCCGAAATACCTCGTCGAGGATTAGAGAACACAAAAATCGTATATTAATCCGTAACATTAAAGCAGTCCCGAAAACAGCGGTAAGTGAGGTAGAAAAATGAAAACAACAGTCTCTCAGCGGTCTCTTTTACAAGGTGAAACAAGAGAATACAATTAACACCGAAAGTCTGACCACGAGCAACGCTTTTAATTTTCGTCGCAACAGGAATTAACTTGATCGCAAAAACAGAAAAAAAAACCAATAAAAAGAATCCTGAGAGCTTCGTCAGTTATTGCCCACGGTTTCTACTTGCCTTCAAATTGTCGGTGGGTGAAGGGGGGTGTGACTTGCGTGGCAGCACATACGTAGGTTTGCGCTCGAAGGGAAGAGTTGATGCTCGTTTGTTTTGGTAGGTCTATCGATACGATAGGCTTTCCGCTTGTTTCCTCGACTCGGCTTGTGTGCATCGCGGTCGGCGGCAGCCATTGAGAGTCGCTTTTTTTCGCCAGTTCGCGATTCTTTGACCAGCTGGCGCATACGTATTAGAATTAAATATAGCAGGATCGTCCGTAAAGTTCGTTTCTCCGATGGATTATCGATGTACCAGTAACGCGGTGCACGACACGATTGTACCATGTAAGAATATTCTATTAGTAACATACACATCGTAACATTGCGCGACCCACGGAATCGACCGCTACGCATTTACATCCGTACAGTTATACACAGGTGTATATATTATATATATATATATAAGTAAATATATATATATGTATATGAGTGTACAATGAGAACCGAGTTACATAGTATCTGAAGTGAATCACGTGAGAAATGCTCTATCTCACGTTAAGCTCTTTAGAATTAGTGTGTGTTACAGCGAAAAAAAAAGATAGAAAGAGCGAGAGGGAGCGAGCTGACAGTGAGCGTGCGGATCAGTAAGGGCCATGTGTCCTATGCCCCTTTGCCTACATCAACGAACGGTCAGTACCTCGATTGTTCTTACGGTCGGGGGTTCGCGCTTAATGGCGACCCGACAACGATGAGACTAGCTCGACGGGGAAAGTGCCATCGATAGTGTCGTTCGCAGGGTCCTTGTGATATCCGACAGTTGAATTAGAACATTTACACACGCACACAAATACGCCCGATCGGGACTGGTGAGCCGCGGACACTCGGTGAAAATATAACTAGTACGTTTCGCTAGGGTTGCTCGGTCACGAGAGATTAGGTGAAACTGCCGCCGTTGCTCGGCACATCGACAATAGCAAAACAAACGACGCGGAATATATTCGTTGATTGGTGAGGAAGAAAAATAAAAATGAACGACGATAAAAGTGATACCTTCGGGAGTCGTTATGACGATCAATTGTTACCGTTATTGGCAGCTGTTATTTGTAATATCAGTGTCCGTTACAATTCTCGTTCGCGCTGGTCGCTAAGGCATCCATTATAATTTTTCACCGATGAAATAATTATATCGTAACGTACGCAACATTGTCGTGACTGCTTTCACGGAAATTTTACAACCGAATACTCGAACAGTGATGATTTTTCGACATTGTACGTTCTCGCCAAGACATCTAGCAACGACGAATGTAATGGAGGGAATAAATGAACATTGACTGGCCATGTCGCTGCCCCCGGAAATTTCTTGAACGCGAAGCATTGAGGGCTTTTCGCACAAGCGCGAATGTAATTTTTTTATAGTCTATTTTTTTTTTTTTTTTTTTTTTTTTTTCTTCGATCAAAGTACGGGCATCCGTGGCTGCATCTACCTGAGCGCCGTCACCGAGACGGATGAGATGGCCGAACAAAGAACGGCGTGCGACGCGAAACGAGTATCGGGGAAATCTCGTCGTGGCGCGTCACGGTGAAGTGCCGAGGACACACGAAACTCGTAGGACATGATATAATGTATATTCAGTGGTGAATTTCGATCGTTTCGGGGATCCATGAAGTGAACGTGAATAATCGTGCCGAGAGAGGGAGAGAGAGAGAAAGAGAGAGAGAGCGCGAGAAACATGCGAGGAAATATCGTTAAGAAAAAAAAAAAACAAATTTGCTTTTTTGTTTCGTGAATCCGATGAGGATCGCTAATTGACGGTGGAGTCCGAAGGGGTAGCCACCTATCAAACGGTAAGGATCAATTGAGCAGCAGTTTACAAGTTATACCCGAAGATACTTTGAGAAAGATTGTTTCGTCATTATCGCTCTCTTTTTATTAGAGGATCTGAAATTAAAACGAAAATTTGGTTCTTCACGCATGTTTTATCCGAGTCGATTTTACAAATCTCGGATAAAGAGCTTTTTGAGGCATCAGAAATACCGCTTGCCGCTATTCGGAGGTTCTACCTGCATAGTTATTTCGCATTGGCAATTTCATTCTTCTGGTAGAGAAGCAAAGAATTTTTGTCGATGAACTGTAATTGTTGCATTGTACATTAATTCCGCACATTTAGATAACTAAGAATAGAGTTTCGAGTCAGGTACATTAGATTGTCTAAATTTCATAATTGTTGAATAATTATGGCGAGTAAAGGCAAAGGGATACCCCAGAGTAATAATCTATGTTTAGCTTTGTCCGAAGAACAAGCCAAGTACACCTTTTCTGAAGTTTGATACTATTCCTCTGTCGATTCTCTCAATTAATGTTCCAATAGAGAAGGATAATATGGATAGAGCCTAAGTGTCTCATAGATTTTTATTGAACAATTTTTCTATTAACCATTAAATTCCATTCCCATAATCCTGCGACGCATCACGTTCGATCTACGCCATTTTCTTCCGCCATTTTCTGTCCTGAACTGATCACGTACCGCATTGCGTTAGTAACAGCCGAAGAAGACGGAAGTTTGGTCGTCGTGCAGATGCTGTGGTGTCTTTTGTGGTGCCTCGTATCGATATCCACAGTAAAGTTTTTAGAATTTTTGTGCTACCAAAACCTTGGTATCGGTAATCGTCGTCAATGAGTCGAGTCGTCAATCAGACGACAAAACAATTGACAAAAGCTTGCGAGACCGAAGTTACCAGTGTATTAGACTCCACCATTTTGTGAACGCGAACGAATCGGTAAGGCTTCAAATATAAAAAAGGTTTTTTTTTTTTTTTTTTTTTCATTAATAAAACGTAACTTCATAAGTTGTCAGAAAGAATGAAAAATAATAAGATTCCGTAGAACAACAAGCTGCAATAATTACGTTCAAGAGACACATTGTAATATAACCGCTCAAAACATGGTAGAATTCTCGAAGCGTGGATAAACACCCGTGAGAGAATGGCGCTTTCTTCGAAGCTTCGTTAGGGGCCCGATGGTGGCACTGGGGAGGGTTGTTACGTCGGTGATTACTGGAACTGTGTGTCGGCCAGGAGAATGTAGCTAGGCGGAGGGGTCGTAGACGCGAATTGACGCGAACGTGAACCGAGAGACAGAGCAGCAGGTCAGGATTCTGACACAAAGGAGAGCGCAGTGGGTTCAGGACGGGGGGTAGGTAGCTCAATGCTCGAGGCAACTTCGCCAGTATAACTGCCGGTCCTTGACCGTGGCGGATGGCTCCGAAGGAGCCGAAAGAGAGAGAGAGAGTACAACTACGATATATATATATATCCAAATACGGCGACTTTAATCCTCGAAGAACGGTATAGGCGAGCTGCTGGCAGGGAAACTACTATGAACAGCAGCCCGAGTGCTCGAAGAGACCGTACTACGAAGAAACGGAGAAGGGTGTCGAAGAGGGAATGGATGGGGGGGCGGAGGGGGAATACGTATATAGTATACCAAGAGGCACCTCTCGACACAACTGCGAGAACATTGGAGCCACACTGCAGCGAGATCTACCGTTCAGACGCGAGAGCTACAAATTCGCCATCTATATGACAAAAACCAACACACCCATCGACGTTTCGTTCAGTTTCACAAGTAGCAGCGCAGAGAGACAAAGCCGGATACAACACGGAACCGCGCGGCTGGACTGCCTTACGTGCGTTCTGTAAATCATGTATAAGAGAGGAGCACGCTTTGGAGGAGTTGCACGAAAAAAAAAAAGGTTTCCTGAGACGGCGACGGATTCGTCGATGGAGGACACGCGAGCGTTATCGGAATTAGTTTTCAAATAGTACATCGCGATATTATTAGACAACACTGGTACGTATCAAAGGGAAAGGCGTCAAACTGAAGCAATAGAAAAGGACACAATGTTACTCGATGTCTCGTTACGTCTATCGGGTTTACCACGTAGCCCACGCGCTAGCATCGGGCAACGGTGAAACGAGGCTACACGTGCTTGTACGCTTTACTGAGTAATCCATCCCCATATATATTATTTACTCCGGCACTATCAGTGGAATTACGTTTCAGTGTGTCGATACATCGCAATTTAATGCGATCGTTACTTTCACGTGGCAAGAATTGTATTTGCACGAAGTGTTCGATCGCGTCGCATCTTTTTTTTTTTTTCTCTTTTTCTTTCTCTCTGCGATGACGTGGCACAGTTCGTTCCATTGTGATATACACTACGATCGCGTCGTGTCCATTGCCCGACGAAACGTACAAGCAGGTTTGTTCGGCAATTGTGAACGTTGAAAGCATGTGCACCTCATCGTGCAATGAACTGTTCTTTCACAGTGGCGTTTGATATACAAAGTTCAAGTGGATAATTAACCCCCGAATGCCCTTTTGGACTGTGAGAAATTTGTCATTACGAGATTTCATACATTGTTACTTTCTTATACGAGTCTGCCAAGTACGCGCTCTCTCTCTCTCCCCCCCCCCCCCCTCTCTCTCTCTCTCTCTCTCTCTCTCTCTCTCTCTCTCTCTCTCTCTCTTTCTCGCTCTCTCTCTCATTCACTCGCTTTCCGGGTCTTCTTACCTTCGTGCCCGATTTAACACGCAACATTTATTCGGATCAATAGGGAATAGTTCGTAAACGTGAGCATTTGCCCTTTATAAATATTATTTGCACCAGAGAGGGACAATATAAATTGCGAATTCAAAGTAACATCAAAATCTATCGAGAGTTGGAAGAAGAAAGTGGTAGATAAGATAAAAGTTGAATGTGGCACAGAGGAAAAAAAAAAAAGAAAAAAAAACGATATAGGCAAGTGGTTTTCGTAAGCAAGTTACCGAACAGTCATGAAGCGTCCATTCGCGGAGCTCTCGTGTTAACCGTGCGGATTCTACGAATGGTGTACGAAAAATCCTCGAAACTCAAGCAGAGTCAACAAAATAAAATCTCGATTTCATTGTTAAACGTGACATAATACTCGACACATGAATTAATGAGTTCTATTAACAACACGAGTTGAGAACCATGGAATTTGTCCTCCGTCAGCGGAGAACTTATCAGGCGTGAAGAGTTGCCTGCTGTAACGGCAAGTGTACTACGTTGCTCGAACGGACAGGGCATTATACATTTTCAGTGAGTGCAAACGACGCGAACTGTCGATTCGTCGTGTGTACCACGGTGGAAATATATGCTGGCTCGGTGTATCGAGCGGTGCTCAACGTAATTCAACGAAACTCTCTCGTTTTTTTTGTTTGTTTGTTTTAAATTCTTTTTTTTCTCTCCTCAACGCGTATCGATCGTTGATGAGTGCGTCGCGCGGAGTCAATAATCACCATCGACGAAGAGCCATTGTGAACATACGTGCATAAATCTTGATCGAATGGGATAGAGGCGTTCGTGCTTTATACCGATGCGTTGCAGTCGACGATCGATACGGTCACACACCGGAGACAACGAGAGCTCGACCGTGGCCCAAGAGGCGAATATCACGAATGTACCTACGCAAATCCGACGAACGTTCAGAGTCGCTCAGACAAAATGGACGACGAGCGTGCTTTAAGAGTGTCGTCGTCGATGGTTACATAACAGTGCCGTTTGACGATACTTTTCAAGCAATTTTCATACAGTAGGATAAATACAGTTCGACAAAGTACGGGTCACTGATTTTAATGGTTTCTCTTCGCGTTGTGTGTGTAATTTTTGGTGGTTTTGTTTTTAATTCATTTTTTTTATTGTTATATTACAGGTCGATACTTCGGTATGCAAGCGTAGGCGCGCTATTATTTGATAGGTTTACAACCGTACTTATTGAGCTTCCATGTTGAGATGGAAGGCTGGAAGTACCTAGAACTGTGTTACACCTAATCAATTTAGGACCGCGTGCGTTGCAGATTTACCAGATACATTTCGTACTGCGTCCTTTCGTGGTCATGCATATGAAATGGCGACGACGCCTCTCCCCCCCCCCCCCCCCTCCATCTGGGCCGTGTACGTTCTTGGCAACGCTCGGAAGTCTCCCACCACTCCGCTCCTGTAGGTCACGTGGATGTGAGCTACGAGAGATTTCTACTGTAAAAGAATCGCATTTCCACCGCGAAATGAATCGCCTAAACATTTAAGCTCCTTGAACTCTGCCGACATTGCTGTACAGCCTGGTGCCGCCAATGTTATTATCATAAGGCGATGAAAGGGTACTTTTTGACAAGACCGCAATCTCGTTAATAGTTCGACTGGCATTAGAATTGAAAAATTGCCAAATCGATGAGACATCGTAAAAAAAACAAAAAAAAAAAAGAAAAAAAAACAATGAATTGAAATGTCGGCGCAGGTGTCGCAACAAATCCCAGCCAACATGGACGTGTACGAGAGGAAGTTCGCAGAGATGCAAAAATACATTCCCTTTTTGGAGGCAATGATCGAGAGACTGAAAAGAGTAAAGGACAATACTCGGGAATCTCAGCTGCAAAAAATGCAGAGTCTACACGGCATACTGTCTAACAACAATGGCAAGAAGTACGTTAATAATGTCGCCTGTGCCTTATCCCCCCGCTTTGCGAAAATCATACATACCTATTTATTTAGCCCACGAAACCCCCAAAGTTAAGGACTAACGAGTTACAAATAACACATTGACGATGGAGAGCGTTTGCAGACGTTAAAAATATCAAACGTGAAATGCGAATAGTATTTTTTTTTTTTTTTACATTTTCATTGTTGTTTATTAACGTGGTATGAATCATAGAACATTCGATATTGATACACGATTCATGTGCGAAGTTCAACGTACCATTGACGGGATGTTTACGTGAGATACACATTTTGCTCAAGCAGATAGACCAATATTTTTTTTATCATGTGTTTTTTTTTTTTACAAACTTCTCAAAGTATGTTCTGGTCCAGACATTGTTGATCCTTCTTGAGCGATATCTGCAGTTAGCGTACACAGAAATTACCGTCCAGATTTGTGGGGCTCATGAAAAACTGCATGGAATATTTTTGACGAAAGCTGCATGAGCCATGGTGATGGGTTTCCTTTTATGTCGAAACTTGCGTATTGGAAATTTCTAAATTTTTTTATTTTTTTTTATCGTTCAGCAGGTTAACGATCGAGAAGTTGCAGCGATGCGAGGAGGTTCTCCTGAAACTACACAGTAAAGTAGACAAGGTAGATATAATAACAACTATCTAAGTATGTACAGCAACACCTTGTGTACCCTTGAATCATAGTCGCTTGTAAATATAAGATCCAAAGACGCAACCCTATCGTGTATGTCGTGACTTGCATTGGTTTATTTCTCTTAAAGTCGTATGTTTAGCAATATTTGGTGTTACTAAATATGTAGAACTATCACGGTATGTCTAAACGATCGGTTTGTCATCGGTAGGGTCTACATGTAGAGCAACTATCAGCTAGTTCACTATACCAACCACCGTTCCTATGTTTGTCCGACACATCCCGATTTGTCGCACGCTTCCGTAATGCATGATTGGGTAGTTGTATTTTAACGATTCTAATTCGAAACGAGTTTCAGGGAAACGCCAGTGGAACTTTACCAACTGTAAAGAGGGAGACCGAAGACGTAAAGCCGATTATCACTGGGTGAGTAGGCAAACAGTAGAGCCATTTGAATAATCGGAAAGAACCATATCTCGTCCATAGACGATAATCACGATATTAATTTTCTCAGAAATTTAAAACCAAAGCTCGAAGTTGGGAGCTCGGTCGAACCGGAGCGTGGAAAGGATATCGCGATGTATCCAAAAAGATTGGATAGCTCAAAAGTGCCGAAGGAGGAGGAGACACCGGCAAGTCCGAGTCCGCCGGCCAGTCCTGATCAAGTCTCGCAACCGAGAATTGCGACGCGTCCCATAATAATTCCCACCGAGAGAAGCGACGGTTTTACGGGTACCTCGTCTGACGACAGACCTGCCAGTCCCGACCCGTGCGAGATGATCGCCACGATCGGAATGCGACAGCCCATAATAATTCCCACGGAGCGCGCTGATTCTAGACCCCTGACCAATCCGCTAAAAAAAATCGATCCAGAACCTCTGAATAAGCATATCCCCACGGTGAACAATTATTCCGACCATAATCACGGAATGCAGCAAAATGCAAATCTCTGGCAGAATTCACGACGCAGTAATGCTGGAGAAAGAGGTCCTTCAGCCCTGCGTCACATACCTACTGTCCCGACGCCCTCGAAGGGTGCAACTCGCCTGCGAAAACCCGTACTGATATTGGACAAAAAAGTCTCGGATACCGAGAGTCCAGTTTCGAAATGGGACTCGCCACAGCCGAGTGGCTCGGAGCCGCGTTTGACATCACCGGAGCGCGATTCTCACAATCAGAGATCGTCGATAACATCGCCGAAATCAAAGGAATTGCCGCCTCTACCGAAACTGCCCGCAACACCGCTATTGGTGTCGCCTCCACCGGTACTGAAAGAGCCACCGTTAACGATCGAGGATATCGCCGAACTCTTGCAAGACGAGAGTGACAATAAGAGTGCCAAGAAACCGGAAGCTTCGAAGGACAACGATCCTAAGTTGTCCGAGCGATTTATCGACGACGGTAAAAATACCGAAAAGACTTCATCGTCGAACCCCTCAATGGGCATTAACAGGGATGGCAAAGCCATCAAAACCATAAATCTCACACAAGACGACGTAGATCAAGAGAGCGAGAGACGATGGGAAGAGGAGTACAGGCACATTGTTAAAATGCCGTCGAGGAGGATATTCACAAGCCCTTCGGGTGTACCGACGAAGCATTCTGATGCGAGAGGCTCGGCGATGTCGCAAAGCATAGCTAATCAATCTGCACACAGTTCATCGATGATCGGCACGGAAAGACCAACGGATCCGAGGAATCGGCCGATATCGCCTCCGGCCAAAGAGAGAGATCCTCCAGCTATGGAACCCCGCTACGCGGATAATTACGAGAAACATCCGAGGGGTCAATCGCGCGACTCTCACAAGCACAATTCAATCCCCGACTTGAACCCAATAAACAGTGCCTTCTCCCGTAACCCCCACAACGACCCGAACAACTGCGACGAAAGAGGTTCGGCTCATTATCAGCAAAGACCGTACAGCGGTAACGTACTTCATGCCGAACAACCAATGGATCCCAGAAGAGACAGTTCGGATTTCTACCGAGGAATGTTGCGTGATCGCGAGCGCGAGAATCAACAGAACGCCAACAGAGCCCCGATGCTTCATTCGCCCGGCAGAAGCGGCGATTCCTGCAATCAATCGCAGTGGGTCCAAAACCCCAATTATCAAGCGCCGCCGCAATCGAACATGCAGTGCTCGAATATGCAATATCAACAGCGTCCCGACATGTGGCCGAACAATTCCGGTGGTAACAATATGGATCCTCACATGATGGGCGGCGATCCGTCTTACAATCGACCCTCGCATTATCCCCCGGCTCAGAATTCATGCGGGAGGCCAATGATGAGCCCGCAGGACATGAATCACGGGCCTTGCATGGATCAGGGCTTTCGCGACGATCAATCGATGATACAGCCTTTGATACCTCCGCTGATACCGTCGCTGATAACGCATCCTTCGCCTATGATGCAGCCACAGGGTTATCCTCCCGGACCGCAGTATCGAAATTTTCCCCCCGAGAACAGACCGAACGTCCAGCAGTTCGACAGGCCGCAGGATTTTCCTCATCCGCGACAGTCCTGGGAGCAACAGCAGCAACAGCAGCAGCAGCAACAACCGCCGATGAACAGGCCGGGCGATTCTTATCCAAGGCCGGTGGGGCCCGGTCAGTGGAATCGTCCGAACAGAGGTGGACCGCCCGCTTCCGGAGTCTCGGCAGCGCCTCCCCCTCCGTTGGTAGGCGCCCAAGGAAACAGGGAAAGAAATTTCAACGACAGGGGCAGAGTCGGTGATCCTTCGAGACCGGCAGCTTTCAATCGAGATCCTCGAACGCGCGCCGAACCTCCGGTGCTTTCGCCAAGTGGAAACTCTCGACCACGTGCGGAAGCTCCGCCGCAAGTGACGACCCCTCCGGTAGCGCCGGCTAATGTTCGAAGAGAACACAATAGATTCTCGAAAGAGCCACCCCAAGCGACTGGCTCGAAGCCCAAAGAGACTGCATCGTCGACGGATCGAAATGCGAGAAGAAGACCCGATTCGAAGGACACTGGCAGCAAGCACATGTCCTCGAAGGACGTGAGAAAGAGCAACGAGAAAAAGAGATCGTCGTACGGCAATGAGAAGAAGGGAAGAAGAGAATCGGATAACGATAACAAGAGTCACAGCGAAAAATTGTCGAAGGACGTTATGCAGTCGCCGCTGGAGAGCCTCTACGGTGTCATCGACACGACCGCTAAGACGGGAAAGGGTTACGGTCTTCAAAAATTCAAGATACCGAAGATAAGGAGAGCCGAACGGGCTCCTTCGCCGCCCAAGACACTCGACGATAACGTCGAGGAGAATTGGGATTTGCCGGACGAAAGTTCGTCGACGTTCGAAGATGCCTCGCCGATCGGTGGAGCGAACGAAGCTTCGGTCGTCGAAGTGTCGCAGACGAGCCGCAACGCATCGGACGACAAGAAGGCCGAGGTGACGAGCACCACTAGCGACACCACGGACGAATCGTCGCTTACAAAAGAAATTGCTCAAACATCCGAGAATTCTGCGCCGAAAGAAGCGAGTGTACAATCGACCGAAGTCCTACCGGCGATCGACACTTCGACGAAGAACACCGAGGAGACTAACGCGAGCACGAAAAAGTCCGACACTGCGAAGAACACGGACGAAGCAACGGAGAACGACCTGAAAGAAAAAGTTACCCGTATACTCGAGTCAATCATAATGGACGACAAAGCTGTGGCACAGAAAATCTATCAAGCTCTCCAAGGTAAGATTAATCAGAAGAGCATTCAGCACTTGGTCAGTCGGGCGGAAGGGAGCAGCTCGGAGAACGCAGAAGAGGGAGGCTCTCAGAGTAATAAAAAGGTTGTTGGCAAGAAGAAGAGGCGCGTAGTTGTGCCCCTCTCGGAGAGCTCGGACGAGGAATGTTTGGCCGAACGTCTGTGTCTGAAGGACGCACCGACGATCGAGAAGTCGGAATGTCCGGAATCCCGTGTCGAGGCTACAGCCAACGATGATAACAATGAGAGCACAACAAAATGTAATGCGACCGAGAAATCGCCGGCGGAGAACTCGTCGTCGAACAACGCTGGTGAACTGTCGGACGACACGTCGCGCGATACGCGCGACGCTCCGAGCAAAAAGGGGAAGCCTTTCAGAAGAAAAAAGCGGGAGAAAAAAGCGAGGTCCGAGGAAGCTGTGAAGGAACAGCCGGCCGAAGTGGTCGAGCCCGCTCCCGAGGCGAGCGAAGCGCCGGAGGAAAAGTCCACTTCGCCCAAAGATCCAACTACCAAGACGAAGATAAAGCGTAGAAATTCATTGGAGATGCTTCAGGAGGACGTGCGCGAGATGTTCATCAGCGACGACGTTGTAACCGCGACGGGTCATCGGATGTGCAGATTGGTGAGGGAAGCTCAGTCGTTGAACGTCGATAATTTGAGCGTTTCGGTCGAGAGTCTCTCGTTTCAAGCAACGAAAAACAAGAAGGGTTCGACGACATCGTTGGATCGTCACGGTGCGAAAATGGAGTCCGACGGGGACGACGCTGTTTTGGCTCCTCCGCCAGTTAGCGCGAGAGGGAAGGGAGGGCGCGGGCGAAGCAGGAGGAGAACGAGAGGAAGAGGCGCGGTGAGACAGTCCGTGAAGGAGATCGCCAGTTCGGACAGCGAGGAGGAGGATTCGGCTCGCACGGGAGCCAGAGGGCAGAATGAAGCATCGGAGACTACGAAAGCCTCGGATGAATCTGCAAAGTCGGAGGCCACGGGAGAGGGCGTCAAGAACAGCAAAGACGATTCCGAGGAAACATACTTCTTGCGGCGTAGCGAGCGTGTGGGTCTTCGAGAATCCATGAAAGACCCGAAGGCTCACCCGCAAAGATCGGAGCTCGGTAAGATCGATTCCTCCAAGATAATGTTCGATACATCGTCGGACGAGAGTTTCGGGATAGACGTCTCGGAGCTAACGGCCGCAGTCGATATTTCGTTGCATCCGGAGCCTCAGGCTCTGATTTCCTCGTCGCCAGTGGCTAAGCCGACCGTCTCCAAATCGGTAGTCGCGAGAAGGAGGAGGACCGGAAGAAGGAAGGGAAATACGACCGAGGATAAAGTCGATAACGTCGCATCGGCCGACGAGGTGGACAGCATAGCGTCCGATTTGTCGAGGGCGAGCAGTCTGACTCGCGGAAAGAAAACGAGCGCAAATTTGACGAAGCCCGACACCAACGAAGAGTTACTCAGCGATCTTCTGATCGGTTTGGTGGATTCCAAGACTCCCGGCGCTGAAAACGACATAGACTGTGAGACGCCTACGGTCGCTGACGGAAAGACGACTCGCAGGAAGAAGAAGAAAAAGGGCAGCTGGGCAATGGGCATTGTGAAGAACAAGAAGAGGAAGAAAAACGCTCCATCGCCGGTTCGCGCAGCCGCCGAGGCGACGGAATCTCCGGAGCTCGAAGCGTCTTTCGCGACATCGTCTGAGACAAAGATTGATCCGAATGACCTGACGAGCCTGAATAAAAGTAGCGCCCATCCCGGCATTGAGCCCAAGGAAGAGATTCTCTCGGACAGCTCGGTGCCGAAGTCGGCGGGGGAAAATGCCGACAATGCGACGAAAGACACGCTCACCGTTCGGAAGGGGGAGCCATCAAGTCCGGTGAAGAGTCAATCGTCCGCAGAAAAGAAGGATCCCGATCTTGACGATACGACGGAGGATAAGAAACCATTGGACGAGCTGCTAACCGATGGTAGCAAATCGGATAACGAATTAGAGTCTAGCAGCGATTTTGGCAAGAACTACGGTGTAAGAAAATTAATGAGCTACGTGTGGTCGGCGAGAAAGGAACGTTTCAAGTGTCTCTTCTGTCCCTGGATCGGCAAAAACATAGTTCATCACTACACCCTGAGTCATCCGGGAAGGGAAACAATGATATCCCGTCTGACGATTCCCGAATCGAGGCGCGCCATCGGTCAAGCTATGGTCGACGATTACGAGAAGAGACAGACAAAGCCCGTGGTCAAAGAGACTCGAAAGTTTACCTGCCGATTTTGCGTTTTCACTACCGAAGGCTCTTCGGTCACGGCTCTCGAGGCTTTTTACGAACACTGTACGACACACACCGGCGAGTACAGATTTCGTTGCAACAGCTGTCCCTATCAGACGGTCGCGAGATCGTCGATGAAGACTCATTATTACAGAAGAGTGTGTCCGAACAAGTATCGGGGTAACATAAACGTGGCCATATCCGAGGATCCTGTGCCGGACGAGGATTTTCTTCACGGCTATATATGCACGAAATGCAACTTTGTTCAGTTGAAGGAGAGCAATGTCAAGAGACACGTAAAGCTCACCCACGATCAAGTGCCAAACGTCGATATAATAAAGATCAACATGTCGTCCTTCATCGAGAAAGATCTTTACACGAATGCCGATTCCACGGATAAGCCAACTTCGTCGAACGAGACCGAGGAATTGAAGATCGAGGAAGATCCCTTGGGCGAACCGATTCTCGAGCCTTCCGCTACCGTCGAACTCAACAACTCCGCAACGACCGAGATAAATGTTTCCGGTGGACTGGCTGAGGGCGCGGACAAGATAGACATAGTCGACGAGACTCTGAAGAACGAGGAAGAATCGGAGCGGCCGTGCTCCGGAAAGTCCACCGACGTTCAGTCCGAAGTTCTGCCAACCTCGTCTCAGGAGGGGGCCAGCGACGGGCCGACTGCCGCGGGAAATCTGAGCGCCTTCGTCTGTCCGCCGGAGCTCGAGAACAAAGAGGACGAGATACAGCACGAGCGGCGAAAGAAGATGCAAGAGGTGGTCGACAACATCGGTATCTTGAACAAAGCGAACGAGAAGAGAGATCTATCGATAATCGACAAACTGAAAGATAAAATGACGACCGATCTCGACGAATCGCTGGAGGCTGCGAGATCTCTGGAGGCAACGCAGGAAGTGGAAGCTTCGAAGACTGCGGAAGTTCCCGCCGTCAACGTAACCGCGACGAGTCTGCCGGTTCTGATGATCGAGTCCGTCACCTCTCTCGCTGAAGAGGATTCCAATTCGAAGGGACCTCAGGGGGACGCGTGTGTCGCCGAGGCGTCGGAGGAGATCTCCGAAGCGATCGTCAAGGACGAACCTCCCGAGACGAGCGTTGCTGCAGCTCCCGCTTCGGAGAGCCCCGAAGATCCCAAGGACGAGGACGAAGCGGCGGGCGACGATAAGACAGAAAAAAAGATCAAAGATCCCCTGGCGATATTGGACGAGCAGCGAAAAGACGAGAGCAGCGACGGCGATGAGACCGACAACGACAACGTCACCGAAAGAGCACGATCCTACGAGTCAGACTCAACGACCGATCAATCGGACTCCGAGATTCCGGCGGACGTTGATTCTCTGCTCGGCGAGATAAACTCGACGACGAACGCCCCGATGATGACAACCATACAGCGGCTCGCTGCCAAATTGCAAGGTGAAAAATCATTGCCCGTCAGCGAGGGTACAAGCGACATGGCCGAGGTTACCGAGCAAGAATTAGCCGAAGTCATTCCGAAAGCTCCGAAAACAATTCCGATATCGTGCGTTCAGAGATTCATCGGTAGAAGGAACGCTATGCTGCAGGAAGTCGCCAAAGAAATGAGCCAAGTCGTCGACACTGAAGCGACCGACACTCCGCCGGCCTCGCCGCCGAAGAAATTCATTCGTTTGCGAAGACTGAGCGGAGACAAGCTCTCCGTGCCCGGTCCCGCCGAAACTCTCTCCGTCGAATCACCGCCGATCGAAGCCACGCAATCACCGAAGGTCGACGAGAGTCTCCCGAGCGAAACGGCGGAGATTGTTAAAGCGGACGCGGAGGAGGAATGCTCCTTCCTGCGTATCGAGAACGTCGTCAGCCTCGCCGGAGTCGAGAACAATCCGACCGAAACGACGATACACGACATACTGAAAGCCGTCGGTAATACGAACATCACTGACGTGACGACCCTTTCGGTGTTCAAGGGCGACGTCATCAAGAAGAGCAACAGTCCGAATATATTGAAGAGATCCCCGGCGAATTTGTCCGGTTCCATCGTCGGTCGTTCCTCGAGCATACAAAATTTGCCTGTACTGCCGATACAGTCGAGTCTCGCCGTTAAAAACGGTAAAGTCGTTCGTTTCGTCACCGGACGCACTTCCCTCAAGCAGAAGGACAGCACTCATCGTATATTCGGCAGCAAAATGAAGTCGCCTGATATGTTCACGGCCATGCTCGAGCCAGCGAAGCTTCGGCAATTTTACAAATGCATGGCCCGCAACTGCAGCTTCACGACCGACTGCCAGCAGGCTTTCGGCGCGCACTATCGTTATCACAAGGACGCGGTCGATCGCGGCAAAATGGTCCTCTCGACATACGATTTTCAAAGGTGCGCCTACTGCACCGAAACACTCACAACGTGGAACGCCATGAGCGAGCATCTCAAGGACAAACACATTTACTGCCAGTACCAGTGCAGCTATTGTTTCTACAGAGCTCTGACGCAGTCGTACGTCGAGTTGCATCAGATGACCGTTCACCAGGACGTCAGACCGTCGGTTCTCCTCGGCAAGCGCGAGAGTCCGCCGATCGAGGTGATCGACAGACGGGAGTTCGTTATACCGTTCGTTTGTCATCACGAGTGCGGAAAGTCTTTCTACGTACCCGGAGCGTTTCTCGCTCATCTTCGAACCAAACACGGCAACTCACTTTCAATATTCAAATGCCACATGTGTCCCGCACCGCTTTTCAATGCCGAGAAACTCGTCGCCCATTACAAACTTCACGGTATCTACAAGTACCAGTGTCTGTACTGTATATTCGGTTCCGAACAGTCGTCCGACGTTCACGCTCATCTGAGCGCCTCTCACTACAATCGGCCGCCTCACATTCTCGAGAGGACCCTCCAACCGCGTCCTGTGCGGGACAAGGACGTCATTCAGCAACTCGTCGTGCTCAACGTCGACGAGGGATACAAATGCACCGAACTCGTACTCGCGCCGGATCAGGACGCGGCGGATATTCCGAAGAACAAGCACTGGTTCCAGGTCGACAGGAACACGAACGACGGATCGGCCGTTGGACAAATAAAATTGCCTATTGGAAACATCGGAATGAACAGGCTTTTTCCGTACGAGAAACTGGACACGAGCGAGTCGGGAAAAAGCGGGGCGACACTGTGCAATCCAGCCACGCCGATTATCACGAAATTTCGAAATTGCACCAAGATATCGCCGAAAAAATCACCGGAGAATATGCTTGTGGTCGACGACAGCGGAGGAATCATCAAGATAGCTAAACGAAGAGAAATCGTGTTTCCTTCGTCGACGAAAAATTTGTCGTCCGATGAGCCTACGACGATAATCGAATTCACCGATACACCATCGGATCCTCTCGAAACGAGCGGTAGATCACACTCTACCGAGGAATTCATTAATTTTAATATACTCGACAATCCTGAATTTCTCGGTTCGACGCCAGCTCAGTCGTCCTCCGCATCGGTCATCGTTCGTATTCGCCGCTTCGACGATGCGGCGAATACGAACGACGACAGTGACATTGAGATTCTGGAGGACATTGACGTATCGACGAAAAAATCTACGTCCGGCACGATCAAAGTTACTCTTCCCGAACCGGCCAAGAAATCTGTGACTCCGGTGAAGGAAACCTCGACGAAAGAAACCTCGGAGAAAGAGACTCCCGTTCAGGAAACAACGGAAGGAGAGCCCGTGATCGTTTGCAGCAGCACCGAGAATTCTCTCGATCTCAATATAAATCCAAATACAACCGAGGAGATCGACAATAATTTCACGAGGCCGTTGACCCTCGACGATATTAAAAATACCGGATTCACCGGCAGGAATCTCTACAGATGCGGCTACGACGGTTGTGAATTCGGCGCTGAAACTTCGGCCCTTCTCAGAACTCACATTAAGGAATGTATATTCGCCACGGAAACTAAGAACCTCAATTGCATTCACTGCAGCAAAAGATTCGTAAAGATTGGCTTTCTGTTGGAACACTTCAAATTGCACGGTCTCAAACGATTCGGTTGCTCGCTCTGCAGCGAACGATGGTCTATGCCCTATCAAGCTATGTCTCACATGAAGTCGAAGCACAGAAATCCTTACACGAAACTGATACCGGCCGATCCGAAGAATCCATCGGCTGACGGTCTTTTCGTCGTAGAAGTCATAGTAAGTAATCGAAAATCATTACGTGATTCTCGCGATTTTATCTTACGATATTAACCCTTCACGTTCCGGTGTCTCGCTCAGCGAGACGCCGGAATTTGCCAAGGCACAACATTCGATCGATTCGAGTAACAAGTTAACGTGGTAAAAAAAAATCTGAAAGAATTCACAGACACCTTGAAGTGTCGTTTTTTTTTTTGATAATGCATAAGAAACATTATTAAGAATATCCGTAACGTTTTTTTGCTTAAAAGAAGCCATGGTCGTTTGTGATTGGCAAAAAGCCCGCGGTACCCGAAGGGTTAATCGATCGAAACATAAAGCAGCAATAAACATATCCATGACCCTTATAATATATATAGGTGTACACAAATAACTATTTAAAAAAAAAATCTTGAAATCATTTGCAGACTGCATCGCGCGATCGAAGTCGGGGCAAGAAGCGCGGAAGAGTGAAGTCGCTGGAGAAGGAAGTCGACAAGATGAGCGAAGCGGAGAAGTTGTCATTCGGCCCGACGGAAATCGATTCGCTGCCTCGCCAGCCTATTTACCAACGCGAAGTGCAGTGCGCAGTTTGTCCGTACACGACGAAAGTCAGGACCAACATAATTCGACACTTGCAACTTCACGCGAAGGACGAGACAGTGCCGGAGTCCGGTCCGGTGAATCCGGTGCCCTGTTTGGACAAGAAAGAAAAGATGTTCGATAAAATGGTGAATCTTGCGAGCAGCTCTCATCAGAATGGTCGAATGGGCGGAACAAAGATAAAGGGAACAACCGCGGAGAGCGACGCGGAGTTTCTTCCGAAGTTCATTCCCGAGCACAAAAGGTAATCGTCGCTTCGGTTTATGCGCACGACGGGACAAACAAATTAAAAATTAAATTGAACAAATTAAGTGACCGAGCCTCGATGGTTTTCTTTTGTTAACTATTAGGTACGTTTGCGGCGTGACCGAGTGCAACTATCTCAGTATCGACGAAGTAATGTTACGGACCCACCTAAAAGCTCTGCATCCCGACGAGCCTTACTTTCGTTGTCCGCACTGTCCCGCACAGGTGCCAGGTCACGAAGCTCAGAACATAGCCATCGACAAGATGGGAATACACTTGAAAATGCACGACACTAGACTGTACAAATGTTCACACTGCAATCATCACCATTATCATAGGTTTGTAAATGTTACCAAAAATTCGAACGAATATCTATTGTACCTCTTCGACACCTATGCAATGCCCATGCCTTTTCGATATATCGGTGTTCGTCAATCTGTTCGTACGAACGTATTTCTCGGAATTCATAAATCATTCGGAATATCTGATCGCATAATCTGACCGAGTTAAATTTACGCGCAGGCACGTAGTCGAGCGTCATCTGACCGACAAGCACTCGGAGTCTAGTCCCTACGTGAAGGTGATCCGCGAGCCGGAGACCACGGAAACGGTTCCCCAACAGGCAGCGCAGGACGACGGCGACGAGGGGGCTGCAGATCCCGAGGGCAATCACTGGAAGTGCAACGTCTGCGACTACAAGTGTGTTTACAAGTCGGAGATGGTGTCCCATGCCTCCTCGAGTCACGAGGAGAAATCTCAGTTCAAGTGTTCTCTGTGTCACTACAAGAGCAACAACAAGATAAATTTCGATCAGCACATAAACGCTAAACACGGAAGCGATCCGAATGCCGATTACACGATGGTCTATCAGAAGATAAAAGGTGCGGCCGGTGCGAGGCGACCGGCGGAGGGCGGAGAGGCTGGCGGACTCGACGAGCCCTTCGACACGACACCGCTCTGGCGTCGGGACATGCCGAGAGTTCGGCACATACGCGGTATACTGTTCGAAGACGAGGACATCTCACAGCCAGAATCGTCACCGGCCAAATCGGGCAAACGTAAGAGCGACGCTGATATATCAACGAGACCCGTTAAAACGAAACCCGGCAAAGGCACGGCCACTGATGTCTCGAACGCCGAAAAAGACGACGACTCCATGTGGAATGGCTCGATGGAAACTTCTTCGTCCGACAGAAGATTCGACCTCGCCGAAGATTTTGTCGACGTTGAAAGCTTGGTGTCGTCAGTGCAAAGACTTGACACATCGAGACTCGCGCATATATTTGGCCCATACGGATCGCCGATATTGCACTTCTATCAATGCACGATTTGTCAGTCGTTCAAGACGAAGTACAAGCACGACATGCGAGATCACCTGTACAGAGATCTCAAGTACTGGCGGTGAGTGGAGATGCGATTGGTTGCTTCGGCTCATCGGAGCTTCGAATCAAACGGGTTTTCACTAACGTTTGCGCTATGCTTGCAGTTACCGATGCTCGATTTGCGGATATATGGGAGTGAGCAAGAACTCTGCACTGAAACACTTTATGAGGACGCACGAAAACAGGCGGCCCACGGCTGAAGAGCAGTCGTGTCTCCCTGTTAATTTCGAGATTGAAACTTGGGTAAGATTAATCGCGCTTCGATCGACTTGACCGACGAAACTGCATTTAAAGGCAACAGCTCGAACTTTTACTCATTCTGGGGGCACGTAATGAGGCGCGGGCTTGGGGGTGACCCCTGGATTCTGTTCATTTCGTTATATGAATTTTATTACAGTAGAACCTCGATTATCCGAACTACAATTTATTTTCTCCGGACTTCTATTATCCGAACTGTTGTTGTTGTTTTTGTTAGCGATACGAGCACTCAGTCCTGCTGGACCATGGTACTCGGGCCTCGTGGGGCACTCCCACCGCCCTAATTGTCCACGTTGTGTTCCTCAGACGCGACCAACACGACCGACAGACGTTCCTCGTGATGTCATTGACTTTCCGCATCTACTTCTGGGACTTGACACCTTTTCATTAGAGATTACCGGTTGCTCAGGGCATCTTTGGTCAGTCCCCCGTGCTCCAGCAACCCCTCGTGGGCTATTACCGGTTGTCCAGGGTGTCTGGGCCAGTACTCTGCCCCACCGCATCCCTTCTTTCGGTTGCCAGTTGTTCAGGGTATCGTTGGCCTTGGTCCCCATCCCCCGGCATCCCTGTATGTAGTCATGCTAGGGATATCATCGTCGGGCTCCTCAGAGTCCCAGGTTAAGGAGGCAAGGCTCCAAGTATTCTAGGATAATATTCTAGGCCGCAACATTTCGTTGTTACATATAGTCAAGCGTTACTTTGTTGCAGACGTATGCGCAAGTTGTATCATGCGCTTATACAACCAAAAATTGACGACTTTATCAAAAACAATGCTTAAAGTAAGAGTTTAATAATATGTTCCAAAGGATATATACAATGTTTGTATTCGAATTTATATTTTAGAAAAACTCATATTCATTATGTATGTTATTGTTATAATATTTTTTATTCATAACGCGATTATCCTAATAATCGTTGATCCGAACTGGTCTCGGCCCCAATTGGTTCGGAAAATCGAGGTTCTACTATATTTTATTTTCTACTTGTTATCTTATGCTCTTATATTATATTCGTACCTTGTTGCTGGGTTTTTCTAGGGGGTTTAGGCCCCAGAACAGAGAATAAACAAATCTATCTGATTTCAGGTGCAAACCCTGCTGAAGTCTCAAACAGCTCAGATGCGTGGCGTAGCTGTAGATGCACTTGGTAATCCAGCACTTGCTCCGAGAAAAACAACCGTCGCCAATTCTCGACGACCTATGACGGACGCGTCTCAAAAAACAAGCACCACGAACATCACTCAATCACCCCTAAAAGATACTAGTCTAAAGGCGAAAACAGTCGATCTCACTCAGGCGATAACGGACATGAAGGACAAATCGATGATGGTCGATACGGACTGCGAGATTCAAAATGTCGAGGACGAAGACAGCAACGACAACGATGCGCTCGTAATCGACAGCAAGGACGACGGATTGGAGGATCCGGAAGCCATCGAGGACCCTTCCCTTATCGATGAGGGTAAGAAGAATACCCTTTGAAATTTTTGACTTATTTTCTCAACACAGTTTCTTCATATAGAAATAAAACAGGAGGCCATCGGTTATCAAAAGCCACGGGAATGTTAATAAAAATTCGTTTTCTTTTTTTAGGTGAAACGAGCGCCAATCAACAACGGTTGTTAGCCTGCAAGCACTGCACAATGAAATTCGCACGACTGCGAGGATTGAAGCTTCACGTACAAATCCGTCATCTCAGACGTCTGGCATTCCTGTGTCCTTACTGCGACACGAGTTCGAACTCTGAGAAGATGATGAGAAAGCACATAGCCCTTAAGCACGTCGGACTACCCGAGGAGATCGTGCCGAATACGGCGAAGAATCTACCGGAGCTGACCAACGAGTTCTGGGAAAAGGAATACGGAGCTGTAATACCCGAGAAGACGAAGAAACGAAAACGCACCTCCGAGGACTTGGCGTCCGATCCGTTCGAGAAAACGTCCGGTCTGGCTCACGTCTGCAGCACTTGCGGCTTCCGCGCCATCAACATATTTGGCCTGGGTGTTCACATGAGGATTCACTCAGCAGTTAAAAGTTTCAAATGCGCATACTGCAGTTACGTGGCCGCTGAGAAGGTTCATTTGTGGCAGCATTCCGAGATAAATCATTGGAACTTGGATTGGAAAGCCGGCAACGGCGACGGATCGGTGCCGGGAACTTCGGAGAGTAACGAGAACGATCAAGTTAACCAGGAACGCCCCGTCGAGAATTCCACCGGCGCCACAGAGAAACGTCCCTTGACGAGCGGCGAGGTCAAGCTCGATTTGATGTATTCCTGCTTCTACTGCAATACAATCAGAAAAACGAAAGAGAGAGTTCAGGAGCATTGGAAGTTGGCGCACAAGACGAAAGTCGCGGGCGATCCGGTGGGTCAAAGAACGTCAATGCCTTTCCGGTACAAGGAAGTCGCCGTTACACCGCTGAAGAAGATGCTTCGATGCGGCTACTGTCCGAAGAGAGGATCGGCTCAGACGATAAGGCTGCACTCTGGCAAGAAACACCCATCGAAACCCGTGAAATTCGTCGAAATCCCGGTGCCAGCCACGGTGCAGTCGGCACCGTCGGCACCGTCGGCACCGTCGGCACCGTCGGCACCGTCGGCAACGTCGACAACGCCGGTAGCGCCGGTAGCGTCGATAACCTCGGCACCCTCGGCGCCGTCTGCCCCGCCGGCTCCGCCAGCGCAGGCGAATCTGGAAGGCTGGGTGTGCCAGTGGTGCAAAGAATATTGCGACTCCGAGGCGAAGAAGAAGATTCACCAGAACATGTTCCACTCTCATCTGCCGGCGAGCTTCAAGCGTCAGGAGAGGGTCAACGCAAGCGCCGCACCGGAAGTAGAGGCGAGCAATTGCCCAGAATGCTCGTTCAAGACGAGCTCGATCGCCGTGATGCAGAAACACGTAGCCAAGCACTTGGACAGCTCGAGATGCACGCGCTGCGACAAGACATTCCCCGACGTTACGGTCGCTATCAATCACAACAGACAAGCTCATCGGGGCGAGATTTCCGCAATCGAGTCTTTCGTTCCAAACGTCGAGAAGATAATGGCTCGTGTGGTCTGGCGAGGCGGTGAAAGTTCTAACAAAAGCCGGTCGGAGAGCTGGAGAAATTACGGGGTGGCGAAGAAATCGACGACGAAGTCGTTGCTTCGCGTCAATCCCACACCGACGGACTTCAAAGCTGTTGCGCGAAAGTCGACGAATCCGTTGCCACGATATCCTCCGGGAATCAGGTTCAATACGGAGGATATCGAGACGTCGCCAATCAGGACTGAGCCGGCGGTTTCGTACTACGGAAAGCCACGCGTTCCTGTAAATTTAACAAACATCAGCACTTACATCACGTTGGGCGGTGGACGTCAGATGAAACTCACGTGTACCGCTCTCGCGCAGCTCTTCGACATCGAGCCGCGCGTTATGATTGAGGATATTAAAAATAATGATCAAGCGATCCCCATTGCTCGGTGATAACGAGGAATAATAATGGAACTGTTTCCAATATATGGGAGCTATTCTTGCCATACTTCGATCAGCGTCAAATTTAGACTAATCACTTTTTTTCGTAGCTTTCAAGGCAATCGCAATTATTTATTGCGGTACGTTTTATTTATTTCATTTATTATTTACTTTGCTTTATTTTTAGACCATACTAAGCACCATATTCGTGAGGACTGGCCGTTTCACAAAGTGTTTCATGTAAATGATGAAAAAAAAAACAAAACAAAAAAATAAGTGCACTCGTTTGTAGGAAATTGGGTAATCATCTTTCAATTATCAATTCGATTGGGTTTGCGCTTTCTTCGTTCGTAGAAATAATCAACCAAAGGACCACGGTGGGATAATCCGATACGGGCACGAGTCGATCGTTCGTATAGTCATGAAAACTCAATGTTTATTCGAATGCGAATAGAGAAAGATGTACTGTTAAAACGTTTGGAATTAAGAAGGATTTTTTCATGATAGCTAAATTATCAATGACTGTATACCGATGATATGAATTAGAGTATTGTATAAAGTATGTTTGATCAATGCTTTAAAAATCAACGTAGTATCTAAACGTCTCATCACATTTGTTTTATTATTATTATTATTATTATTATTATTATTAAATATAAGCATAATTTCTGAACTCTGAAGCATTTTTTTATTTTTTATATATACTGAATATCGTTTACGAAATTGATATTGTGGATCCTCGGGGGAAATCCATGTGAACTAGCTCGTCTGGCCCGAATGTTAAATAAACAAGACTGAATGTCCTGTCAACGGGAGGCGGAGCGTAGTGATAGAAAAAAAAAAATCTGTACATACTATGTATCATAAAACTCGAAGTAATAAATATTTTTAATTTTTATAAACGTCCTTGTACAATCGCATTTTGACCGCAGCCATTTGTGAATAGGTAGTAATTGTACGGGTAAATAACTCGTAGACAACAGGTTTTTTTTTTTTTTTTTCTAGTAAAAGTTTATTATTGTTCAAAAGCGAGAGCAATTACGTATAGTACTTAATGAAAACAAAATTGAACGATGGAAAAAATACGTCATCGGCGAGCGTACGTGTGAAATAAGCTTAACGATCTTGTGACAAAATATCATTAGTATCAATTAAATAAGGTATTTCGCTCAGGCGGATGGTTAGCCTTTTAGAGATGAAAGACCAGCTCTCATGATCTCGTCGACGAGAAGAAGGTTGCTTGCGATAACGGTGCTGTAAGAAATAAATCAAGTCGTACATAGTAAGTAAGAAAAACAATAAGGAATTTACTACACTTGGTGCGAAAATTACAGATTTACGCACTGTTCACGTGCGCAAAATCCCCATTTTCACACCTTGTGCAAAGTAAAATTTGGTACGATACTCGTGCCACTTTTTCTGCACTCGCTTTCGGCTCGTGCTGTAAAGTCACACTCATCGGAAAGAGTTTTTTTTCTCGCAATAGCATCGTAAATTACTATTTCATTCGTCATTTCGTAAATAAAAATATAGCAGCTAACTCACCAGGAATTGATGATTTGTTTTTTGACGACGTAATTGTCGTAGATACCGACATCTTTAGGCTTCAGCGCTTCTCCGGTGGTGACATCCAAGCCGACGGGCTCGCCGAGTGCAACACCTTCCTCGAGCAACTTGACTATGGTGTACTGGGCATCGAATCCGCTGTTGACCGCTGCAATCAAGACAAAACATCGATTATCGCCCAGTCGAAATCGCGGCAAGTCGTTCGAATGAATCAGACAACTTACCGAGAATCTTCGGGATGACGAGAAGTGCCTCGGCGTATGCCTGAACTCCCAGACGCTGCTTTCCCTTAACTTCCTCCTTGTATCGACCGAGAGCACGGCTGGCCGCTACTTCGAACGCACCTGCACCGGGAATAACGGCGCCGTCGTCAATAGCATTCTTCACTGCTCTCAATCCATCGCGAACCGCATCTTTCAGCTGAACTAACGTATACTTGTTCGGTCCCTAAAAAAAAAAGATATCGTTAGTCGCCGGTATAAATCTTGCTGATAACCATAATAGTTGATACGACGTTAACATGGTGTCCAGCGAAAGTCCCTAAAAAAATTTCATAATTTTCCATAACTTTTCCATGATTTTTCCATGGTTTTTCCATGATTTTTCCAAACCATTCAAGGATATGCATTCTTGAATGGTTTGGAATTTTGAAGAGACAAAGTTAGTCGAAAATTGGCATGAAGTAAAACGTATTTATTATCTATTTTCGTGAGTGTAAGAGGGAGCCGGTTCCCGCCGCTGTGAATGAAATCGAGGTCCTTACGGTATTCGTAACTCTCAGCGATAAAGAGAGTCAATGACGATGAACAACCAGTTTTAGATGAACGCTGATATTTCATATTTCAAAGTAAATACCGTGAATTTCAATATTGCTCATTCAATTGTTTTTAGAATCTTAATAATGAAATGAGGAAAAAAAAAGAATTTGATTTTTTTTTGTTTCAAAAAGCTGTATGAAAGGTTTCTTGAAAACAAACATTGTAAAAATTTAGCTGACGGACCGAAAAATTCCATATTTCCATGATTTTTTCAGAATCGTAAAGTTTCATGATATTACCATGACGTCCCTGATTTCCATGATCGCTGAACACCATCGTTAAATAAAAACAAATGAAAAGAATATAAATCTTCTAGACTCTTGCAAAGTTTGAATGAAACCATTTCCGAGTTTACCGATTACGCATGTACGGACAAGCGTCGAGTATTGCACCGTGCACAAGGATACAAAACCGATGAAGTTTTATGTTTTTTACCTTCAGCAAGATCGTAACGGAATTCGGCTTCTTGCAGTCCTCGACGAAAGTGTACTTCGTCTCTCCCTACGAAAACAGAAAAAAAAACCAATTCAATATCTTACATTCACAATTCTATAGAAAAGACAGGGAAATTGGCGAGTCGTTTCGAAACTCACGAGCACATGTTCGTAGACAGCTCCGGCCCATCCCAAATGTTCCTCCTGCAGTTCGTCAACGGAGTTCATGGCCATGCCGCCGCAGGCAAGCGCGAGACGTTCCATGTTCCTGCGTTTGGCGCGACGAAGAGCCATGATGTTCTCCTTGGCGAGCATGTCGAGAGCCGGAGGATCGATTCCCTTCTGATTTATCACGACGAAACTCTTGTCGTTGCCGTCGCAGAGTTTCTTCTTAAGTTCGATGATCTTTCTGACACGATTGTCGATGAACTCTCGCTCGGCCGCGACGAGCCTCTCGCGTTCTTCGGCAGTTTTGTAGAAGAATCCGCTGTTGACCTCGCTCTTCTCGTACTCCAAGCTCACGTTGCACGTGAGAATGTAAGCGTTCTCGAGTTTCTTCGGCATATCGGGATGCCTCGAGCCGTGATCCATGACGATACCGCGTATAAGAGTCGTGTCGGCGGCCGTTCTGTGCTGCATTTCCATCAGCTCGACCATGTGGAGATCGATGGGTTCCTCCCCTTGTCTGATGGCCAACACCGCGTCGACGCAAACGTCCGTCAGTTTGTCCGCGAGCTTGGGATGAATCTTCGTTCTCAGGGAAGTCCTCGCGACGTCGAGCAAAGCTTCCTTGGTTGCTTCAATGGGAATCTTGAGTGAGTCCAGAATCTCTATGGTCTTAGCTCTGGCGAGCTCGAAACCCTCCGTCAGTACTCTGGGATGAAGCCCCTCGGAGATATAGAGATCGGCCTGCTTCAAGAGTTCTCCTATGACGAGAACCGTGCTAGTCGTGCCGTCGCCCGTCATGTCATCCTGAGCGGTCGATGCTCTGGCTATCAGCGAGGCCGTCGGATGCTGAATCTGCATCTCGTGCAAGAGGACATTTCCATCTTTTGTTATCTTTATGTCTCCCGCTCCGGAAACCAGCCTGCAAAAAATTAATCGTAATTTTATAGGTAAAAAATCGTTTGATTTATTTATTTATTTATTGGTAGACGGGAAAAATTATTTTTTTCAGTTTAATCACTTAATAAATCTTTGATGTTTTTAGATGTGTGTAAATGAGTGTTTCGCAATGGGTGTTTCACACAGCGTTCCTCCTACAGCTAAGACTTTAGCTATTAGAATATTACAACACTAATTTGCAAGCTTGTATTATAAAAACTTATCGCTCTATGGACACACTCACGCTATGCGCATAGTTGTATAAAACTACTCTAGAAAGGGCTTGATCCGTAAATTTGATAATAATAAAATATAATAAAGAAAGAAACAAGAAAATATTTCACACATTGTGCCTTACAAAAATAGTTATTTAGTGTAGAGAAACAACGGTGAATCATCGACTAGCAATTTACTCGAAGCGTAGAATTTGTTTTGGCACAACAGTCTTAAAGTTTTTAACGGACAACACTTTACAAATACGATAATACTTTACAAAAACGTTGAGTTTGAGGCTAGACAAAAAATGTATTTTGTTGTTTTAAGCAAAATGGAGAAAAATGCGTCATGTCGCGAACGGCCGGTGTAAGGCGTGAACACGACACTGCCTTATAAGGACAAATTTCCTTGTATTCGAGCGATCGATGAAGAACCTCCGAAATTAATTATTCGCAAGATGCCGATGCAAAGTTGCAAGACAAAAACGGCGAATCGCGCGTACGATCATTTGGCGAGGGTTAATTATTATGACAAAAAATGTGTAAATCGTCACGAAATGAAACACGTGAATCCTCACATCTTCATGGTGCCCCTCGGTCCCAAATTGCTCTTCATCACATCCTGAATGCCTTTGGCCGCGGAAATATTTACCGCCAATGCCTGAGCCGCTCTGGCGAACTCGGCTTTCGGATTCAACAGACTTATCGCTGCCATTTTACGTTATTAAATGGGATAAATTTTCCGAGATTACAGAATAGCACGGAATGCAGAAAGTCACAGAACCTCCGGTTAAACAGCGGCACTGCCTTCTAGATCGAAGAGCAACGTAACTCGCGAGAGACAGAAGAGAGACGGGTGGTGAGTTCCGTTTACGCCAAATTCGTTTTCAACAAAACGCATTACCCCCAAAAAGTAACCAGATTTTAAGAAACAATCGTATACAGTATAGATGGCGCTATAAGGCTGTTTTGGACAGTATTCAACTTTTATCAAAGATTAAGCAAACGTGCGAATAAACACAAGCCATTTGTGTGAGTAAAGAAATAAAATGACGTCACTACCGATCGGAAAATGGAAATTTTCAAACCGGAACGGACGTATTTCAGGTGTGGCGTCACTTCCGGTCGAAATAAGACATTTTCAAACCGGAAGTGACGTATTTCAGGTGTAGCGTCACTTGCGCTCCAAAAATTTAATCCAACGACAAGAGGTGTTTTCGATTTGGCGTTTTTCGTTATTACAACGCGACTGCGCATGCGCACAGACGGTTTCTGGTATGAATACGTTCACCAAAAAATGGCCATGCGCATGCGCCTGGCCGTTTTTTGATGGAAATTCGTACCAGAAAACGATTGTGCGCATGCGCACCATCATTATAACGGCAAATCTAAAACACCTTAGTGCTCTACAAGAAGAAGAAAACACCACTGGATTTTCTCTATAGGGTTTTTTTTGTTATTCTATTCGAGTTAGCAGGACTGCGCCGAGGCCCGCACCTTTCCCTAACCTCGTTTGACAGCGCATACGGGCGATCTCCTGCGGTGCTGGAATTATAATCTTGCATCTCACTATCGTTACAGTAATCCGTACGTTTATTAGTTTGTACGTGAGAAACATTGAACTGAGCGATGGCTTCACGAGGACAATTGCGCCGGATTCCGGAATTGGAATCGCGCATCGACTACGTTCAATGCGACGGTCTCGCGGCAATGAAGATTGTTAAACATTGTCACGAAGAATCAACGAGCAACATCGAGGTTGCCCAAGGTGCGCTTCTCGGTTTGGTCGTGCAGAGCCGGCTCGAGATTACCAATTGCTTTCCATTCCCGAAGCACGACGAAGTGATGGAGGAAGAGGAATATCAACTGGCCGTCATGCGTCGGCTGAGAAGGCAAGCTTTCCGCAATAATTCCAATCCTCACTGAAAAGTGTCATATTCTAACAATTCGTAACGTTTCGTTTATCATTGCAGAGTGAACGTCGATCACTTTCATGTAGGATGGTACCAGAGTGCCGACGTCGGCAATTTTTTGAGTCTTCCCCTCTTGGAGTCCCAATATCACTATCAGACGTCCATAGAGGAGTCCGTAGTGGTGATCTACGACACCGCCAAGTCGGCCAGAGGATTCTTGACACTGAAAGCGTATCGTCTGACTCCTCAGGCTATTCAGATGTACAAGGAGGGCGAATTCACGCCCGAAGCTTTGCGCACTCTCAAGATCGGATACGAGAGTCTCTTCGTTGAGATTCCAATTGTAATAAGGAACAGCAACCTGACCAATATCATGATGTCCGAGCTCGAGGAGATGATACCCGAGGAGGAGGGAACCAAGTATCTCGATCTCGGAACTGCGAGCGTTCTCGAGAATCAGCTCAGATGTCTGATGGATCGCGTAGACGAATTGAATCAGGAAGCTATTAAGTTCAACAGATATCAGCATCTCGTGGTGCGTCAACAGCAGGATAAGAACAGGCTTCTCCAGAAGAGGGCCCAAGAAAACGCGGCTAGGGCCGCCAAGGACGAGCCGCCGCTACCCGACGACGATATCAACAAGCTCATGAGGCCACTACCGGTACCTCCAAGGCTCAATCCGATGATTGTCGCCGGACAAATCAATACGTACAGTCAACACATTTCACAATTCTGCGCTCAGAGTTTAGCCAAATTGTACATAACGCAGAGTCTTCAGAGCGCCAAGGAATCCAAATCGACGAACTGATCTATGGAACTCCACTAATTACACTGTACAAGTCTCGTGAATCCAATGAAACTCGAGACAAACGAGATTTGCGAAATAACAATAAAGGCGATTCATTTCGAGTTCCTTTTTTTTTTCCTTTATTCCGCCAATTGTAGGATCTGCTCTGTATGCAACATTTTTTTTATCTCCAACTTTCCTGTAGAATCACGACCTGGATTTCTGCACCTGCAAATGTAATCTTTGTTTTAGATTTCCAAAAAAAATAAACATATACAGAGCAGTGTAACAAGCCGAGCAGGTAGCAAGCCGTCTTTGAGTTTATTGAACTTTGAACGTGAAAAGGACTTAATTTGACGGCACTGCCTGATAAGAAAAATACGTGAACTTTATGTTTACTTTTTCATATATATATATATATATATATATATATATATATATATATATATATATATATATATATATATATATATATATATGCAGCATTTTAAATTTACTCGACTTATTCAAAAATATTAATATTGTATAAGTATACATAAGCTTTATAGTGCGTGACAGTGGCGACGCTAGACGTTCATGGATAGATTGCGCATGTATGTGTGAATCGTCCAATGTACACCATTGGCTATTTTTATGTAAACGAGCTATATCACGCCGCGTCGCGCGTTACTCAGGAAGCGACAACAGCACCGTCCGCAAAAAAAAAACATCCTGACCGCTCGGTCCTCCTTGTATCCAAACCGCTGAAATTTCGACAAGGAGTAGGGAGTGGCTTTCTACGATCCACGACGCACAAAAGAAACCCAACTGTGAATATAAAAAAAAGTGTCAAATATGTTGCGAGATGTTATCGTACGACTCGCGATAAGCGGTGTAGGTGTAGTTGTCGGTATTTTGGGCTTTTTCATATTATTCGTTGGTTACGGCAATCCCGATGTCGGCTTTTGGTCGGTCCTGGCAAGTTAGTAAACTTTGAGTTCTTTATTATTTCGATTAGTTGAATTTCGAATTTTTTTTTTCTTCACTTGTTCCCAATTTTCTCTCCAAGCGTAAACAATTGTTCGAAAGTTTTTCCGTCAACTGTTTTTTTTTTTTTTTTACGATTCGTTTACCGTTTCGTTTGTTTTTCTGTTTTGCTGATGCGCACGGCTCGTAAACAGTTACAGAATTTCACCGTATGGCAACTGCGAATAACCATTAATCGGATGTTCTTGGATTTCGTTTTGTATATAATTTGTGCAAATCACAATTGAATTAACGACTTTTAGGTGCTTTGGCTGCTGTCTGTTTTCATCTTCACTGGGTCAAAGGAAAGGATTCCCTGGAAAGTTGGCACACTACGGTGACCCTTCGCAACATCACCCATGTGGGTTTTGTCAGCGGAGTTATTGGATCGACTTTAGTGATTTGGTACCTCTTCCTGACGTTCTACAACAATATTCGTGAGTTTGGGAATGCCGATTCTATATCGCACTAAATATTTGTTTCTTTAGTTTACAAGGATTTTTTTTTTTGTTACTTTACAGCATCACCTCCGATATCAGAAAGCACAGTAATATCGGCAGTGTGGGCATTCATATGCGCAAAATGGGGCTTCGTTCTGATGTATTACGGCAATCACTATGAAATAATAATCAGGGATGGACCGTCCGCGATCCTCACTCAGGATGGTGCCTGATAAAAAAAAAAAAAACCTCCAATATTACTTCGATACAGCTATGTCTTTTTATACTACAAAATATTTCATACAGTATTTTTTAATTCGATGGTCGGAGGACATTTAATATTTGAAGACAAAGTATATCTTGATAACAGATCCGAATAAAGTGAGAGTAATATTTGTAACAATTTATTGTTGTTGGTGTTGTTTTTCTTTTCTTTTTAATTTTATTAATCTATACACAAATACAAATAGTGTGTGTACATCGATAGTGCGGGATTGTAGGAATTATTGACGACTTATTTTAGACAGCGGATGTCCAATTACATTATCAACCTGTGGTTAAATCCCCAGCAAGTTACGATGCCCGAATTGAAGACGAATCGTTGACCGAAAAGTCGATCGAAACTACGCTATAAATATGCTCTCTTTAAACCTACGCCCTATTAAATTTTTTTCGCGAAAAATGAGACTCGTAGCTCAGAGTCTCTTGACAACGCCGATCCGCGAAACTATTAAAAAATGCTGTTGCTCGCGGACATTTGGGTAGATCGCTTCACATCCGGAAACTACGGAATGCCTTTAATTGCTGGGCGTAATGGGTAATTAAAGCTGATGAACCTTGTCGCCATGTACAGTGACAAATAATACTAACTCTTTATCGAAATGGAGGACATGCGGGCGGCAAAAGTTTCAACTTTGGTAAAAAAAAGCGAGCAGCGATATTTTTTTCGATACCCATCCGAGCGAATCAACACAATTTGTTCAGTCATTATTATTATTTTTTTTTCTTTCTGAAATCGTAAAAGGTAGATTGACTTGCAATGATTTATTTGCAATTTATTTGATCAATTGTCGATAATTTGTCATGGCGTATAGTCGAATTAATTCAACGAAAGTGAACTGGGAATTGGTGATATGAAAGACTACAAAAAATCTAGGCCTAGTAACAGTCGGATAAATCTTTGCCCATTGATCATTTTATATTAATTAGTTAATAATTTTTGTGTAAGAATTCGTTATAATTTCGTTCTACGTATCGATTAAAGCCTCACTTATCTTCTCTCCCCCCTCCCATTACTAAGTAATTAAGCCTCGAGCCCGATGGAAGAAACAAGAGGTCGAAGCTTGCAAGTACCTATGTAACTGTATTTCGATTACCGCGTCAACCAAAGTTAACTCCAGCTGTTTCTGTCCTCGTGTCATCATAGGCTCTCGAAAAAGAAGATAGAACGGGCCGCTTGGCAAATTTATTTGTTCTACCAACCTTTCCCATACTATCGGAATTTGCATTTAAAATTTTTTTTTTTTAAATTTCCTTCTACTTATCAACGATAATTTTATGAACATTTGGTGTCTATGAAGAGATGAATTACCATACATGCGAGTTTACTCCCAACATGATCCGTATAAAAGCACTCATGTAACTCTGAAAAAACTTTACTAATATATCGAGATATATTGCATCTCAAAATTCATGATCAGAAAAATATTTGCTCGTTTCTTGATTGACCCTTATCTCCAAAAATTACGTTTAATCGTAATTATTGAAGTGACGAGGCTACTGTTTGCGTTGATTAGCACCTGGCTAGTTAAGTTTTCTTAATTTTTTTTCGTAGTTTTCACGCTTGTAGATGGAATCAATTATTCCTATTGTACAGGGAATTCAGCCGTTAATGTTGCTTTTGTCTGGAATTATGTTTGGTACTGTGATTAGTAGTGTTGTTGGCCGACGCGTTGTCGAGCGACACATCGGATATATCGTCGCTGCTGTCGCTTCGAATATCACCTTCCATCTGTAGAGCACATTTTGTCGAGATATTAAAAACAAGCGAAGTACAAATCTCTCCGTTTGATCGCATGTGTTACTTACCTGACCGGCATAAATAGCATTGTACGCTATTTTGAGGATTAACCAGGTCCAAATTATATGGAGTACCAGTAGTAAAATTAACAAAGAGTTGAATACGTAATACGCGGGAAACATCGGCACTATTTTAGGAGCCTCTATCGCTGTGCTGAAAAGTAATAATTACATGTCAATTAGACAACAGATTACGTACTGGAATTGGCGTTAAAACAATCCCACCAGGGGAAAAGTTAATCGCTTTGTGACTTACTTATAAATTATCCAGAACGGATACACACCGATACGTGTAACGATCCATAGTATTGTAAAGATACAGAATATAAAATCACATAGTTTTTGGTAATTAGCGTACTTGGCCATTTTCGCCGCCTGGAAATAAATTATACGTCTCTCGTTACTCATGTAAAATGGTATCCAATGGTTCTTGCTGACAACGATGCTTTCGAGAATTTTACCTCTAAGAAAATGTCTGCGCAGTCGTGTACGAGCAGGACTAGAGTGCCGATTCTCGTCAAATTTCCAACCCACGAGAAACACATTAGAGCAATCGTCGCTATGTGATGGACGAACATTTGCCAGAAATCCTTTCGTTTTACGTCGAAGAATTGCGATATACTGAGGGACCAGTAAAAAGCCATTGATACCATGTAATACCACCAGACATCATCGGTAACCGGATGATAGGGATAGCCGTGATAGCTCTGATTGATGTTCCAGAGCCAAGACTTGTCCCACAGAATCACAGTACCGTAGATAAACGAGTACGTATAATAGAGACATCTCCAACTGAAAAAAAAAACAATATCATTCATATAATTTTTTTTTTTTATTCCTACCTTAAAAAAAAAAGAACACAGAAAGATCGAAAAATATCAGAGGATACCATTTTTGCTTAATTGGCAATCATGTGCCGGTAAATCGGTGTCAAACGGAAAAGATTATTATTTTCGGCGTTTATCATTCACCTAAATATTTAGATGTACGTTCCAAAAGAAATTTAAAGAAAAATCGTTACACTAGACACTCACCTGTTCTCGCAAAACTTTGTCAACGTCGAGGGTCGGTCCTGTGAGCGTCGCAGCCTTAGCCATCTTTCCACCTGCCTTTCGCTCCAATCCAACTGCTTGGCCAATGCCAGTACCTTGAAACGGATAAATCCATTACCCTTTGTACAGGCGCGAGAAATATTGTGAAAAGATTGTTCTGGAAGGTCAAGTCGGAGATGACATTTCTCAATAGACAATCCGCAATTATGTATTGGAATTGCTCTGTAGCAATTTCAATTCCGCCTGTTGAAGCAGGCTTGAACAAGTATTCTGCAGGTAATTGAAACTTTTATACATCAAATAAATAACAGCTAGTGAGTACTTGCGGATCGTGCTGGAAAAAAAAAAAAGAAAAAACAAAATACCGGCAAATATGCTTTACCTGTTTGTGCTTGACTCTCTTGCTGGTGTATGCCTTTTCCAGGATAGCATTCGGAGGTGCTCTCTTCGACCTCGTTGTCTTAATACCAATAGATTTGCCGACTGGTGCAAACCAGTACCTGACGAATAATAGTATTATTTAATACATTTTTTTCATTTTTAAATGTAGATAGTTCATTACAAAATCGACTGTAATTTATCAATCGGAGTATACGACCTCTGACTTTGGGTGCAATCACATTCGTCACAATCGGAGCAGAGTTATGAGTAAAAAAATATCACTAGGCGAGGGGAACCGTCTCGACTTAGATAAATATACCGATACAGTGTACCTAGGTATCTTCAATTATAGCAATCCACTTGCGAAACATTTTTGAAGATGACATTTTTGAATCGCTAATTTTTTTATGATGAAATATTGCCATGGGAAATGTGCTATTGTGAAAATATACACTGATCACTTATATTTAAAAACGTTACATCACGCGATTAATAATCCCACAAGCGTACTAAAATTATCTACCGTGAACATTAATTATATTTGCCGATAGCAACCAGCACGTGACTCTGCGACTTTATCGATGATTCGAAGTAGCCGCCTTAACTCGTTTTATCACTGCAATTATGGTGCGACCGCGTGAGCGATAAGGCCACGTTTTAACCGTGATATACATTATTTTCTTGAAAGAACCGATAGTGCATCCGTGACGTTAGAGACAGGGACGTAACCTCTTTGACAACCGGATATTAAAGCTACGTGCCGGCGATTCGTTAGTGAAACAAAAAAAAAAGAGGAAAAAAAAAACTGAAGGATGAAGGACGCAGTTGGCTTACCTTTCGAGAGCGTATCTGAGGACTAGAAGACCCAGTGCCATCGGCAAGGGGTATAACAAATGTTGACAATTTGCATATTTGTTTTCCGAATCGGGCGCAATGTCGTCCCACGTTATATTCGGCGGTAACCAAATGTCAGATGACCAAAAAGCCGATGATATGTTCGCCA
This sequence comes from Amblyjoppa fuscipennis, assembly GCA_963575735.1. Taxonomy (NCBI): domain Eukaryota; kingdom Metazoa; phylum Arthropoda; class Insecta; order Hymenoptera; family Ichneumonidae; genus Amblyjoppa; species Amblyjoppa fuscipennis. The sequence continues at coordinate 13,199,503 of OY754495.1, read as the reverse complement.
GAATCTCCATTATTACGATTAGATCCTTCAGTGGAAAACGCGCAGCTTCACCTTACTTACGCTACGCGTTACGTATGCTACACACCGGTATGACAATAAATTTTTATGAAATAATTATCGTTAAGCGAGCACCGCCCGAGGAGCTCAAACTGGCGAGCACGCGTTCGTGTTATAACACTCCACACCTATACACACTTCACAAGGTTGGGTTTTTTAACGGTGCGGAATTGCATGGGCGGTCCCGTACCGTTGGTGTTACATATCGAAATAGAAGGCGCGGTTCTGATGAGTAAAAATTTCGTGTCGCGTATGCGCGGATGCCATATTGCCATGCCAACAGAAGAGTGAGGGAGAGAGAGAGGGAGGGAGGGAGAGGGAGAGAGAACACCAACCGCAGTGCCCTCTGAAGGCAGATCCCTTTTTTTATTTACCCGCCAAGCGTCCTGCAAGTTGAAAAGAATCAAACGACGCGGAGATATTTGAAAAAGAAATAACAAACATTGTTTTTTTTTTTATTAAAGATATAAAAATACTTGAACTTTATTACATATTCACGTTAATCTCGAGATTGTTTTTAACTATCGTATACGAATCTTGAGAAATTTATCTTGCGCTTACAAAGACGCTGTTATTTCAAGGAAAAAAAACTCCACAAGGCTACTGATACAGACGAATAATTAAATAATTAAATTCCCCTCGCATACAAAGGACGCAAATCTTATATTATCAGTCACTTTTGCATTAAGCAATCTCGAAAGGTCAACGGTTCTTCACGCAGAGTTACAAGTAATAAAAAGTAGGTGAAAAAGGAGACTGTTCGTCTTGTCTAAAAGATCGAAAAAAAAAAAAAAAAAAAAAAAAAACAACGAAAATGTAATTGGAAAATATAAGAAATAAACGCATATCCTATCGCCGATGCGTAACGAGTGTCGTAAACTATTTGCCGCTTATGACCATGTCTATGTGTCCTTTGAGGGTTCTCAGTTGTTGCATGGTCTCAGGATCGAGATCGGGAACATGCGAAAGTCTCAGACCTGAATTGGGCAACAGCGATATAACGTTGCCGTTGTGAAGCGGTACGTTTATATTTGCGACGCGTTGTTGAACATCGGACGACACCAGAAGAGGACTCCCCTGCATGCTGAGAACCATCTCTCCGTTCCTCGGACGTCTCAATAAGTTCATGGGTGTGTTGGGTTTGACCTTTGGCGTAACAACAGCGTATGACGAAGCGGAGTTCTTCAAAGAGGGAGTCTTGAACTTGTACGCGCTAGGAGGGCCGTTTGTGCCGCTCAACAAATCTTTTCTGTCTTGTTGAGCAGTCGGTTTGATACTTCTGTTCCTCGAATGACTGCGCGTTGCTCTCTGTCGAACTTCCGAATTTCTCGTACTCGAATTACTTCGCGCTGCTCTCGGAGGACGGCTGCTGTTCGTGCTGTTCATCCTGGATACGTGTGTTGTTCTCGTTGTGCCCTCGGTCGCGTAGCCGTCGTCGGAAGCCGCGGTGACCCGTTTCGTCTTCTTCTTTCCTCTCTGCGCGGTCGTGTGACCGATCGACGGTGGCGACGATTCCGTCGCGGACTCGTTGTCAGCGTCGTCCTCGTCGGGTATATCAAGAGCAAGAAGTTCGAAGAGTTTCATCTTTCTTATTTCCGTTGGGAGACGAGCGATAGCGACGTCAACGGAGGTACCGAGGTTGTTTATCTGCATACGCATGTCGCCTTCGTACTTGGCCCTACGCTGTGCAACTTGTTTCTCGAAATCTCGCACGAGAGAATCGCACTCCTCTGTATTATCGCGGAGAGATCTCTTGGCTTGTTGCTTCGTGCGAGGCATCTTCGGTACTGGGCGAAACGACGATGCGAAAATTTCGTTCGTAACCGTGTCCAATGTTACACCAGCAATTGTCTTGACGATAAACTCGCTCAGCTCACTTGGAATCCACCCATTTCACGTTACAATTCGCTCTGGTCTCCGTGTTTGCACGAGCGTTCAAATCGTAACCGTCCAACGTACTGGTTCGATTAAATTTTGAAAACAGCGTTGTGTTAAAACACGGAATGACTGTGTGAGACTAAGAGTGTCGTCGTCGAGATGACACGATATTGAACGTGTAGCAGGGGGGTTCTCTCTCGATTTATCTCGAACTGGCGCTTTTTTGCTTTCTTCCCAATTTCAGAGAGCTCGAAGGCGCGCTCTTTCGTTCGTCTTTCGCAGCGAACAACGACAATCGCTGAATGGCTCATTCCTTTGGCCCACACTTTTCACAGCCAATAGTCAACTGGCTTCGTTGTAATTCAATCGATACCCAATTAATTCGTACGCCGCGTTTGCCCGGAGTTTGCCATCCTTGTCCATGTGTTGTCGTCTTCCTTGTTGTTTATAACTGCTGTCAGGAACAAAATCGCGATGACACGGGGCAAGGAAATAATTGCCTTGATCCTTGTTCTACTCGCCGAGTCTGTACGAAGCGATGAATTCTACGAGCTCTTTCATCGCGAGGATCCGTGCATAGCACTCTGCGATAAAATGCCTCAAACTTTTCTCTCCGTAAGTCACACTGATAAGAATTCGTGCCGCTTTTCGTCGTATCTGTACACACAAAAAAAAAAGATCACAAATTTATCCCTGGTGTTTAACAATTATTTATTATTTTTTTTCTTAGTATGACTATGAGAAATCGTGCTGTCAGCGAGGTTGCAGATTTTTCAACCTTGTCGATCTGCGTCATGGAATTGTTATTAACAACTTGAACGGCTCGAAGGATGCGTGTGAATCATGTCAGTTTCGTCCGTTTGTATTCGCTATTTTCTTCAACCCTATTCGATTCTCATTTGATGAGCAACGCGCAAGCGTCCGTACATACCGATTATAATGATATATATATATGTTTTGTAGCTTGCGCCGAAGCGTACTCAGTATATAAAGATACAATAGCGTGCACTACGGGATGCGATTTTATGGCTCAGCAACGTGTCGCCGACCTCTTGTCGCTTCTTTCTGTTTTCTACGTCGAGGAAGGCATGGACTCGAATGTACTGTTGATGTCTCTGGACATGCCAGAGAACGATGTTATGACCGACCCTGGATTAAGAAAGGAGCTCCTGCCAGGCTGGTGGGATACCGAGGGATTTAAATTGCCTCAGACATTTATCAAAACAGTTCCAAGGGACTCCGATGTAAGAGCCATAAAGAGATTAAGTATATGACGTATACTTTTGGCTGCATTGTAAATTGGAGACGATTTTTTACTCTTTTTTTTTTGTTTCCTCTAGACTATAGGAGATTACGGTGGTTCGTCGGTTTACTACGGTGAAACGAAGCCGTCCGTGTCGATACCCGGTTCAGATTGGCTCCAGTGCGCTTCGCGTCACACGGGAATACCTCGTTGGCTTCTAGCGTCGGCTATCGCGGTCGCGGCGTCGGCTGCCACTTGGCTGTGCTTCATCGCGGACAGATCTGTTGAATCAACGGAAGAGATAACGACGCCCGACAAGCAGACTCTGACGCACAAATTAACTATAGTTATCCCGGACGACGCGCCGCTTTACAAAACTCCACCGCCGAAATACAGCGAAGTTGCGGGTGTCAACGATGTAAACTTCAAACAGTAGACAGGTAAAACGTCGTTGATATTCATTTTCTAAGGGCATTTAAAAAAAAATTCAAGTACCTAAAGTTACATAAACAATTAAAAGAAATATCGGTTTCTATGGTATGTCTTAGACTTATTCGTCAGTGATATTTCGCTTCGCGTTTCTATATATATATATATTGTTCTTTTCTCGTTCGAGAATCAACGAAGGAGAATTACCGAATGAAAATGTTAATAGTTTTCACAGAGTACGATTTCACCCTGGAGGCTAGAGAGATTCTCGGCAATTTTGATGTTTGTAAGGGAAATCGTTGCCATTTTTAGAAATTAATAAATGTGATCGCGATCGCAGTTTATGTCTCGCTTGTGTTTGATAATTCGTGGACTGATCTCATCATCGGGTGATATAATATTTCAATCGAACGGATATTTTTATGAATATTTCTCCTTGTACGAACGTCGAATCGCTCAAGATCTTCTAAGCCTGACACTATGTTTAATACATCGGTAAGATGTTATCGATAAACAGAATCCGTATATTCTTCGATAGATCGTGTAGGGATCTACTCGTAATCAATGGAATGCGCCACGAGACAACGAAAATCTTTGAACCTCAGCTTTTTACTAAGCTAGCATAGTTGCGAGTATGTAAAAGAAAAACCACGATTAATTAAAATATAGATGTGCGTAGTGTTGAGCGAACGTGTACCGGAGATTTTTTTTTTTTTTTTCATCATGGTGTCGTAGATACACACATGGCACTCGTAGCTCGTGACTGATAACAATCTCACGACACTATCGTGAGTCGAGCAAATATAATCGTCGCACGCCGTTTTAATTGCAATAGATACTTCGGTTGGGGTTGCCGCGCTATCCCTCAACGCGTTTCATTCTGATGATAGATGTACAAAATCGAAAGTTTTTAATACACACGAAGATTGGGCGAATTTTTCGAGCGTGTATCTGTCCGATGCAACGGAACAACACGCTACCGAACAACTACTGAATTTTTATTGCGCCTTTTGCGATCTTGCTGGAACATTTATAATAAATATCGTAACAGTTTTTCAATATAAATTTTCAATTGCTATTGGATATTCGACTGGATAGGATACAATAAGTATTACAAGCTCTCGGTTTGTCTTCGTGGAATAATTTTTTTTTTCTTTGCTATATTTGAGCTACAACTACGTTTTCGCAATTGTTGTATCTGTGTACAAGATACGTTCCTTTTTGTTAAACCAAAGTTTCGTGTTTTCTTTTTCGGTGAAACACAAAAAAAAAAAAGAAAAGAAAGCAAACTGAAAAAAGAGTAAATCATTCTTAATACTAGAGGTATGCAATACAATAAGTTTTCGAGGTGTAGCATCGTAGAACAAATAAAGGACACTCTCGTTGTTTTAAGTTATAACCAACGGCGTTTACTTATTTCGTTCGATAATCATTACGTTAAGCACGATAGATGCTTACAGACATACACGCCTAGGTACGTTGAAAATTATGAAGGACAAGAAGTAAACGTATCATTCTTCATAGGGTCTCAAGCATTTGCTATAACTAAAAAAAAGCAAACAAACAAAAAGAAAAAATCTCAAACAGAATTTCACGATTGTATCACGTTCTCAGACTAGGGTCATTTTCCCTCCCATTCACATGCGCGATCGATGAAAAATAACAATTCCAATTAATTCTCCATAACAACCCCCCCCCCCCCCCCCCCTTCCCCCGAAACGATTCAACGTTTGTCACCTCAATGTACAAAGTTTCTTACGGCGTAATTGGAAAATATTGACTCCGTTCGTAACAAAAAGACATACCCTAATCTCCACGATCAAGACATCGATATCGTTACAATGTACACTAATTCGTTTCGCGTCTCAACAATAATTTCGTCAATATTTGTCAAGCCCGAGCAGGCGAACCGGGCGAACGCATTGGCTGCTCAATGTTAACAACAAAGCTGCATCGCTCTTATCCCTTACCTCGAGCTCGTGCAACATGTGTCAAGACGATCGAGAAAGAATTGTATAAAAATGGTCTTGATATAACTTCGATATTTACAAGCGTTAAAAATAATCCAAAGGCCGTTTTACAGCCAATACAGTCGAGGGTCGTCACGACGCATTTGAAGCTTCAAAACGTGCCGATAGATCTTGAGCGCAGGTCCGAGCAACAAATCCAAGCCGCTCAGTACGTCCGAGCGTTTCATGAGAAGCAAGGAGTGCCCGTCGATATCCTGCACTCTGAAGACCTCTGCTTCTTTCGGAAAGAGCCTCGCGAAATACTGGTAAACTTGCTCGGAGGTCCAGTCAGAAGCGTCAGGTATATTTGGATCTATGCCGTCGCGAGCTCCCGATTCGTCCTCGATGGGCTCGGACGACGCTCTAGTAGGTGAAACTTGAGGGCTCAGAACAGGGGGAAGAACCGGTGGATTCGACGGTGTTTCCGGACGACTCGCAACCAAAGTAACATTCTGAACGACGTTCGACTTGAAATGCTTCTGCGTACAGTCGTTGCATTGCCATTTTGAGTTTGCTTTAGGCACGGAGATGCGAGGCACGTGGCAAGAGTGATGGTAAGCTTCGTCGCAGATGTAGCACGTTATGAGTGGACCCTGCAATCGAAACGAATACGTAAGAGGACGGAAAAAATAAATCCGAATATGTACAAATTATTAAATATATCCTTAATTTTCTGTCCTCGACTTTCCAAATACTTACGACGTCAGAAGTTTCGCAACAAACTATACAACTCTTGCAACGCTCACACTGCCAACTGCAACCGGATTTTTGGAGCAATTCATCGGCAGAATAAATGCACGTTGGATGAGCTACAAAGGAAGACCTTCGGTTTATTGAACGGATTTCGGAAATCGTCGTTTTTTTTGTTTAATAAAATTCAATCCCCTCATCCTACTGACCTCTGACTGTGCAGTCCCGACAAGCTACCAGAGTCTCAGCTTTGTCCTTGGCGCACAGGCTGCACTGTCTGTTCGGCCCTTCTTTCACAATAGATTTATTGGAATCCTGTGACTCCTGAGACGCCATAAGATTCTTGTTCTGGGACACAGGTCTGCCACGTTTTCTCTTTACGACGTTGTTGTCCGATGGATCGAAAACCTTCTTTGCCCTCTGCACAGAAACAAAAGTATTAGAACAAAAAAAAAAGTTGACAAAAATATGAATGAATTTATTTTATATATGTTTTTATCTTTTTTTTCTTCCTTCATTGGGCCAGGAGTGCAAATAAAATTTCACTGGCATACTAGTAGCGATACTTGATATGAGATTCCAGATTTATTTAACATAAACTGAAGTATGAATAAAAGATGAAGAAATTTTTTTTTTTGTCCATCCAGCAAGCAAAACAAAAGAAGAAATAAATGGAGATAAATGAATATATGAAGCGATGAATATATCAATAGATAAAGAGATGATTATAGTATGATGTTATTATATTTACACACAATCTATTTTTGGTTAATATTTGCATTCTTTTTTTGAACTGTAATAATGGAAATTGTAAAAGGTTTCGTCCCATAAAAAAATAAAAAAATAAAAAAAATCATATCGCCCGCTAAGAAACCAAAGGGTATAAGCCGTATGCTTTAAGGTGATGTGAAATACCGCTGTTAGTGACAAAAACTATACTGGAAGCAATATTGAAGCAGCAGTTTACCGAAGGAAACTAAAATCGTCTTTCTCTGGAGAAATGGCAGACGCAGGGAAAACGATTTTTTTTTTTTCCTCGGCAGACTGCACTCTCAATACGGCGTTTAGTTTTTGTTACCAGCTGGACACAGGGTAGAAAATTATTCCACCTTAATACAGCTATATGCGCTTTTGTCTTTTTTGGCTACTCGTAGCGCTCGGATTTATATGCAATAAATCTGACTCCGAATGGAAATTATTGTGAAAAAGTAGGACAAGTCACCTTTCTTCTGGCGCTGCGAAACGCGCCGACCGTTGTGTTGGACGGTGTCGGAGAGGGATTGGTGGAACTTCTGCCAGCATCTTCGTCGTCCCTCTCGTCGCTGTGATGGGCGATATCGAGATCTCTGTGTTGATGCTTGTCCCTCTCCTCTTTCGCGTCGCGACCAAAATTCTCAAATTTAATCTCGATATCCATAGGATCCTCCGATCTGACGAGCAGTCTCTGCTTGCGTTCGGCCTTGGACGATCTTTTTAGGTTAGAAAAATTATTCTCGACAATCTTCGTCTCCTCCTTCCTCGAATCTGCGATAGAATTTTGTGAATCCTCCCCTCTCGACTCCCCGTCGTCCTTCGTTATCGATTCCTCCGGTGAATCGGGCTCTTTTCCAATAACGGTGATCTCGTAACATTCCTCCTTGTTGTTCTTTTCGTTAACCCCGTCGATGGGTCTCGGGCTCGCCTGACGCGAGGAACGCGGTGTATTCGATCTCGAATCCGTAACCATAACGTCCTCCTCGTTTTCGTCGAAATCGTAGAGACCCGGTGGATCGGGACTCTTGTTGCTTCTCGCGGACGCGTTCGTTGTTGTTTCACCACCCGATGTCACACCGTACAAAGACTTTAGCGTATTATTACCATTCTCCGTAGCGTAACACCGGCTCGACGTGCTAGACGTTTCTCTCTGCTGCTGCTGCTGCTGCGGCTGCTGCTGTTGTTGTTGTTGTTGATTATTGTTATTGTTACGTTGTTGGTGATGCGCCGATGCCGATACCGAAGAGTCGCTCATCGATGACGAGGACGTACTGGTAGTGATGATGGTCGTCGTAGTAGTGGTAGATTCAACAACGCTCGTCATGTCGGTAGTCGCTACGAGGGAATAATTGCCGTTACCCAATCTCGCGATATTACCGCTAGAGACTTCCTTGCCAAGAAAATCCTCCACCATTTTTCTCGACGTTGGATTCGAAACACCGTCTAAAAGTTGCTCGACGAGCCTGTATGCCGGCACACCCTGATCCAAGTAATCGGGCTCCTCGACAACGAGCTCGGCAACCGCACCGGCTACCATAGCGGAATTTAATTTCTCTTTTACGAACGTCTCCGGACGATTCTTGTACAACTGGAGACGCGACCATTTCGATGCGTTTCGATAACTCGTGTTACCCTTGTAATCAACCTGTATTACTTTTTCGGCCTCGATTAGCCGATGAAGATCGGCAATAGTGTCACGAGCGTCGACAGAAAATTTTCTCAACAGATAGTTGCATATACGATCAGCGTCGGGACGCGCCTTACGGCGGCGCAGCTGATCTATCGCTTCGAGAATCTGTTCCTCGTGAAGGATCTGCGTGTCCACACGGTGCTGCTGCATCGCGCGATCTTTATATATTTTTTTTCCCCTGTATCCCTATATGAGTATATTACTATCACATTGGTATACTCTCCGTTCGGCCTCACGCCTTGAATTTTTTTTTTTTTTTTTTTTTTTTTTTCTTATTCACAGCCCGGCCAAAGCAGCGCCGAGACCCGGGAGAGCGCGGCCGCAAGGCGCGAATCTACACCGCTGGCTACTTGGCTGTGGCCCCCCAACCGCGGTCAGACCGTCCGACGGTGATGCCCGAGACACGACTCAAAATTCGTATTGAATCGTCCGCCAAGGCTTCGTCGAGGTGATGCCGTCGCTGCTGCCTTCCTTCCGCGGCTCATTTCCCGGCACACCCGGCTCAGCGCGCGCGCGCGCGCGCGCGCACGCCTTCGTTTTCTCCTCGTATTGTGTCGGTTACTGTCGACGGGTATAGAGCACGATTGTGTAGTCGAGAGCGTAGTAGTCGTGCGCTCGTCACGTGCACCCACGGCAAAGCTCCGCTTCGCGGACTTTATGATGCGGACGTTACGGGGCTTTTACAATTGTGTTGAAACTCCAGCACGAAATAATATATATATACGTATATATATGTGTGTGTTTTTTTTTGTCACGACACTTCCGTCGCTTTACAGCAGCTCGCGAATAACCCGTTCCGCCGTCCAGAGAGATAAAGCAATTTCCACGAAGCAGAAGCAACGTCGCGACGCTTCTGATACAGGCAATCCCCGAGTCCCTTCAGCGGTGGTGAATTCTATATCGATAATAGTGAGACGATTAGTCATTCTTATGAGAGTTAAATAATTTTTGTTTTTTTTTTTGTTTGCGATGATCATGTACAGGAGCGTAGAGACCGCCCCGTTTACTATAAAAGCATATTGTTTTCTATTCACAAATTGAGCTCGGGGTATGTTAAAGCTTTTTCTTTCCCTATCGATTTTTTTTTTTTTTTTTTTTTTTTAAGCGCAACGACACTGGAAATGTACGCTCGAGCGCGCTCGATGAAAAGATAAGTGAGATGTAAAAGGGGTTGGCGACGTCGAGAATCGATTATGTATCCGGGTAAACGTCGATACTAAGCCGCGCTTCCTCCCTCGAACGCGCGAAACTGAGAGAGCAATTCAGCGCTCGGGTTTCTCTCGATGATCCAAGTCTCTGATAATCTCACAGAGGATAAATACTTCGTTATCTTTTCTTTGTTTTTTTTTGTTTTTTGTTTTTTTTTTTCTTTGTTTTCAATTCGTCATAGGTGAATACCGTGCAATGAAAAGTTTAATCCGCGGGCCGAGCAACCGAGGAGGAATGTACGGGAGACGCGACGGGTTCGCGAGACGCGATAATACTATGCCCGCGACGAGACATCGCCGGATTGTGCGTGATCGAACTACTGCGCCACCCGGAGCGTTCCGTTGGTTGGCGCGCGCGACCGGTCTCTCTCGTATACGCAGCTATATCAGCCAGCAGTTCTCCCGCACCGCACACTAATGTCCGAGAGAACTCGTCCTATATTGCCGCACTACTACTACCGCAACGATGTCCATAGCTTCCCCGGGGACCCGCAGAGAAAACGCGCTTTGTCGTGACGACGAGGAACTCTCCTGTCGTTTGTTACGATGAGACAGGAGTTAGAGTTTTCAACTGTGAGATTTTAACATCTCTGTTTCTTCTCTACACCCCCCCCCCCCGCCTCTCCCCCCGAAGTTATGGTTGAAGATTAGTAGCAGCCGCGGCAGTCGCAGTATTAGTACCTCCTATAGTCGCAATTGCGTCACGCGGCGGGTTACGTGCAGCCGGAACATAAATAATGCCCGCGCGCTCCTCCATCGGACTAGAGAAGAAGAAAAAAAAAAAAAATGAAATGAAAAGAGAAATTTTCGTATTTTAGAATGGGTACATGGCTTTGGCTGCGTGATTTCGAACCTTAAGCCCCCTGGCCTACCCAACTTCCATTAATAGTTGTTAGGCTATCGAAGACGGACGAAGGGGAATGGGTACGATCACCGATTACAGCGAACTGGTCGATTGTTTATTTGTTTTCTGTGACTCTCCAGCCCGCGCACGCTCGTTCCCCCGGCGATGCAATCTTTCGCCCTAAAGGGGGGGGGGGGGGGGGGGGAAGAGTCGTTAATCCGCAGGTGTAACCTATTCTCTGCGATAATAACATGCGCCTATTTGACCGTGCATCGCACAGTAGCAAACGCCGCTCACACGACGCCCCCGTCGGTATATAACGGCGACTCGTACAAACGCGCGTTCCATCGGTCCGAGCGCTTTGTACCCGTGTATAGTGAGAGAAAATAACGCAAAAAAAAAAAAAAAACTTCGCGCTCTCCTTATCGGTTCTGTCACAAATGAATCTTTAAGGTCTTTTGACTTTCTTTTGAGAGTGTGACCGCGTGAGTTTTGAGGTGTGCGCGGTACCCCACGCGACACACGTACTCGGCTCAGCCGGGGCTACCCGGTGACGAGACGAGCGTGCGAGGAATTATATAGAAGGGGGAGGAGAAAGGTAGATATATAGACAAATCCCGGTCGCCGCGCCGCCTGATCAGCGCGCGCTTCTCGGGAGGACGCTGACGAGATACTACTAACCGGTAGTGTCGTGGCTGCGAAGAAGACGCGCCTCGGGCCTCTCTGTACCCTCGATAACTACATCGTGTACATCGTATATACTTTTGTCCTTGTATGATATCTTCCTACACGTATGCGCATAAGCTTTAACGTACGCAGATATATATGTATATATATATATATAAATATATATATATATGTATAATAATATATATGTATATAGATGTGTGTGCGTGTGTGTGTGTGTGCGCGCGCGTGTGTGTACGTATGTGCCGGTTGATCACGTTGACGAATTGCTAGTAACGTTAAAACGACTTTTGTATTCTTCGGTAGGAAATGTCGATAAGCAAGTAAATGAAACACGCGGATAGCGGTTCAGCGCAATTCTGGTGCGGTAGAACGTCGACGCGCTCTTCTCTCTTTTATGCCCGCGCGCGCGTGTACATGTCCCCGTCTCGCGGGCTCGATCCGCCTCTTTCGTCGCGTCAATCTTATTGCTTTTTTTTTCACGCTCTTCCCGTTTCGCCTCTCCTCTCCTCTCCGGCGCTCTCACTCTCTCTCTCTCTCTCTCGCTGCCTCCCTCCCTCCCTCGCGCTCTCTCGCATCGCGCTCTATATCAGCGATTATGCTTTAGGGCTCTCCGCGTTTTTTTTGTCTTCCGATCGAATGCCGTCCGACTCGGCGCACACGATTTTAACTTCAGGAGTAGTGGAAAAGAAATTTTTTTTCTTTTCTTAGTATACGTTGTGTGTGTATAATGATTGAAGGCGCTCGTTGAAATGCCCCGGCGCGCACTTACCACCCGTTCACGGCAAAACATGCACCCGCATGAGAAAATTCTTTACTTTGCAACTCGTCGACGATCACACGAGCCACTCCGTTTTTACTCAGTGTCGACGATAGCCAATTCATATATAGTTTTAGTTAATTGGAGATGGTATTTTTTCTGTTTTTTTTTTTTTTTTTTAGGCGATCGACGAACGATTTCCCCGGCGGGCGCGGCTGTGAACCGACACGCCAGCTCTACGCGACTGACTATCGGACGAAACGCGCGTTCCACTGCGAGCCCCCTGTGCGCGCTCTTTGGCCTAACACTGTGTGGCCCACGGCACGGACACGCGGATACTGGCGGAAGGCAGGGTTCGCGAAACAACCACGGCCGAATGACCGTTTCAGCCACCACAGAGAGAGAACGAGGAAAGGCCGGTTCGAACGGCGCCACACTCGCACCCACACTAATAAACGGAACGATGTACCCGATCCGTGTGGCCGCGACGAAAATCCTTCGTACAGCATTGCAGCGGGACAGCTGATTTCGAATTTAGGCGAGTTGTTGCGCTCCGTAAAGCGCGGCCAGATGTTTCAGCGTACATTCGAATCTTCGCTCCGGTAAGACGCCGTATAGACTCGATCTTCGTAAGCATCTGAGACGTATTTTTTTTAAATATTTTATTGCAAAACGTACAAAATGTTGCTCGAGCCTTTAATTAATCGCGGGCATTTAATAAAAAAAGGAGGGGGGGGAATGGTATCGATTGACAATTAAGTAATACATATAACCGCAAGGAAAGGGGGCGAGTTTGTATAAGTACGAATATTATCATTAATGTTTCGTGAAATCGAAGCCTAGCCTAATGGACTTTGATAACCTGTTGGTGTAAAAAATAGATTTTTTTTTCTCGGCATTCGGCAATCATGCGAAGTTTTCCTTCTCCGAGACGCTTGCACTGCGACGGCGGAGCTTTGATATCTGAAACATCATTCAATTTTGTAAAATAGGAGAAACTAACATCTTTTTTTTCATCAAAATATAATTGACAGTCGCAATTACCAGATTCAACGGTTTAACTTTAGATCCGAGTTTGTTGCTGTTGTTGAGAGGACTGGAAGAAGTGTCCGTCACACGAATTGACGGCGATTTGAGTGGATTGAAGCTTCTCGGGAGAAACGATTCGAGCGGTTCGGAGCGTCTCTGACTACGCGGCGACTTCTTCATTGAACTTTTAATCCCGAGCATGGGAGATAACTTTGGTAGCTGCGATCCCGATAGAGACTTTGACGGAGTTCCTATTCGACTTAATTTTGAACTGGTAACAGATACAGAGAAAAACCAAAGCATATGAAAACTCGTGGATTCACTCGTGAATGAGAGGAGATCGACAAAGCAGCTATCAATTCACCTCTTTGATTTGTCTTTCGAAGAGTTATCTTCATCAGCTTCCCCGTTTTGCGATGAAACCGGTGATATGTTACAAGAGAGATTGCTCTTGCCCGGACTTTGAGCTATCGGAGGTGCAGAGCGACGTCCGTTTTTTAGAGCACCGCCGTCCGGTGTCGACGATGCCATGGGCTTTGATTTCGGTGATTTCTTCGGGCACGAGAGATGCACGATTGCGAACGGAGTACTGGTCGTCACTGCGCAAGTCGAAGAGTCTTCTCGAGCAGGCTTTGGCGGTGTAACGGACGTGGTCGAAGAACTTACTCGATGCCCCTTTTTCAATGAACCTGAACGACATTCCAACCGCGTTGTTACCAATCGATAGTTGACCAATTATCACTGACTTTATTATCAAGCGAATTATCACTCACAATTACCTTGACGCTGCATATTTCCGAGTGGAAGCAGAGCCTTCATAGGGCCCCTCTTGCTCGTTACGTCGGAATCGATTTTCTTTCTAAACTTGCTCTTTACCGTATCGGCAACAGTGGAAGAAGGTTTTTCCCGTCTCGCCAAATCCGAAATCGGCTTCAGCGGTATGTCTGCAACGAAATGAAAATTGTTGAATCTGTTTCTGTTAGATTATAATAATATCGTGATTAAAAACAAATTCCACGAACCTTTGCCAGACATACAATTGTTAGCCGCTCGATCGGATCTCTTCTTATCGGCTGCAATGTTCACAAAACCCGGATCGCTGGAAAAGCGTTTTTTAACTTCCTTCAGATGAGCCTTGCTCTTGTCGGCGGACAGAGGTTTAATCGGAAGACGAGGTGACGTGCTACTCGGAGTTTGAATGCCCTGTAAACTCCTTCTCACAGCGCGTTCGCACGGTGTTTTAGTCTGTGAAAGTAAATCAACGATTACGATTGGTGGTTTTTTATTTTACTTTTTTTATGCTCCAACAAACTCATTAATTCGTTAAACTTTAATACCTTCGTGCTCGATTCCAAACTTTTTCTATTCGCCGATCTCGAGAGGGCCGACAGTGGGGCGGACTTGCGCGGTGGGGTGGCAATGCGACTCTTCACAGGCGTATCTGCGCGCTTCGATTCCTTGACGCTAGTTTGCACTACGCTCTCGAGATTGAAATTACTCGACGAAGCGACATTCAGCACCCTGCCCAAATTTTTCAATACATTCGCCGTCATCGGATCCTTGTTTTCACCGGTCAGCAACTTGCCAAGACCGACGAGAATTTCCACAGCCATTTTTTGATCATCCGTTATCTGATTCTCCTTTTTCATAGCGCCAATCGAATCATCGGAAACTTGATCGCACGAATCTTCGAGATCCTTCGGTGATTGTTTGCCCGGTGAAACTTGGTCGTACTTTTCACCGTTCAGTACCAACGACTTATCACTCTTGTTTATCTCCTTCTCCGTATTCAAATTATACTGTAGACTCTTGTCGTCGGACAGACTCAGCTTCTTGAGACTCTCCGAAGACTCGACGTCGATGTTGTCTTCGCAGCTCTTCTCGTTAATCTCGTCCACGATGTTTTCGTTTCCGAGAGGATTGTCCGATCTCTTCGGACTCTTGGTCAGGTCGTTTCTCGTCGAGAAACACGAAGCCAATAACTCCGAGTTGCTGCCGCAATTTACACCCAATGCTCTCTCCAAGTTTTCTAGTAGCTTCACCGCTTCTGGATTACCCTCAGACTTTATAAGATTCTCGAGTTCCATCAATAGCGATGAGGCCAAAACTTTTTTCTCAGGTGCTATAAACTCCGTTTCCAATTCTTTCATCATACTCTTCTCGGACTTTGCATCGGAGCTCGACGACGATTTGTTTACGGCGCTCTTTTCTGTTTCGGAATCTTTTTCGGTATTGCGCTTAATCGGTGAATTCGGCAAGTCGATCAAATTGTCGACCAGAGCTTCGTCGTCCGATATAGGCAACAAATCGAAGTTCCATCGCGGACGACTGTTTATCAGATCGTCACTGCTAATGCTGCCTGCTAAGATAATTTTTATTTAAGCGTCAATTCATTTTACAAAGTGAACATTAAAATTAGCCGAAAACGAAAGATGTACTCACTGGAGGAGCTCGCCTTGGTTGCCAATTCTTCGAAAGTTTTAGCGAGACTATTAGCTTCCGCGATTATCGATCTTCCAATTGTGTTGCTATCCTGTGAAATTCAAAACGATTACAGTCTTCCAAGTTTCCATACAAGTAAGGCGCGTCCATCGATTTTTTTATGTTTAAAAAATCCGAGACCCAAAAACAATGAATGATAGAATTAAAAATGATTTTTTCCTTTCCCGAAAATCGATGGACACCGCCGGATATTCCGACGATCGGTAAGCTCGACTCACGAAAAATACGGAGTCCGACGAAGTGCTCGATGCCGATTGTCTTTGACTGTGCTCGAATGGCGGACTCTCTTTCGAACCGAGCACGAAGACATCGACGTCGATCAGTTTATCAGCCGCAACAGATCCGCTCGTAATTCCCGAGCCGCTGGCAACGCTCGGCAATTGGGGAGTTGTTGCCTCAATCGTCGGCAGATCGGACGATTCAACTTTCAACTGAGAATACTTGAACACCAAGTTCGATATATCTTTATTTACAGACTTTTCATTGGTAGGACTTTTGAAAATCGACGGAACGGAGCAATCGGAGCTCCCTCCGCTCGCGCTCAACGATTTACCCTCCGATCTTCCGTTTTTAGCCGCGAATTTATCGTCCAGCGAGACTTCGATAAACGCACGATTGACTGTACGATTCGAAGAAGCGGCCGAAGAATAAGAGGAATTGCGAGCGGACGAAACGGAGTTGAATCTCGTGATCGCCGAGATGTTCGATAAATTCGAAACAGTCGAGACATTGTTTCTCCATTGACTTTCTAAAAAAGCTTTGTTCATGCTGTCGTCGAAGACGAACGAAGGCATGCAGCATGGCGAATTTTCGTTGTCGTTTCCCATGCCAACTTTCAAACTCTCCACGATAGACTTTGATCTCTGCTGTCTGAACTTTCTCGGCGACGATTTGTTGCTCTGCGAGAGGCTTCTTCCGAGTTTCTGACACCTGAGAACTTCGTTCGGTACTGCAATATTGTTAGCTTCGCGCGTACCTTTTTTTATGCACATGGAAATTCTCTTTGCTACTATCGACTTTATCAGAGACTCTTCGGAGTTGTCGCTCGACTCCGTCAGACTGTCGTTCATAGCTGATTGATTGAGAATAGACAGGTCGTTGGGGGAGGGTGACTCGACGTAGAGCCTCGGAACAGCTTGTATAAAATCGTCGTTCGGCTGCGTGACTTTTTCTCCGGACCCCAGCTGCGCATCCTTGCTGCTTTCTCCCAGCAAGCTCGTGTTATCCAGATCATGAATAATGCTATTCTCGCCGCACATAGACGGAGACCTTTTCCTGACCTTAGCCACGTTCAGCTCGGCTTCCATCAGTGAATCGTCCAAAGTCTTGTTCATCTTCAGAATATCCGAGTACCTTCTTCGCTTTGGAGTAAAATCGTCCTTGAATTCGACGCCTCGCGCCTTCGGCGTTAATGTCCCATTGCAGTCTTTGTACTTGAGAGCCTTCTCCAGAGCGATCTCAAACGGATCGTGCTGTTTTACAGCGAAATCGACGGTTTGGTGAAGCGCATTGTCGAAGGGATTATTGTCGAGACTGTTGCGTTTAGTGAAATTAAGGTCGGAAGTAACGATCGTTGAACTCGAATCAATAGCTTCGTTGTTCGACGGCTTAACCGGTGCCGGTATTAACGGCGACGCGAGCTTTGCGCCAGCTGCCGCTTTTCCATCGGGACTCTTTAGATCTATGAGGTCGCCCATTTCGATTTATTCGAATCGCGATGAGAGTCGCGTGACTTTTTTGTCTCGGTCGCTCAAAGACCACCGGGGGGCCGATAAATGTCGACCGTTTGTTTGTATACACTTGTCTCGAGAATGGAAACTACGAGACTGCCGCTAACGATAATAACATGGGCCGACGAGTCTACCTGTTTCGTCGGACGTTACTCGAGGATCCCGGTGGATCCACTGACCATTTGTGAATTATTCCATCCAAATTTCAACGAGAGATTCTTCGAGGGCGCGCGATAACTGTGCGATTTTCGTTGTGTTACTGGCAATTCGGCGGAAGAATACTACCTGAGAGAAACGTGCCAAACGTCCTCCAGGTAGGCAGAGTACGAAAGTGTGTTGTATGTTTGAAATCGATGAAGACGTTTTCTCATTGGCCCAATTGGCGAGAGAGCTACAACAAAACCCCCGCTGTCGTTGAGAAGGTAGAAAGAGATATACACTAGTTGTTATGATCATGAGCAGTTTGCTCGGATTCTGTTAGTAATGTGTCTGTAAATTACCGGTAAAATAACCACAGCGACCAACTATATTTTAGCGGTGGTAATCTTTAAACTACCTAGCTACAAGGCGATGTATAAAATGAACACTGAAATAAAAAGACGACCCCACGACAATCAAACACGACGAGACTGCACCGTGAAAATGAGCACGCTGCGGTCTCGTCGTCTTTGAAAATGAGCACGGTGCAAGCAACATCTTAGCGCTGGTCAGTTATGCACCGATAGACAACTCGACCGTAGGGTCGACTTGCGTCACTTCCGATCCAGAGTATCTCATTTTTCGACCGGATGTAACGTCATAACGAAATACGTCACATCCGGTCGAAGAATAAAATTTCCAAACCGGGTGTGATATATTTCCGGTATGACATCACTTCCGGTCCAAAAGTGAGATTCTCAAACCAGAAATGACTAAAAATGAGATTTTCAAACCGGAAGTGGGACGAAGAATGGGATTTTCAAATTGCAAGTGACGTATTTCCAGTACGCCGTTACTTCCGGTTGAAAAATGATTTCCAGGACCGGAAGTGACGGAAAGTCCTACACTACCCTCGAATTGGCTTGGGTGCACAGCTGACTAGTGGTAAGGTGTCGCGTGCTCATTTTGCACAGCGTAAACTTTTCATGTTTAGTTGTCATGGTGTCGGCTTTTTTTCGATCTTCATTTGATTTACTCCCGTCTATGCAATTCATATTGCACTTAACATTTTTCAGTTAATTGATTTAATTAATTATTTACAGTTATGATGAAAATTAGATAATAAAAAAAAAAAAAAAAATGAAAAAATTAACATCACTGAATCCGTTTGGATATACGACCGGATACGATTTACTTGTCGATGTTTCTCTTCACAAGCGCACGCATGCGAATACAGCTATAAGTGTTCCATTTTCCACTATAACTCTCTCTCTTTCTCTCTGCGTTTCTATATTCGCGTCGTTATCATCCCCTGAATCTCCCGAGATTCGCGCGGACCTGCGCCTGTCAGAGAGCGGCGCCGAGAGGAGGCGGAGGAGGAGGAGAACCAGGGCCAGTAGTTGACCGATCGTACGTCGGGGGTAATCGGAGATTTCATCGTTGCCTTCCCACGGCGATAATATTCTATCGCGGCGCGCGTCGTTGTCCGTGTCACTCTCTTACTCTCTTTCTCTTTCTGTCTCTCTCTCTCTCTCTCTCTCTATCTCTCGCGCGCTCTCTCTCTCTCCCTCTCTCACTCTCTCTCTGACTGCCGCTCTCGCGGGCGTAAAGTTGACAATTATTACGCGTCTTTTTTTTTTTAACGTTTAACAGTCAAGGTGATATGAGAAGTATAGCGAATGGTGAAGCCATCGGACCGCCAAGGTGAGATCGCTCGAAGAACCCAAAGGAAACTTACAACGAGATTATCGCGATCCGGGCCACCGAAGTCACAGCCTCTCTCTAAGCGAGCCAGGGGCACCTCGTCACGTGACCCGTCTGTTTACCAAAATGGTGTTCATCGCCGTTTTACAAACACTTTGCTACATTGTTTTTGCACCCCGGACTACCTGAGGGGTTTTTATCGATACGATAAGTCCTCGGCCGACTAATCGAGAGGACACGAGGATATACCGCGGTGAGGCTTTGATACGCTTAACGATACACTCATCTCATTCTTTAATGTCGTATACCAACGACAACGCGTCACGGGCCGTTGCACCGACAGTCTCTCACGTCCGTCGGACGACAATGAAAAACTGTCTTCCGCGTATAACAGGTGCACGATTGTTTGTTGCCGAAAGCGAATCAACGATCGGCACTATGATATCACGAAGGATTTCTAAATCCTAGTAAAATGACCGCACGAGTTCCCTCCGCTGCGGTCGACTTATCTAACGAGTTTCACTCGATCGTGTTTATCAAAAGAAACAACTAGTGTGTGCACTGATATAAATTACGAATATTCGCCGATGGCCTGTCCGCGACTCGTCTATCCAATGTTTTCCTTTCGTCATTGAGGGGACTTTTAATGAGATTTATTTATTTTTTTTTCTTAATATTTTCAGGTGGTGACAGAAGTTTCGGTAGGTCGAAATTTCATCGCTGATATGCTAAACACTGAGCGTCGCAGGTACCATTTTGTGATTATTGAGAATTGCTTTCATTGTTTTATTTATTTATATTTACGGCGCTTGCACTTCGGTCAATGCGCAGTTCAAAACAACAATTATTTTGATACGGCGTAGAATGATAAGACGCAATAGGAAAAGTCATACACAATTAATTGTATATAATTAATATAGACGACAAAGGATTTAATTTAATTTTTATTTACAAGTACATTGATTTTTCAGATCGGATCGCAGATGATCTTGGACGTAGCTAGGGGCAAATGGGAAGTGATCTAGGAAAGGATATCTAGATGCCTGTTGGCTTCCTAGTGTAGCATCGTGCGCTAAGGCCACTAGTTGTTCAAACATGGCCACCAATCAAGTCGACTACCAGTGGTTAGAGATTGAAAAATACCGGCGAATATCAAGTTTTGGTTGAAGCCAAAGATGAATATCGTTATCTCAAAAAAATATATTTATATATCGCGCTATCATAGCAAACTTGTTGTACATAAATGTCTTCTTTTTTTTTCCAGGGCTTACTCGATAATGGACTCTTCCAGAGTCTCCACTTTCCTCATATCGATACTGCTCATAGTTTACGGGAGCTTTCGATCGTTGAACATGGAGCAAGAGGCGAGGGAGAGAGAGAAGGAGAAGGAACGTACGAATCTGTTGTCGGGGCTGGCTAGCGGCACTGGCAATTCGGATGGCGCCAACAGTGGCAGCGTACAAACTCTCGACACGATGCACGCTCTCTGTCTGCCTCTTGGAGCTTCCATTTCTCTACTCATTATGTTTTTCTTCTTCGATAGTATGCAGATGCTATTCGCCATATGCACCGCCAGTAAGTTTACAAAGAAACAAAGCAGTAGAGTGAATTACTCGCCAAAGAATTTTGTGCAAAAACATCTCTGGTGGGCTAGTCCGCCTCCCAGGCCCTGATTATTCATTAAATATCTCACAGACATATTTTTTTTATGCGCGCCACAAATACTTTTTTTCATGTGAACTGGACACTCCGATGGAAGTCCAGCTAAAGATGTTTTCGCACGAAAAAGAAAAGAAAAACAAAAATGAATGGATTGTAACTCTGAAAAACGTGATATTAATATAAATTTTTGTTCTTTTTGTTTGTTTATTTTTTTTCTTACGCTTTAGTCATTGCCACGGTCGCATTGGCGTTCCTTCTACTGCCCATGTGTCAGTACATAATAAGACCGTGCTCGGACGGCAACAAGATATCGTTCGGCGTATGTGGCAGGTTCACAGGAGCCGAATTGTTGTCGTTCTCACTGAGCGTGAGCATCGTATGCATCTGGGTCCTTACGGGCCACTGGCTCCTGATGGACGCGATGGGAATGGGACTGTGCGTTGCGTTCATAGCATTCGTTCGATTACCCAGTCTGAAGGTATCCACCCTGCTACTCACTGGATTACTCATATACGATGTCTTCTGGGTCTTCTTCTCGTCTTACATATTCAGTACCAACGTTATGGTCAAGGTGCGTAATCCTTGTGTGTCCACGATAACATAATGTTTTTACGTATATCTCTTTTATGTGTTACAATTAAATATTATTCCTCTTTTATTTTACTCCCAGCTGAAGCTTTCATACGAAAATGATATTTTTATGTTTACGATTAGTGGAAAAAATGTTGGAGTTCCACTCTGTTAAGATTTGCCAGATTTTCTAATTGTCAAACTCTGAAATAACGTAACGTCTTTTACAGGTGGCTACTCGTCCAGCGGACAATCCCGTCGGCCTCGTCGCTCGGAGATTACATCTCGGCGGTGTAGCGCGCGAGGCACCGAAACTCTCTTTACCCGGTAAATTGGTATTTCCGTCGATGCACCAAGCGGGACATTTCTCGATGCTCGGCCTCGGGGACGTTGTTATGCCCGGTCTTCTGCTATGCTTCGTGCTTCGTTACGACGCTTACAAAAAGAGTCAACTTGTGCTCGGGGGTTGCGAGGCCGGTGTACCACCACCAAGACATCTAAGTCGCATAAGCTACTTCCATTGCTCACTCATCGGTTATTTTCTCGGTCTACTCACTGCCACGGTCAGCTCCGAGGTCTTCAAAGCCGCTCAGCCCGCCTTACTTTATCTCGTGCCCTTCACGCTGCTACCACTACTCACAATGGCATATCTGAAGGTGATTTTGTAGTAAACCAACGCGGTTGATTGTTCTCAAACAATGTCTACTCGATTTAATGGCTCGTGTACTTTTTTCTTTTTTTCTATCTACAGGGAGATCTGCGACGCATGTGGAGCGAACCATTCATATCTCATCCACCGTCGAAACATATGGAAGTTTGACAACCGACGCGTCTCGAAGAGCCCTGTGAACTAAGCCGTACGAACAAAACCGTAATCACGTTGGCAATGCCGTCTCACGACCTCGTTTCCTTATTTTACATCGATATCATTTTTATGTAAGTAATTCGTTTTTGTTTTTCTTTTTTTTTTTTCTCTGTCCTTCTCTCTATTTCTCTACCCCCCTCGCTTCCTCCGTTGGTCTGTTTCACTGTCCCTGCGCCCACACGACTAAAGAAACACGCGCAGAAGATACTCGTGTCTCTCCGTCGTTCCATCCCGTTCCTTGAGTCGGCGAGACGATAACGAGGAAGTGTTACAGCGCGGCATCGGTTGTCGAACGATTCGCTTTTTTTTAGCATTAAGTTTCATTGATTAAAGTATCATATAAATTAATATCCAGTGACCGCGCGGAACTTAGAGCGGAGTAAAACCGGAGTGACTGAGACTGAGAGTAGACTGCGACCGAGCCCCCAATGCGAATGATCATGGTCGATTAATTATCATTATTGTTTCTCATCATTGATCCATGACTAACCTGTCGTCATTTATACGAACGGTGATACATTGATAACGATGCATCCTTCAGTTTTTTTTTTTCCATACTCCAAGCCTACGTTGTACGCGGATTATCGAACAATCGATGCTGAAGATGTGTTCATTTATATTTTATACGTGTATGTTTTTCTTGCTAATTTATTATCGGTTAATCTAGCTAATTTGAAAAAAAAGTACGTAAGAAGGCAGGAGAAGCCCGGTGTCGGTTATCGGCTTGTGCACACGAATCCAGTGAAAGCAAAGAAAATGAAGGATAAAAGAAAAGAAATAAGAAATATGCGCGTGTAGGTTGTGACTTTATGTTTAAACAATTATTTTGTCATGCGAAGAAAGCAACAATTGTGTACATAACTATATTATTAACTATAATTTGTTTATTATTATTATTATTATAAAAATATAAACCCGGGTCTTGAAGCTGCGGTTCGCTGCTGGCAATTTTTATCGTAAAAAACATCTCGCGTTCTCGAACAGCGTCGATTTTTTTTTTCTTCCGAGAATGTCGGCTGTCTATTATTATACGTAAGTAATATACATGAGCCAGAGGAGTACCGGAACTTCACCCTCAAGTTTCATAAAGAGTTTTATATATATATATATATATATATATATATATATATCACCTTCATTCGACAAGACCACTACTTTTCCTTTGTGTCACGGACGGGGCAGCCACTTTATAAACTGTATATTTTTTATTTGATCACAAGACTGACGAAGATGTAGGAAATGCCAATTTATTTGGGAGGACTCCGACAAACCAAACACTGGACACGCGGCTCCGGTTCTTGGAACTATCAGAATTGGGAACTCTCGAGCGTCGAGAGTATATCGAACGTTCTTCAGCAATTGTATTTCACGAGGGGAAACCCGGCGCGGTTAATTATCATTAAAAAATCATTGCTGCGTTCACGCAAATACGTTGCATGCGATCGTGCAACATTCTTTTGGTGGCAGATCAACCGGTTCGCGAGTAAAGTCATTAACGTTTCGTACAAGTCGTACAAAGCCACGCTGTAAGACTCAAAAAAAAAAAAAAAAAAAAAAAAAAAAAACAATACTCCACACAATTTTTTTCCCCCGACTCACGAACCACCGATTATCCATTAATTAAGCTAAACAGTAAACGGAGTTGCCACCAAGACTAATTAGCGATAATTTTGGAGATCCTCTCACGTGTACGACGCAATAATTATCCAAGCATCTATATCAATTATAAAATTCTTCCCCCTCCCCTTCATTGAGGGCTGTCCGACCCGTTCGTAACACACGCTGCGATTCCCTCACCCGCTCCCTCTCTTCTCTAATTCCATTCAATGTTTTGTTATCGCGAACCGTAAGGTCGTTCTTTTTTCTTCGTTTTTTTAACAATAAATCTAGATCGAAACTCCAATGTATTTGTACTATAAAAAAAAAGAAAGCAGACAAAAAAAGATTAAGTGGCAGATGAACATTTTATGTCTCAACTTCTTCCGGTGTCGAGATGATTGTAGCGAGATTTTTCTGCCCCCCCCCCCCCCTACCCCCGCGATCTTCAAACTCTCGTGTGCACGTTATCGCCGACGCTTCGGTCTCTTCCGAATAGCTAACGATAATAATTACGTGGATTAGCATTCGGTGGGTGTTCGTCTATTTGCTATACTTCACCAATCGTCCTCTCTCTCTTTCTGTCCGTTCTCTTTTATTTCCTCCTGTATATAAATTTATCGCGAAGTGCAAATATTAATTTACCGAACCGATGATGAAAGTGGCTCGGTTGGCTTTTCGAAGGAAAGAGGGAGAGAGAGAAAGAGAGAAAGAGAGAGTGTGTGAGAGGTAGAGAGGAGCAATGATCGAATTTCCATTTGGAAATGATCTTGAAATTAAATGAATGAGTCTTCTGACTCGTTCCACTGTGCAATACGAGACGAGTCGCCGCTTTATTTTTCTCTTATTTATTTAACAAACGAACGAATCGTGGTAAACACATCGATCGATACCACGTCAAAAGTAAAGATATAAAATGTTCCTCTTCCCCCCCCCTTTCCCTACCCTCCCCTTTCGCACCTTTCCACACATACGAATACACTTAGGGTTTTTCCCCCGCCCGCACTGTAGTTCTTTTTTACAAGGAGAAACAACAAACATAATACTGTAGACGTTATCGACCGTCGTAAGACTATAAAAAAAAAAGTAACAAAATAAATAAATTTCTCGATTTACGGAGGACTCGAGCGGTCATCAGCAGCGAAATGTCGAATACGTACATTCGCGCCGATTGATGTACTTCATCGTTGAATGGCCAATCGGCGACCAAGCGTGATTAACAAAAAGACGGTAGATCGATGAAGAAAACAAAAAAATACGATTTAACTTCGATCGCTCGACTCCCCCGCAAAGCGATCGAAAGGGAAATATAACTTAAAGAGTCTATACATTTAGAACAAAACAAACAAAAAAAAAAAACAAACAACTTATGATAGAACGATTGAACAAAATACAGGTTTAAGCGAAATGAAAAAAAAAAAAAATTGCAAAGGTAAATCTTAAATAGAATGTAATTATTGATAAAAAAAAAAGGAAAAAAAAAAAATTAACATGATTATTCTAAGAGCACTCGCTTGTACTGCTGCAACTCTCGACTTGCATGTGTACAGCCATGTACATTTTTTATATATAAAATAAAAACGTAACCGCAGGGATTCGCCACGGTGTATGTTCGAAAAATTTTAAGTCATTTCTCGTCGTGTTGTTCCACCTCCTTTGAGCTCTCTCTCGAATCGTTTATATACAAAAGAAAAGTGATAATTGTTATTAAATAATATCTAATCACACAGTTGTCTGTCCCGTACTAACACTGTCCAAGTTTTTCTTTATGTTCTCCAGCTCTGCCATGTCGGTCGTCGAAGATTCGCACTTGTAAACAACCAGGGAATGATAGAAGTGAACGGCAAACGCGACGAACACAATGAGCACTGGAATAACGATAATCGTACTGGCGACCGCAGCCATGAAGGAATAGTCCCAGAATTTCACCCAACAGAGTATAGCGATTTCCACGAGAAACAGAAAGAGTCCGAGTACCGTCGAGAATGCCCAAGCCAGCTCGATGAATCCTCGCATTCTCTCGTGAGGCGATTCCGTGACGAGGCGTGAAATTTGTAGTTTGCTAATTGCCTCGACGTTCGGCAAGAGATAGGTGCTTATCATGAGCGCGAATATATGAACGGATACGAGGACGGTGGTGCAAACGGCGAACATAACGAACAACCACTCGGGCACGGCTGTTGGTTCGTTGATTTGAAGCTCGACCATCGCGACCTGAAAATCAATAGAAGAAAGAAACATGCTTTAAAGGTTTTTCATTAAAAAGCCTTGTCGACGAGGAAGCAAAATCATGGAAATTTATCCGCAAAGTTATCGTTACACGATAATTAATTCTTAGTCTCGCGAGAGCCGGATACGACCGAGTTCGTATCGCCGTCGATAATCCGAGCGTTAACGTGCCTATAATAAATTCAATATCAATACGTGGCGCAAAATTACGCGCGGGAGGCGTCCATTCTTACATAATTGCAAAGATGTCACCGAAGATTTCTCAGAATCGTCTGTGACGTTGGAACTAATTGGGTTTTTTTTTTTTTTTTTTTTTTTTTTTTTTTTTTTTTTTTTTTTTTTTTTTTTTTTTTTAACCGAGATAACATGTGCCGCGGTGTATTATTCACTTTGAAACGTTACATGTGCATCTTGACCGTGACATCTTCGTGCGTTTCAATAACTTCCGCTGGGACTGAAACATCCGTGCACGGAATAACAATTACAGAGTCGCGATAAGTGTCAGACGTTGTTTGTCAATTAATCCCTAACGGATCGTCATTGTTTGCTCTTGTAGGATTTAATTATCTAATGAATTCAATCTCGAACGACGAGTCATCAGTTTCTTTTGCTTCTTCCACATGGTAATTATTCGGCGTGACAACGGTTCAAAAAACTCGGAATCGGAAGTTGATAAATAGACAATCGATCTGAACGTATATCTATTTTTTAAAATAAATATATATGATTGAACATATATATTTATATATATATATACATATATTCATGTATATCTCACCATTGCGAAACCGCTGAGTAACTCGGAGGTCGTCGCGGTGGCTTTGAGTTTGGCCCTGCTCATGTGAAGTCGTCGCCACGATA
The DNA here is from genome assembly GCA_963575735.1 of Amblyjoppa fuscipennis. Lineage (NCBI taxonomy): Eukaryota > Metazoa > Arthropoda > Insecta > Hymenoptera > Ichneumonidae > Amblyjoppa > Amblyjoppa fuscipennis. The sequence continues at coordinate 13,172,369 of OY754495.1, read as the reverse complement.
GTCCTTGCGGACCGTCGTGATCCTCCGGCTGCTGCTGCTGATGGTGAGGGGAATGATGATGATGATGATGATGATTATTCGAGTGCAATTGATTAGTTTGCCCACCGTGGCAGTGGCAGCAACAATTGCAATGTGCATTGTTACCGGAGAAATGACTTCCTGGGTATGGATTGAACGGTTGACCGTGTATGGATTTAATTGTATCCAATCCCACGTATCTGTTCGTTTGTCGATTCCTCGGCGACAGTGCGGCCTCGCTCTGACTCGTGTAGAGAACATTTTTCGGCGGTGTGTAGATCGACACGTTCGACGAGTTCAATTGATTGGACTTGGGCAAATGTCCAATTGACGTTGGCCTGCTCGGACGGTTGGCAATTCCTTGACCATGTCTCATGTACGGCTGGGTAAAGTCTATCTGGGTCGACTTGTTGCTGCAGCTCGTTCTCACGAAATTCTCCTCCCCCGAATTACTCGCTGAGCTTGCACTCGCTTTACCATTTCTCGTCGATGCCTCCGAGCAGGTCGTCGTCGATCTTCTCGCGCCGACTCGTTCTTTATTCTCGACGAGAATCGTCACATTCTCGTTAGACATCGTAGCTCAAAATGATACACTCGCTTGTGCAAATATTCGAAAGCATATCTCTAATCTTGTTATCGTCGCTTGGAATCGGATCAAGTACGCTGTACCTTACGATTGCTCGCGAGATTAACGATAAAGTTAGCTGTACGATCGTACAACTAGACTAGCTCATCGATAGCTCGGTTATCTTTCTTTTTTCCTTTTTCTTTTTTTTTTTTTTCTTTTTTCTTCAAATAATTCTCGTGGTCGTAATTTTACGGCGTAGTCCAGGGCGTAGATTTTTTCTTTTTCGTTGATCTGCACACGCCCGACCGACGATTGAGCGCCCACCGTTTATCCACTAATTGGTGTACTTCGCGCCGCTCGATCATTCCCAATTGTCGGCCACTTGGGAAAACAGTGCGAGGCGTACGGTGAGGTTCGTCGAAAGACAGTCGATTCCGAGACGATGAATTTTACATTGAACTGCAACTATCGTGTACGAACATGAAAGAGACACTGTCGAACAGATATATCGGTCTGACGAAGGAATTTATAAGAAGTAAAAAAGAAGAGAGAAGAAAAAAAAAAGAATATCGCCGCTCCGTTAAGCGGTCAATTAAGTAAATTGAACGGGGCGACGCGATCGGCAGTGAGCCATGAGGAGCTGCTATATCGCCTCCAGTATTACGAACTACCGTTGGCACTGAAATTTTGCAGCTCAAGCGAAATCGTACACTCATTAACGTAAATATAACAATTTATTCGCTAGCAGGAGCAACGAATGCAATTTCAGATTACACGAACGTTCAAGATTCACACCGGACGCGACGGGAACAGGATAGAGATCTTGAAACCGGACGCGGCCACGACAAAGTGGACAAACACTTCTCGTGTGTTGTTGTGCCGAAAAAAAAGGAGGAAAAAAAAACACAGTTTGCAGCGCCCGAAGAGGCGTCGGAACGACGTCGTGGGTTCGGGCGAGCGTTGTTTTATCGGCGAATACTCGGAAAGGAGAAGCAGGCCTTGGTCGTATCCGAGCTCTCGGAAAGAACTGAACGGCGAACGGACGTTAAAGCCACACATGCATCGTACCTGTGGGGGAATCATAACAATAGTATTAATTGCCTCGAAGCCATATCGGCCGCATAATAACCGGCTGCAAAGCTCACCACGTGGTCGGCGATCGACGGCGTGTGCGGATCCTTTGCATACGCAGCTTGTTGGCTACAGCGCCGTCCGTGCGCGACGCCCGAGTGAATTAAGTGTCTTCGCCGTTCGTCGTTGGGGCCTCTCGAAATGAAGCGAGACATCAAGCTAATCGTAATTCGACGGCGCGGCCGAGGAACAAAGGCGAGTCGACGGTTGGCGTCTCGAGGCTCCACGAACGTTCCGCCCACGATCGGACACCCGAGCGAGCACATTGACCGTAACGCGAAAAGGCGAGCACGAAAATTTTATGCGAGGAAAGTTTATGCGGTTTTGTTTTTCCCGATTATTATTGTTTTTCCACGATGGCGCGGAGGAAATTTCGAGGGAAACAGGAAAATCGGGGATATCCCGAATCGACGATCGATACAACGGGTTTTTGTGCGAGAATCGCACGTCGGAACGCGCGAATGACGCAAGCACGACTGTTTTTTTAACATCAAAAAATCCGTACATTCTTCCGTAATGCTCGAGACTGTCAACATTGATCGTTGAAAATTGCTGCGACTACGTACGAGAATACGAAAGATACGCCAGGATAATCGCGATTGATGATGTGTCAGGATTATTTATATACAAAAGATGTTTTGCTTCTCGAACCGTTGCGGTAATGGACGGTAAGTAAAACGCTGTTCGTCACAAAGATACAATTCGTACAGCGAACGCGTCGCTCGATGTGTGCATGCGACGCGAGAATTTGTCGTTGTCCTTGAATTTAAACCGCAAGGCGTATAGGTCACAGCGTCCAAGTGGACCACGCTAGTGGACGCGATTAATTTGCTACGGATATTTGAGGTTTATTATTATTATGTTTGGGGCTGGCTCCGGATGTCGTCTAGCGACAGTACCATACGGCCACGTCGTTGTAGGGAGATATTTGAGGTTGTCTCGTATCCATTGTCTTGCGGCAGAAGGCGTTCGACTCGGTCACTGCCGTCTTCCATCGCTGATTCGGTCTATTCAACACATTTCTATGAATCATCGCAGACCAATGTGCAATTCATTCGAAAGCCCCAAACTGCTCTGAGTGCATTTGTCGTATAGCGACGGTGATAGTGTGAGCCGAAGGTCATTAATTCGTTTCCACTCATCGAAGCCGAATGGGTTTTCACAGCCGGTGCTTCTTCGAATAATCGTCGGATAAGCCGAGATAACGCCATTGCACGTAAATGCGTGTACGAATAGCGCCCACCCTATCGGTGTGTTCCTTAATTCATCAGTTTGTATCTTTGGCTATACTTCGAAATAACTTTCAAATTACATTTGTGACGTATGTCGTGCATTCTTTTATGCACTTTTCCGCTTTTCTTACTCCACGCCTTGCTCAAATTCCGCTGCATTCTATATAATTCGAGACAAATTTAAAAAAAAAAAAATTCTCTCTGATGCGACTCTCGACCTGAAGACATTATTTTTTCGACCGGAAGTGACGTCACGCAGAAAATTGAAGAAATTGCGTCGTGACGTCACTTCCGGTTTAAAAATATAATTTCTTCGGCCGGGAGTCACCTCAAAACGGAAGTCAACCCTTACGGGTTGAAAATCTAATCTCTCGACCGGACGTGACGTCACACCGAAAATGCGACGCGGTTTGAAAATCTTGATTTTTAACCCGATGAGATATATTGAAAGATTGAAAAGTACTTTGACAGAGATTCGACGCCGTGGAATGCCTGCCAAACGAACAGTTGTCTCTTTTTACTATCTCTCTTAAAAATCACGTATGTTACGCAATCGTCTTTGTTCGATGTCACGAAAAGTCATTGGACACGCCAACCGTTTCGTGGAAGATAATTTCGCCGCATACATTGTTGCTCTCGCATCGTCGTCGCTTTCGGTGAATTCCAAGTGCCCGAAAAGTACGCTTCGTTGTGCGCTTCAGTGTAATTAACGATAGATCCGAATGAGAGGAAAATAATCGGCTTATCGTTGTCGAAAGATTGACACGATCGATATCAATTACGAGCTACAACACAACTGTCCGAGAAACTAACTGTTCGAATAGCTTTCGTCGTGTCGCGCCTTTCCGTCGTGTCATTGCAGGTAAATACCCCTACCACTTCTCCCGCATGTGTTTTCACGTTTTCACGAATGTAACCCCGCACGCGCTTCGTCGCCCAAAAATATGGCGGGCTTTCACATCGACCTTCAGAGCCACTCGCTTTGTTATTGTTTTTAAAATGTCGTGAAAACCGTAGTTGACGAAAGTTAAGGCTAATCGTTTACCGTAGTAATTTTATCTTCGTACCGTCTTTTAGCGTGTGTTTTTTTTAATTAAAAATCGCGTCAAACATGAAGTACGACGACAAGCATCGGACTCTTCTGCAGATAGTCATGCACGCCGGTATCATGAAAGACTACGACTTTCAACAGGCTGCTGCCAATATATTCCGTAAGATTTTTTGCTTTTTTGTCTTTCAATTCCATGTTTCACACGATTCGCAAATTTCGAACGCACCGCATGAAAGCTATCAATAATTGCAGAATACAACAACAGCGCCCAGTTCTACAAGGTATTTATTAACAACAAGCTCGATCCGATCGGCATGATGATCTCCTCGGGCCAGTGCGAATTCACGGGTGAAAAATACTGGATGCTCTCGAGCACCACGGTCGACAATGTCATGCGGTTCCAGACGCAATTCACTCAGGGTCAACTCGAGCTGCTGAGAAAAATCCTAACGGAGATAATCACGTCACGCGATGGAAGTGTATCGAGCACTGCGTCCCTCAATTATTGCACGGACCTGGAGAACAAAATTAGCAAACAAGGTGCCGAAACATTTCTCAACGATTGCGTTCAACGCATGTGGCTCTTCTCTAAGGTTAAAATACAAAGAATTCGTAGACAGCGTTCGCACCTCTGTAGCGCTTAATCTTCTGGTGTGCATAGGGTTTAAATTGTTGGAACACGCTTTGTAGACAATTTATCCAAGCTTGAGGCTCTACAGGGAGGTAATCGAAAAAAAGTAGAAAAAAAAGAGATCGAAAAAGAGTCGTAGACACGCGCCCTGTGTGCACTGGAAGAATCAATTGCGTAGTATACAATCAACGGAATAGAGATTAGTTATGGAGGTTCTTTTTTCTGGGCTCAAAGGATGGACATTACTACATGGGAGTCCGAAGTATCATAGAACTGATGCCTTACTTCAAGGCCACTCACGAGGAGGGCTTCAATATTTGTCCTCTCTGCAAATCCTCTGTTTTCCATGTAAGCCAATCGACGATAGCCTCGCAAAGAAGCTATTTTTTTTCCTTGCTAACAATGTTTCACACTATTTTTTCATTTTCAGGGACAACGCTGTACAGAATGCCAAGTCAAATCGCATCTGTACTGTCTTGCAAAGCTAGCTCAGGTTCAGAATCCTCTGAAATGTCCCAATTGCAGCAATGCTGTACCCACGGACGATCTTCCAGGTACGCTTTTTTAATCCTGGATCATGGTAAAATAGTTATTTTCCGGCAAAGTAACGCAATGACGAAGCCCTCCGATATTTTAAGATTAATTTACACCGTTTGCTCTCAAATTTACGATTGTCCGAACGACGTTTCCGGTCTTTGCAGAAGTCGCGGCGCAACACGAGCCAATGCAACAGGATGAAAACACCGAAGAGCGAGAAGCCGGGGTGAGCAGCCAAAAGAGGATGAAACGATCCGGCAAACGCCGTAGCAATCGTTAAAGAATGTATGGACGATTTATTTTTATTACAAACTCCTTTAATCCTAACTTAAGTCTCGCCGCTAACTATCGTGTGTCGTCTCGAATTTCTGTCGCAAGAACTTTAGTCCAGCCGTGATGGTGCTAACGTCCAAATTACTGGATGAATTTGTTGGACTCTCGACCGAAGGTTTAGTTTCCTCGGTAATCAGTCGTGTTTCCGGTAGTTGCGCGGGGCCCGAGGGATAATTCCGCAACGAAGGGAATTTTACAATAGCGGGCAGGGGAATATCGGAAAGCATGTTTATGTGTTCGTTGTCTATGAGGCACGGACTGCAGCTTTGCGCCGGTGCATTTGAGAATTGAGTGATCGAGGGAGGAGGGACAGGTCCGATTATCATCGAGTCATCGCTGTCGGAAGTGTCGCTGTCTTCGATTACGGAGCTCGCCGTCGTCGCGGCTATCGGGGGAATCATCGGTGGCGGAGGACGAGAAATATTGACGATAGGAGGTGGCGGAACCGAGCAATCGAACGTCAGCGGCAGCGTGGGCGCTGTGGCGATCGGTTGCGGTACGAAAGAGTTTATGAAAGTCGGTGGCGCAGAGTTTTTAAGCGTGGGAGGTCGAGGAGGTCCGATCAGATCGACGTCGTCGCTGTCCTCGGAATCCTCGATAGTCACGAGCTCTTCTTTCCGATCCGATGAATCTTTGCGCTCGGAATCCTCGACGGTCGCGAGCTCCTCTTTCGGATCCGAGGAATCTTGGCGCTCATCCCGATAGGGCGATACCGCCGATTCCCAGACATCGGTAGGCTCTGGTCCTGAGGCGTTTATTCTGACAGGATCTTCCTCGCCTTCCCTCGGCATCATTCGACTGTCTCGATTGCCTCTGAGGTATCCGGAACGCCGAAAATTCTCGTAGACAGGTGCGAATTCGCCGAGTCGATCTTTTCTTCTTTTGTAGAGCCATTCTTCCTGCGACATCTCGTTCCCCTTGGGCCTCTTACCAAGCAACTCGCCGAAAGCTTTTATCTTGTCCTCGACGACGACGAGACTGTTGTCAAGCCGAGTTTCCTGCGTCGAGCCGCCAGTCTTGCTCGCAGCCTCGATCGATTCGGGACTCGTCTCCTTATCGGCGTCTTGACCCTCGTTGGAGTTGCGCAATTTTATTTGTGCTCGCAAAGCCTCCTCCTCTTCTTCGGTTAACTCGGCCGGCTGACCAGCTCGCACCCTCCGTCGTATCGTCGCTGCTCTCAGTCTATTCAGTTCCATCTTGCTCTTGAGATCTCTCGTCTCTTGCATCTCCCTCTGTCGTTGCTCGGTCTCCTTTCGCAATTTCGCGAGACTCTCCTGCTGTCTCGCGCGCTCCTCCTCGTTCTGCGAGAAACCGTAGTAACCGACTCCGTGAGTTCTGGCCTCGTCGAACAGAATGTCCTGGTAGTGAAGGACTGCTTTGGCCTCCAATCTTTCCATCTGCTCCTCCCACTTCTTTCGCATTATCTCGATCTCCGGTTCCTTCTCCGGCACGACGACCGGAGGTTCCCGGCTCTTTTCGACTCGATCTTCGCTCTCCGGCTCTTTCATTATATCGCGCTTTACCATATTATCCTTTTCTCTCATCTTTGGAAGATCTCTTCTCAAACATTTCCTCGTACGACCGAAACAATCGTTGTACTCCACCCAATCGTCCTCGGGATCGGAGTTCGCGTCGTCGTAATCGTCCTCCTTGTAAAATTCGTCATGGGAATCGTCCGATTTGTTACCAAAATCTACCAGATAGCTGCGATTCTCGTCACCTCCAGTCTTCTTCAGTTTATCGTAAAGCATAGATTTTGCCTCGAGCATTATTCTTGATTTTTTCAACGTAGCTACGTTCTCGATCTCCGTGTATCTTGGCTCGACCTTTGGCTGTCTGTCCTTCTTAGTTTTGACCTTTGGCTTTGGTACTCTCGGATGGCCATCCTCTTTCGCCTTTGCGTCCTTGATCTCCGTCTGCTTTCTCAATAACTCAGCCTTGAGACCGACGAGCGACGAGACATTTACGTTTATCTTTTTGGTCGTATTCATCGTGACGCTGATAGTTGAACGGACACCTCTGCGAACAAAATCGTTTGTTTAGAACGTATTTACGTTGGAAAAAAAAGTGAGGTTATATTTACTCGTCAAACTCGCTGTTTTATTCGTTTCGTACATTTATCTCTGCTCACTATATTCTTGATCTCGCCATTCAAATTACCAATCATCAATGTAATTTTTTTTGTTTTCTTCTTATTTCAGTTCAGGTGTTTATAAACCTTCGAATAATGACGACTGGCTCATCCGTGTAACGTCGATCGCACACACGTCGGACACCGAAGTACACGCCGGAACAGCTGATCTGTATTGATTGCCACCATTCGTATAAGCTATATATAGTGACAACACTTTTAAATCGTCTTTTGCATCCCCACAATTATTAGCACGAATAAGATTTTATTAAAGGGTGTTATTTATACTTGAGACACTTTATTGCCTTCCCTGTGCCTTGTCGTTTGTAGGATTTCATGGAATCGAGTTCGTAAATCGTGTTAGCACGGATTTATTAATCGAAGCAAAATGGGATTATAAAATGTCACGGACAATAGGCGGTTTCGTCCGTTAGTCGACATTAAACGCTCCGCTTGGTGTGTTTTATCCTTAAATATATCGTATCATAAATAATTATTTACATTAATCCGCATTGTTCGTCTCTGACATTATGTAATTCTTTAAGTTTATCAATCTTCACAGAACTTCGAGATCGCAGTGCCGAATCTCCGGATGATTTTTCTTGAGTTTCAATTCGATCCTGTCTATCTCACCGCCGAGCATATCGACGATGTTTTCGCCGTGTTTAAGTAAGAATGACTCGAGTTCGTCGATGTTCTTCATCTTCTTCACATCCTGCAATGCATCGAAGCAACTGTTAGCGGCTGCGATTGATTGTCTTCTTTATGAATTGCCGTTTGCAAAAAAAAAATAAAATAAAAAGAAACAAACCTCCAGCATAGCGTTCAAATCGTGCTTATCGAGATAGGACCGCGTTAGTTCGCGTCCGTCAAAGTCCAACTCTGCCTTGTATCTTACCAGGCTGTTACCCATGTCGATACCCTTTACGTCGTAGATCGCTCGAACCTAGAGAAGGTTGTAATAATTCAGTGTAAGAAACAAGGACTGCGAAAGATCAGTTCGATTCAACGATCTCACCATTATGTCGGATTCGAGTTCGGCATTTATCTTGTCGAGATTTTCCTGCGGTATGCTTCGTCCAATGAGCGCGGCAACGTTTGTATAAATGATAAATGAAGCGACGCCGCCGAGCAGACCACCTACGAGGAGAGATCCAATAGCGTCGAACATCGGATTACCGAGATACGAAGTCAATCCCATGCACGATGCGGCGAGTGTGACGCCGATCACCGCTGCCAGGTCTTCCATCAGTACAACATTGACCGATGGGTCCTGTCCCGATAATACGTAGTCTCTGAATTTCTCTCGCTTCTCCTCAGCTCCCTTCTTGATCGAATTTATGGCGACGAGCAGCGTCGCTCCCTCGGACACGAGCGAGCCCCCAAGAATGAAGTAAGCCCAGTAGAAAGATTCCACGGGATTGGGAAAGAGTAAGCCATGAATCCCGTGGTAAATCGAGAGACCGGTACCAACGCAGAATATTCCGACACCGGATATCAGCGAAGAAACGTACTTCATGTTCGTATATCCGTAAGGATGATCCGGATCGGGATTCTGTGGGAATTTGAAGTTATTATAAAAATTCGGATTCGCCGATCGGCAAGTGCCCGACTATATCTGCTTCACCTGAACGGACTTGTGAATGCCGTACGCCAGAATCAATTGATTACAAGTATCAGCCGCCGAATGTATGCATTCGGAAAACATACTGTGAGAGCCGGTGTACAACCAGGCGAACAGCTTAAACAGAAAGTTACTGGCGTTTCTGCAAAAGACGATTAAACAATAAATTGGCTGATTCCATCGATTCTGCGAACAAGTTAAATTAGTAACAAGGTATTAAAAAATTATACCGGGCCTTACATTATAATCGCTGTGAGAACGACTCTTCCGGACCTGCCGAAAAGTCCTTCGTTTTCATTTATGGCCTCTCCTTTGTTGCCCATTTCTCTTCTGTAGTCGCGTAATCGTCTCTTTACGGTGAAAACATCTACGACGACAATATCTTTTATTATTAAATGAAAAGTTCGATAATTCATTATTTTTCTCATGCGAGATTTGTTTACTTTGCTGATAAGTCTTTAGTTCGAGCTCTTTCTTCAGAAGTTCCTTCAGCAACGACTCCCGCGAGCCCCAAACCTCGAGCGCTCTGAAAATCACCGTCGAAATTTATTAAACGATGTATCTCCGCGCTCGGCTACATCGGGCACAGGTAAACGGAGTGATAACGTAAACCGGAAACAAACCATCTTACTTAGCTTCGACATCCTTTCGCCAATAAACGGTGATCGGCGGCATGTACTCGTACGGTGATCTTCTCTTAGTTTTTGGCAAACTCTCGAGATCGCCGGGTTTCAGCATAAAGTCCGACATCGCGCGAACGGGTGTGATGAAATTTCTCTCGAGCGACGATGCCGAAAGATCGACCCTCAGTCTCTTGGCTAAAATACCGAGTTGAAAAATTAATCATTTATATATATATATATATATATATATATTTATTTATTTTCTTTTCTTTCTCCACTACATGGGTCGCATGCTCAAATAAATTTTCAAAGCTACATCATAGCTATTTTATAAGATATCTAGACTTTCAATACATTTTTTAAATTGTTTTATTAATTAAATCTGATTTTTCCATACCCTTTTTAGCAATAGTCTCATCCTGTTTAGCAATTTCAGGGCTTGTCTCCTGTTTTCCCTTGTCGCTAGTCTTGGTCCTCTTTCCTTCAGCATCTTTGCCCTTCTTGCTTGATTCCGTTGGCTCGACGTTCAACATTCTTTCCTTGACCATTCCCAACTTTTCCCTATCCAATTCTATTATCTTCTGCTGCAGCTGAGCCTTGCCCGCTTCTTTCTTCAACTCCGAACTCCCTTCGCTCCGCGACCTACTGTCGTCGGACGCCGCCCTCAACGTTGCCAGCAAAGCGCACCGCAAGTTATCGACATCGTCGATCTTTCTTTTCGTGTAAACTCTCTGAGAATCTCTGGGAGTTACAAGCTTGTAGCGGGCTCCGAATCTTGGAGTTATGTAGATACTGGCGTGTCTCTTTGCCAGTCCTATTCGCAACTCGTATAATTGATCCGTGCAAATGGAACTGGCATTGCCGCGAATGAAGGTGAGAAAGCTGTACGAGCGGTAAAGCATTTTGCACGATTTTTTCAACCCAATTCGATTGTCCTGAAAAATTATCGGAAAAATTCAAAACAACATTAGCGTCGCCACTGTGCAATGTAACCTAAAAAATAAATAACATTTTTTTTCCGAAGCGACGAATATATAAGATTGCAAAGTGGATCGTTTCTTTTTTTTTTTTTTTTTTTTTTTTTTCCTAATCAGTGTACAGGTAACCGCAATAGTTTACCCTTATCAGAATGCAGTGACACGTAATAATAACAGTTATCACACGATAACAATTTTTTTAAACAGCTAAGAAACACAAAAACGTTAGACCCACCCTAAACAATTGTTTTATCGTAGCCGGTTCATAGCATTCCAATGGTAACAATAACACGACGTCTCCTTTTTCGTCGAGCTTTCAATTATGCGATCTGTCAAAATCCATGTTGACGATCGCGAATAGTGCACTATTGCGGAGGTGGTTGCAGAGAACCAACTATAGTCAAAGGGGTAACAGGAAAAATGGTTAAGAAAAAAAAAAAAAAAAAACAATGCTACAGTAGTTGTAAAAAGAGCGCGCCCTATCAAAGGAATCGATCGAAAGATAAACTGTCGGTTTACAGCATAACAATTTTCGATGTGAACAAAGCTATCGTACGTAAATATTCTTGAAACAATGAAATTAAAAACCTCAAGTGATGTCACTTCGGAAAAAAGTTACTATAGATTCGGATACCCGGCGTCGATGCGACCTAGTTACTTTTCGGCTGAACTGGATGGCGTAGTAAAAAATATCCTATCGTTTCGGCAGCACCGGCACTGATCGTCCAATCGAGCCGTCATCGCACAGTGCACAGCATTCGCTTTACGGAGCAGTTTATCGTACCGCATAGATTTGTCTGAATACACACGAAAAATATGAACGCTGTACAAAGTTTTGCACCGTCGAACACAGGAATGATGGCAGATTCTATGTCGCCGGACTGGCTCACGTCGGAACACAGCACAGGCGTAAGTTATTTAACGTTAAGTTTTAATAAAAAAAAAAACCTATGTCATTCGAGCTCCGTGAGGTTAGAATGACAGTGCAATCTTTCGAATTTTCTTGGACGCATTTAATTGCGCCAAATAACTTGTTTACGCGCGCGTCGCGGATGAAATTTACTGAATTGTAACTGAAACAATGTGGGCCTGATATCATTTGCTGTATCAGATATCGCAACTTGAGATACATCTGATTTTTAACAACCCCTTGTCGGAAAGGTATCGACGTACGCAAAATATATACCGTAACGTTATTGTTATTATTATTATTCAAATTTATTATTAAAATTGTTAAGTACAAACTATTTACGTACATTAATTTTTGTCTGCAGAAGATTTTGAGCTCGTACACGGATATCACTCGTATATTTTCATATATATCTTTGATATTCTGGTACACGTATCGCAAGGTCGATGGAGTTCAACTCCATACATATATATTTTAAACAACAATAAAGATTCCAATATAATCGTTAATTCTATGCATTAAGACATTCCGTACATTAATTTCTCCTAATGCATTCATATTACGTTCGTACATTATTTGTTTCCTTTTTTTTTGTAGACTTCGATCATGGCCTGCGAATTTGAGGGTGGAGTGGTCATTGGAGCTGATTCGCGTTCCACGACCGGGTATGTATCAAATTCGTTTGTTCGTCGATTGGTTGTTTGATACTTTCCAACAATTGGACTGACTTTGCTCCATTCCTTCCAGGGCCTATGTGAGCAATCGAGTCGCTGACAAACTCACCAAAGTGACAGAGAACATTTACTGCTGTCGATCGGGTTCGGCGGCGGACACTCAGGCTATCGCGGAAATTGTCACCTATCACCTGGGTTTTCATCAGTAAGCCATAGCCTTTGCCAACAAAATCCCAGAAAGTTTCACTGCTCCGAATTAATCTATCGATTGTACAATCCTCCAGAATGGAACTGGGAACTCAGCCGCTAGTTGAAACAGCGGCGAACGTTTTTCGCGAGATGTGCTACAATTATCGGGATTCGCTGATGGCCGGTATTCTCGTCGCTGGCTGGGACGAGCGCAAGGGTGGTCAGGTTTACAGCATTCCTCTGGGCGGCATGTGCGTTCGTCAGCCTATCGCCATCGGCGGTTCTGGCTCGAGTTACGTTTACGGCTACGTCGACGCCAATTTCAAGCCTAACATGACGAAGGATCAGTGCGTCGAACTCGTTTCCAACAGTAAGATTGAGCTTCGCACGCGACAACGTTGTTATTTCCGTTGCTCGTGCTCCAAATTTTTTATAGATACACCGTAGAGCCGACTATTTACGATGAAATTTTCTTTTCACAGCACTGGCCCTGGCCATGGCTCGCGACGGCAGCAGCGGTGGAGTTATCCGTCTTGGTGTCATCACCGAGAAGGGTATCGACCGGAAGGTCATTCTCGGCAACGAGCTGCCGACCTTCTACGAGGGCTGAAAGCCACAAAAAAAAAAGAAACAAAAACAAAAACACCGATACAATAAGTCGATTCCTTATACGTTGCTCCTCGTTTGCCTTTTCGTAAAATAAACATGAAATTGAAGCACGCCGCGAGTCCAATGAAATTTAAAAGCTGCTCCGAGGCGAAAAATTGCCTATCTTCTCCGTTCACTGTGCACACTAGTCGCACAGCCGTGTGGAACATAGGCGGACATGCATCATTAGCCTCCGATTACGTGGTCGTTCATACGACGAGTTCAAGGCTGAGCAATTTTGTCTTATTCCAATTAGTCGTTAGCTCTGTACGAGCAACTCGAATACGTTACGGTGTCTCCGCTTTCGTGACGCGACGAATCCTCGACCTTTCGAGGGAACGGCAGCCGTTCGCCGGGTTTGGCCACTGCGGAGCTGCGTGCCCGCAAGAAGCGAATAAGAAGTGAGCGCATTATGTCCGTATTGCCCGCTCTAAATTTAGGACACATTATCCACTTGCTGGATAGCTCCGTGCTTCTCTCTATCGTTACGTATCACCGTGGCACTTATACCCATTGTCGGTTTAACGAGTAAATCGTCGCCGTGATACGGGTTTTCAACGCGACGGCGATGAGCCATACGGCTCATTTGCCGTCAGACTCGGAGTTACACGCACTCGTTGCACTTGCGCGCACGCGGACATGCGGCTTGCATAGCTTCATCGTTAGCTTTTCTCGTCCCAAAGTTTAACCGACACATATGTAAACATATACCGCGTATTTTATTTGCACAATACATCCTCGAAACTGAAGTCTTTGCTCGCGACAAGTTAACTGTGAAGTTCTTCGTTAAACACACGGGTCCGATGAAAGAGGAAACGGTATTTGCAACTTCATCGTAATGATAGTCAGATACTGATTTGTGTAACTAAACGATCTTGAGCTTTGATAGAAGTTACAGATCGATAATTCGTGGAACACGGAGATAAATCGCTTCCGTCGTCTCACGAAACCGAGAAGTATATGATCTACTCATAGAAGAAGACAGCCAAGAAGAGACAACATATTGCAAGGGTCATCGTGTTGCAACTACGGGCGTTCCGAAATTCCATTCTGCAAGAAAATGACGTCCGAGGGGACCTCGGGTATCGCTCAGCGAACGAACTTCATACAGGGTATGACGACCGTCGACGAGGTCAGCAAATCCATGCAGAGCTTCGGTATCGTCGATTATTCGGTGTTCACCCTTATGCTGATATCGTGCGGAGCTATCGGAATTTACTTCGGTTTTATAAAGAAGTCATCGGGGGAAGACGAGTATCTCGTCGGTGGAAGAAACATGAAGATACTGCCGATAAGTCTGAGCCTCATAGCGAGTTTCATATCGGGCATTTCATTGCTCGGAACTCCGACCGAGATTTACGTCCACGGAACGAATTATCTTTTCATAGGATTCGGCGTTATTCTCGTTGGTTTCGTAATGTCGAGCGTTTATCTTCCGGTCTTTCACGAACTCCGATTGACCAGCACATACGAGTATCTCGAGAGGCGGTTTGACAAAAAAGTTAGAATCCTCGGATCGGCGCTCTTCGGTTTTGGGATCGTGAGTCCATTTGCTCCTTAAGATATTACGTTAATATTAATAAATGAATTATTCATTTGTCGTAGTTTTCTCCAAACGCGTCGACTGATACGTTTAAGTACAGATCGCTCTATATTACGACTATACTTGTAGATGCTGTGGCTCCCCATTGTAATTTATGTGCCAGCGCTGGCTTTCAATCAAGGTACCAATAGCAACATCTCATACGATCTTGTCACAAACTGTGCGACGATTATGATGTACACTCTTTTATATTTCAGTGACGGGAATAAATATTCATATTGTGACGCCCTTCGTGTGTGTCGTGTGCATATTCTACACTTGCGTGGTCAGTAATTGTCACTGAATTCATCAATAATCAATCCTTTGAGGCCGAAATATACGTCCTGTTAAAAAAATATATATAATCTTTCGTGAACTGCTCGATTACTTTTGTGAATGAAAATGTCTGAAAAATACATTAAAAAAAAATTCCTATTCACGTAAATGAAAGAATCATTTAAATTAAAGTGCAATGAAGATATTTTTTAAAACGTACATTTCATCAATGTGTCAAATATGGTACATTAGGCATCGAAGGGTTGATGGCGCTTAAATTACGGAAATGAATCTATAAATGCAAACTGTTGTAATCAAGGGAGGCTTGAAAGCAGTGGTATGGACCGACTTCGTTCAGGCTTTCGTAATGTTCGGAGCGATGCTTCTCATAATCATCAAAGGTACCGTTGATCTCGGGGGTCTCGAGGTCGTTTTGCAGAGGAATCGCGACTCGGGAAGACTCGAACTACCCTTGTAAGTGAAACACTGTTCGCATCAAATGACAACGCTGAATCCTATGGTAGGATTTCATTTATGCCAAACTTATGTCGGCGAACAAGTAACTATGTCAGAGAAACAACATGTATACGAACATTATACACTATTGATGACCGCGCAGAACTACTGTACAGTGTATTTTTTTAAATATCATTTTTCGGCCGAATATACGTCACTTCCGGTTTGATAATCTCATTTTTCTACCGGAAGTGACGTACTTTCGGTGTGACGTCCTGTCCGATCGAAAAATTAGATGATCGAACCGGAAGTGACGTATTTTCGGTGTGCTGTCCCGTCCGATCGAAAAATTAGATGTTTGACGTAGACGAACCGGAAGTGACGAATTTCCCACTGAAATAATGTGTAAGATTCCTATGTACATGATGTTTCTTAAACTCTGTTCAGTTTTGACGGAAATGAGTTTCGGCTGAAATGAATTGGGCGCAAATACTATTTCTTCATTCGATCCGAAACAGGATTGATTGGCATCCATCTACCAGACACACGCTCTGGGGACTGGTGATAGGCGGTTTTGTTCACTGGTTACAAATCGCCGCGATAAATCAGAACATGCTTCAGCGTTACATGGCACTGCCGACCCTAAGGGCGGCCAGAAGGTACACGAATTAACATCCGATTTGTCCGATTTTATCGGGACTGTAGGGATTTCTCAGCGAGGAAGAAATGTTTTGGCTAGGCAATTTATTGCAGGGCACTCTGGGGCTTCATCTTCGGTGCTCTGAGTCTCGTTGGTATTTGCGGATACGCGGGAATGCTCATCTACGCTTGGTACCACACGTGCGATCCTTTGACGACCAAGGTGCCCAATCGTGAAAAATATTCTTCATCTTTCTTCTCAAGATCCGCATCGCTGTATTTATCATAATTTCAGTTAGCCGGAGCGAAGGATCAGTTGCTGCCTCTGCTGGTCATGGACATCCTTGGAGACTTTCCGGGACTTCCTGGACTGTTCGTTGCTGGAGTTTTCAGCGCGGCTCTGAGGTACGATTTAATCATTTTTAAGATATTCACTGTATCGATCAATTGTTGCGTCAATGATTTGTCTTCTTCAGTTCACTGTCAACTGGACTAAATTCAATGGCTGCTGTGGTGATCGAGGACTTTATAAAGCCCTTCAGAAAAACTCCCTTCGCAACGAGGACCGTCGATGTACTTATGAAGCTGACAGTCGTCATACTGGGAGCAGTTTGCGTTGCGCTGGTCTTCGTCGTTGAGAAAGCTGGGTCTCACGTTCTTCAGGTTCGTATATCCGCCTGTCTGACACCGTCAATCCTTAGTGTATTTTTCTTCGTTAATAAACGAGTCGCCGTTTCAGCTATCAATAAGCCTGAGTGCAATACACAGTGGTCCGTCGCTCGGAATATTCACCATCGGTGTTCTTCTTCCATGGATCAATGCCACGGTACTCTTCGCATATAATACCGTTCGATTATTCTTAACTTGATATCTTTTTTTTTTTGTCATTCAGAGTGCCCTCATCGGGGGACTCAGCGGCTTGGGATTCATGTCCTGGATAACCGTCTCGGCTCAAGCAGCCATCGCCAGTGGTGCGATCAGGTAAAATAGTATATTATGTTACAGGGGAGAAAAGTGCGTCTTTTCACCGAGTGAGAAGTTTGTTTGATGAAGAAATTCACACGAGGTGAAGAGGCACTTTCTCCCGAGTGGCATACGCTATTTTTTCCCCACTGTGATAAAAAAGTGGCCATATTTCTATGCCTGCAACGGGGATGGAAATTGGCCGATAATTTAGCGGGAGGTAAAGTTTACTTTTCCTCACGCTACATTACTTTTCCACCCCAGTTTACAGGCATGAAATAGGGCCTTTTTAGCGTGGTCCGGAAGAAAATTCATTTTCTTTATCGAACGAGACACAAAATAATTTTAATACTTAACAATGCTGTAACATCGATCTTACAGATTCGAGGAAAAGCCGGTAACGACGGAGGGCTGTACATACTGGTACCCGCAAGTGGAAAATATGTTATTCCTCATCCCACCCGAGGCCGCGATTAATGGAACTGAATCGGAACGATTGGGGTAACTACTTAGTGTTGTGACTCTTCAGGGCATTTTTATAAATTATTACTTTTTTTTTTTATAGCAAAGCATATCGAAACGTTTCAGAGAATCCTGGGCATTGTACCGTCTGAGCTATCTCTGGTACACCGTAGTCGGGGCCTTGGTGACTATCAGCATAGCCCTTATCGTGAGCGTGTTCACACCGGCGAGGCCAGAAAAACTCGATCCTATGCTCGTGGCGCCGTTTCTTCGTAAATACATGAAGAGCGTCGATGTAACCGAACTTTGTCAGATTCAGGTAAGTTGTAACAACTTATTGTTATCAAACACTTGTTGCAAAACAAGTAGTTACAAAAATCTAAAACACTTGCCCTTAGCAGATTCCGATGCAAGGCGTAAACGGTATAACGACGACAGCGAGCGAAGACACGAAGACAGAACAGAAAACGGCACCCACTTAGCAATGTGGAAAAAAAAGGCAGGGATAATTTTTTTTATCACAGCTGTACGACAGAAAAATAAAGATTGAAGTTTGTCTCTCTGTGTTTGTTTTTTTTTCCCGTAATGAATACATTACGCTTTATTATTCTATATTCACATGACAAATGATCGTGTGGCAATAATAGTGTACAAGGGATGTAATAATAGGTGCATACGGTGCTTCCACGTATCAAACATTCGTTAATACCAAATTCCATGATAAATTTCACATTGAGATACAAAGTTGCCGCGAACATTGATATTCGGTGGCATTAAGTCATTCGTTTTAACTGCTAATTACAAATATTAATAACGATTAAATAAAAAAGGATTCTCTGTTAAAGCGATTTTAACGGTAAATAGTTAAGATAATGTATGCATAGTGGTAGAGCTCAATTTTTTTTTAATTCTAATACAAAGACATGACGAATTCTTAGGCTGTTAACAAAGACGACTTACAGGTAAATTGAAAATCGCCGGCACCGGTTTGGATCGGGCACATGTCCCGAACGAATTGAGCGTGGAAGGAATAAAATTGCATATACCTTCCTCGCTCGGGATTTACCGCTGCAGAGCCGACCTCGCGAGGGAAGGTTGCGCTGTTTGGCTCTTTACACTTAAGGCAATGTGATCGTGTAGCTGGATCCAACGCGACAATATCGTTCTAGTATTAATATATTTAAAAAAAAAAAACAGTATGTGTTGGGATGCTCGATCCATTTTCCGGGCGGGCTTAACAATTTATTCTCTTGTGACCCTGAAGATATCTGCATGACATGAAATTTCATCATTGACAAGCCTTCGTCAATGAACTGCTCTGGGGAGAAAACAAATAATTCGCTTGTAGAATTTTATTCTCCAAGTGAACTTCCCCGAGCGAAATTCGTGCGATCCGAAACGTGGCCTTGACGAAATTTACTCTCACGCAGGTATCTTCACGGCGATATACTTTTTCTGCTACAAATATATCGGACATGAGATAGATATAAAACATAATAAACGAGCTTCGGCGGAAAGCCCATCGGTTGTACGATTGTCGATCGAGCGTTGAAGCTTTCGAATCCGGAATTACAATGTTTCGAGACGGGTAAATGGCCAGTTTTCCCGTCTCCATGTCAAAGCTTTTTTTTTTTGTTAGACTGCGACTTCGCAACGACGCGTTGGACTTTCGACTTCACCCGAGAACAAATATCGGTGGGTGCTGTTTTTAAGTAATATGTTTACTTGATTTCATACGCATGTGCATGAGTGCCAGTAACGACGTGCTATTCAACGCGCAGATGAGATTTTCTGAGTGCACAACATTACAAATCGTCGACACGATACTTTCGTGACAAGTAAAACTCACACCGTCGAATATTAAGGGATATAGCGTTAAGAATATCAATCTTACGATCCATCGAAGAAGTGCCGTATAATAAAAAAAAAAAAAAAACAAAGATTATATTGTATGAAAGTGTTCAACGTATAAGAAAGATTACTTCTAAAGTCAAATTGCACATAAAAACGTAAGTGTGTATAAAGTATAAAATAACGCGCAAAGTATATAGTACTCCTTAAATGTAATACGATAATAATATTAAAAAAATCACCGGCTAAATTAGTGCTAAATTTATGAATAAGCGATCAACGCTGTTTATCAGTAAACATTATTGTATAGAAAATTCATAGTTATGTATCTCAATGATTCTGCTCTCACTTTCACGTGGTTGTGGAAGCGTCGTTAAAAAAATACATTGTTCGGAAAAAACATAGACGATATTTTTCTTCGATCCTTTGTCATTAATAATTTATCTTCATTTTTCAATGTCACAATTTATACGCATCGATTGACGGACTAGAAAACGGGTTGAGTATACCTTTGATTGGTATATAAAATGTATTCGACGCGAGTGAGAAGAGGAGTAGTTGTATATTATAGTTAAATGCTATAAAAATATGATTTTTCGCGCGGACGGCTGATAGTTTTTGTATGCTGATTATGCTGTACTATAAACCTTAGGATATAGGAGAATGTTCAATGCATGATCATCGAATTGAGATCTTGTTTGTCGATGTTGATCGACTGGCGCGGTATTGTGGTTTTTGTACTGAAGAAAACACCAGTCGTTAACTATTTATCGTTATATTCTATTATTAATCGCTGAACGTGCACGCACTGGAAGAGATATCGTTAATGTTCAAAGTTAATGAAAATTTATTCCCGTAATGGGCATTTTGCAAAACTATTGCATGTTACGGATATTTGACGGGATAATAAAATATAATAATAAAAGCTGAGCTTCGAAATTAAAGTAAATTATTCGCCATTAAAGTATAATAAAGGCACACCGACACGATATTTCAATATACGTACGCCAGAAGCGTGAGATACTCGATTCGAATAGAAGTTTGTTGATATACGATGGATAACAAGCCAAACATTATTTTTCTTTGTGTCCACAAAAGTATCCAGAAAAATACCCGTAATACAAAATCATCAAAAATAAAAGAAAACTATCATTCACACACATAACATATTCATACATCGTACAATAATAATTATTATCATCGTCCTTGTCGCAAACTTTTCAATTATCACTTGCCTTCTCTTTTTCGATAACGATCATTTTCTTCGATGTTCCTTTTTTTTTTTCAAAATGTGGAACTAGTGTATCTGGTGTGACAAACGAATCTTTTTCTGTCAAATTTGAAAGTCTCAACGGGATCTGGTCGCGAGAGTTTTTTCCTCGCCGACCAATATAAATGGTTGCCATATATATATATGGCAACATAAAAATCTCGAGTCGATAAATATCGCAACATACTAATTTCTTTATGGGTTGATTATGTGATTCATAGTTATTATCCACAAACTCGGCCAGCCGAGTTTTCCAGATTGAACAATGTCAGTCCGGATTAAAAAAAAAAAAAAATTCATAACGCTTTATCGAAAATTGATAAGCGTAAATCTCTTGAGAGGAAGACCTCACAGCGAAGTCATGCGAAGTGGGTTGTCCTCATAGACCATTGCCACCATCGTGCTGTTGGTTAGTATTTTCTCACGATTTTGTTGTGCAACCAGAGAAAGTATTTCTCTTCGTTCGCGTCTTTTTCTCAGGACAACAGCGCGTTATCGAACGAAAAAAGTCGTGTATCACTGCATGCCTTTCGTTATAATCTTTCTTATCACGATTATGTTTTCGCCTCCGCCGCATCCTGTTAACCAGCGACATCACCTTCTTCTACCGAAAATAACACAACACTCATAATTAATTACAATGTACTTTTCGATATCCCTATTTCAACGGCCCTTGTCTCGGCACGTGTTAGTTGCCGGATTACGACATTGGATATCCAAAAAAAGGTATGGACGCTATACGATATGGCGGTACGTGACGTTCTCGTGACACCATTACTAGTTATCATTCGAGACGGTGCATGATAGATTCTCGACTGTTAAAAATCGATTATCACAAAAAGAAAAAAAACGATGAGCCTTTCGAGCGCTATGAAGTAGCGGATGGTTCAGCGTCGGTGAGGTGACCCTGACAATTTCTCACCTCATGCATATCCTGCTGCAAAGCTTCATTGCTGATTTTACTCTTCTTCTCGCTCGAAGTGTCGGTGCCGTTCGGCATTAGCTTCACATTCCAACTACCGAATTCCATGTCTGAATAGAGCTGGGCAAATTGTTCGTTGACCATCTGGGATTGATTCACGCTACTGAGAGTTTTCTTTTCGGCTTCGAGAACTTGACCCAGTGGCTTCGTAATTAATTGATTTTTGTAAGTAAGTTCCGGAGACATTTTCGCGCTTTCCTGCCATGGTGGACCCTTCCGCAGTGTGTCTTGCTGTTCTTTATAATTAGGTGAGGTCTTCAACGTTGCTGGTTTCCATAGAGCCTCCTAGAGACGAAATTCCATCGAGCGGGGGGAAAAAGGCAAAGGTAACTTTAAACGGAAAATTACCTTTAAGCAGAGAAGTATAGAAGCTGTAACACGGCGTACCTGTGACGTGCATGCGGCACTCCCATCCCGATTGGAACTGTCAGTACTGCTCGCATGCAAGAAAGCACCGTAGAAGCTTGAGTCGCTCGAATCCTCGAGGCTTGATTCGAATTCATTGTCAGGGATCGTTTCGAATTTTGAGTTAGCCGTTGTTTCATGAGCGACGGGAGCGGCACCGCCATCGTCAATAATCACGCATGATGAATAATGTTCACACGGCGATGGCACCTGCAAATTTCATAACTCATTAGTACTCTAAAATCGCTTTTACAGTATTTAAGATTTTGCGAAACATATTTTCAGTGTTTTTTCAAAGTGAATGACTCGTGCGAGGAAGCTAACTTTTTTCGATGATTCGGACATCGCCACGGTACTGTCCAGCTCAACCTGTACACTGGTAGCTTGGGACTCCGGGCGCTTTAGATCGAAAGAATTTTCTTGCTGTTGAACGGCCGAGTTTGTCTGTTGCGTTTCACGAGGTATCGAGACTGGTTGTGGTGTAAAGAACGGCCTGTACATCGTCGGGGCAGGCGCAAGTGCACAGACCACCGGCGGATAAATCATATTGGCCAATGGTGGTGCTACGTAAGAAACTGAAAGACAGTAGTTGTATCAAACATGCATAATGTTGTATAAAATTACTCAAAGATTATTTTTAATAAACTATATCAAAAATATATGTATATATATAAACATACATTGAAAGACTATATTGAAAAACTGTGCAAAACGAAAAAACCATAATGAAGTTAATTTGATCTCATACTATTATTATATTATCTGAATTATTTTATGTAAAAGGGCTCGTCCCGTAAATAAATAAATAAATAAATAAATAACGACAGCCTGCATTGCGTTGAGCCATTGGTTCGCAGACGCTTCTGTTTACCGTAAGGATTTTGCTGAATAGATCCGTTGTGTAAAATTTGATTGGCGGGCGGATGAGTCATTGGATTCAGCGAGACTTCACGGATTCGCGGCACGGTTAGATAATAAATCGGGACTATCGGAGGAAACGACGGGGATCTCAGGGCCTCTTGCAATCCCATACTAAAAATAAAAGGAATACAAGAATGCACGATTAGTGTGTACGCCTGTTGTTGGTGTCTTCCGAATGAACAGGATTTTTTTTCACAAATGTGTACACACTTTTGCATTGGCATGCAGAGGTGAGAAGTTTGTTGCGATGGTGCAGTGACCGGTCCCGTGGGCCACACATTCATGCTGGGCCTCAATTGAGCTTCAGAGGGTGAAGAATTATCGACGCTCATCGGCGTCACCGTAGGGTTGTTCGCGGCAGTTGTTGTAGACGCTACGGTTGCTGCGGTTGCTGCAGTTGCTACAGGTGTTACAGGTACTACAGGTGCGGACGGTCTCGCAGTTTCATCGTACTTAAAAACCTGATAAAATCATACGCATAAAAAACGAAATAAAAATTCGTTTTTTTTAACTCAATTGGCTAACGTGTCTCTCGATAACCAGTTAATACTCTATTGGCATTGTTTTTATTGAAAAATAAATGATTCGACGTACTTTACAGCAACTCCTGCTGTGACTGCGACTACCGCATCTCTTTCCGTTACGAGTCTTCCTCCGTTCCTTCTTGTCGGCGTTAGATTTCTTCTTGGAATCGATTGTCCTCGAGCCCTTCTGTTGCTTTTTATTTTTTATCTCGCATCTATGCTGTTTATGCCGCTTCGTCATTAACTTCTCCATGTCGATGTTGTGCTTGTTCAACAGTGATTCCGTCAGCGTTACAAGTTTGAGGCTCTCGGATGGCGTAGCGTTCTCGCTTCTCGCGTCAGCACTGTCGTATCTGCTACCGTAGCTTGTGCGAATGTTGGAACCGCTACTGAGATTCCCTCCGCTGCCGCTATCGTTGGGCGTCGTTTCTTTAGTGCCTGGGAGACATTAAATTAATTGATCAACAGCTCCTTTCAGTCATCCGACAAAGGGACATTTTTGTGTAATCCTTTCTTCGACGCATCAGTAACGTACCGGTCAAGTTTTTACTCGATTTTCCAGTGTTATCGTTGCTCTGACAACTTGAATTAAGATTGTCCTCGTCACTACCAAAAATCGTGCTAACTTTGGGCTTACTGTTGAAGAATCTCTCGATTTTGTCATTGTAATTGAGCTGATTGTAGCTCGGCGGTGTCTCAGACGATGACTTGCTATCGCAGTATTCGTGATGAGGCGATATTGCCCCTAGCATAACGCTGTCGCGTTCCTGCAACAAGGGATTTTGTGATCCCTTCAAATGTATATTGTAGCAACTTATAAATACCGTAGAGCCGCGCAACCGGTCGTTAATTTATCTGGCTGCTTCATTTCCAAGCGTTTGTTAGAGATCGCTAGCCAGGGTTACATGTCTTTCTATTTCTTCGGTCGTTATTTTCCTTTCTCACTTATTTATACTTTCCTTATGAAATGGGCTCTTATCGTTGAGACTCGCTTCGACGGCGTTAGTCGCTGACAAAATAATGCGTGAGAGCCCTTATCCAAGCGGTCGCAAATTTTTTTTTTTTTTTTAGTTTCAAATCTCTGCACCTCTCGCTCCCGCTGCCCTCTACACCAACCTCGCTACTTTCAAAACCTTGTAAGCGAGATGATACGCATCAACACATACCATACGTCTACCTTATCTTCAATTTTTTTTTTTTTTTTTTAGTATTCGCTTGACGCTGTCCGCGCTAAATCTGCGGGATAGAATTGAATGTTTAATTAACGATGACAAACAAAGGATTTATTGTCTGGAAAGAGAAGAAAGTAAAGGTCCATGATATGTTCGGTTCATGAACGACGGCATTGGAATTCTTCAGTACAGACCTTACAATTACTTCGCCGTTGCGATACACGTTTTTTTTTTCTATATCGATATTCGTGTTTATCGTAACGAAACGAACGAAAATAAAAAACAAAATAAAATAAAATGAAAGTAAGTGGACTTACCGACGTGGATGCCTACAAGGTTTTGAAATTGACGCTATCCATCAGCGGCCCTAAATTACTCTCAATGTTCACCCTCAGCACCACCGTGACGAACCCATAGTCTTTGTGTGTGCGTGTTAGAGACCTGGGAAGTTTCGTGCAGCTACCTTTACACGTTTATAACAGCGGTCTCTCTCGCACTCGCGGCTGAAGCACCCTAATATGTGGAAAAAGTAGCTTAGCTACCTGCCGTCCGAGACAATTAGTAATCGTTCGGTCGTGTTTAATGCCAAGCTGCAAAGTTTACTTCGTTATTGCCTGATTACTCACCTCTCCACGATTAACCCCTTTTTGTTCTAACTCCTCATATATATATATATATATATACATTAAACTAACTTCCTCCTTGTATTCTTTACACTTTTCTATCCGTTCAAGTTATATTCCCTCGTGGAGAAATCATATTTACACTTAGAAAATCAACGTTCGTAAAAGGAAAAATAATGAGAAGATAACATCTCGGAAAATTGTTTCAAAAGACAAAACAACAAACCATGATAGACAATGACAGTGCAAAAAAAATGTCAAACTCTTACCGATCGATGGTATCTTTGCACATTATTGTGATTTTTTTTGGTGTTAACGATTATCAGCACCTCTCTAATCTAACATGCACTGCGGCAACGAAACGTTGAAGAAATAACTTACTGTTTCATCTTATTGATACACTCTCATTGTAACGCGTATTCAAACATCTTTTGTTTGACCGAACAATAAATTGAAATAGTAAATCGATTCAATATGTACATGTCGCAGTCTTAGCGATTGAAATGTATAAAGTGAGTAAAAAAAGCGTAGCATCGCTAGCGTCAGAATTAATAGACGATGGTACCTGCTACTCGTGTTCGTCTCAGAAAAAGCTTGCTTGTGATACTTGCGAGGGTTTGTCGCTGGGTGATATGTGAGTATATGGGCAAACGCGTTCCACAAGTGAAACAAATACATATATACATATGTGACACATGAAATATATGCTATAACAGTTAACACTGGCAGAAAAAAATTTGCTTTGGGAAAAGTGTTTCGTTGATACTAAAACGAAACTAATAGTCACCGAAATGCTCCTGTCCTCAGTTGACATTGGATCCTTGGAGATTGGCGTCGAATGCTTGAAGTCCTGCAGCAGGTTTTCCACGAATGACGTCAGATCATTAGATCTGCGCGACAAGTCGTGTGCGTCGTTGTTGTCCGTTCGTTGGATTTTCTGCTCATCGTGGGAGTTAAACAAAAGAGAGGTCGTTTAAAAAAAAAAAAAAAACACATTTCTCATGGGATTTTTCAGATGTCACCTGCGAGGAGGAGTATGCGCGAGACTATCGTACCGTAGTCAATTTCATTGTAACATTGAGCTGCTCCAATTCTTTATCTGTTTTTTTTTCTTTTGTTTTTCTTTTTTTTTTCGTTCATTCGCAGTTATGAATCGACTGTTGCGAGCCAGTTTTAAAAACGCACCAGACTCGTAGAAGCCCGTGGGATTATGCGAGGATCGTCGTGGATTATATATTACCTTATCGAGAAGAGCGCGAATCTCGCCCTGAATTATCTTTGATTCCTTGAAGACTTCCACGCTGATGTTCGCCAACGTATTGCGCTGACATTCGCCAGCTTGTTGAAAAACATCCGGATTCGCCGGTCCCCGCAACACCCTGTGATGACCTACGACAAACTCTATTTTTTCTTTCCACGGATTGATAAACGACGACCACTCGGTCTCCAGGACAACATAGCCACCGTTTTGCGTTGCGAATCTGTACGGTTTCGAACGGAACGGTAAGCCTTCCATTTTGACAACCTGTTTTGAAAAAAATAATTCAACACAAGCTTGTAAGTATTCTTTTTTTTTTTTTCTTGCGCTATCAATGATTTATATCGTCTCGCTATAAAAAAAAAAAACAAAAAAAAAACGAATAATCATTGGCAATGGACACTCGAACGGCCTTCTGGAAAAGAAGATATTCTATGAGAGGTAGTTCGCTTATGCTCACAGTCTCGTAGATGTCTTTGATGAATGGCAGATCCTCGGGATGATACAAGTCGAACAGTGAACGGCCTATCATGTCTTGTGGCAGATAGCCGAAGTATGGTACAGCATTATGATCTACGTGTGTCAGGATACAGTTCGGATCGTGCCGAGTCGAAAATACCGACGATATTATCGTTTCTTCTGGTACTAATATAAAAAAAAAAGAAAAACAAAACAAAACATGGCGATGTATTGAGTAGACTTTTTTTTTTTTGCAGTGAATAAACCTAATAGCATCGAGAGAGGAGGGGTAGTTTGGTTGGAGCTTTTGCAGGTCTGCCAAATATTGTTTTCTACCCTCAATATGTCGAAACACTTGCGGTCATTAAATTCGACTAAATTACCAGATCGTTATATCGTTAATTCCCCGTGGACTTTTGGTCGAGCACACCACTGGCTCTCGTCAATCTACCCTACCCCTGACGCAGCGCGTCGTCGCTGAAAATATGCCGATAAAATGTGTTGCCAGGGTCTACCTTTGTAGACGGGAAGAAGATACTGCGCGTCAATGGTAAGAAACATCGCTTTGGGCATGTCCTCCTTGCTACATTCGCGAAAAAGCTTGACGCTCATTGTCAGATGAAACGGAACAAACATAGATCTCGTACGGTTTACGGAATTGCTCTCGTCGCTTCCGCTTCCGGTGGTCGATGATCTTCCTTCGTCGTGTTTTCGGAGACTGCAAAACAGGCTCATTTGGGGTCCACTTAAATCTGAGAGACAGGGATCGAATGAAAAAAAAAACAATATTAATAAATCATGAGAAGGATAAATTTACCGCATGACTAATTCGTCACTCGTAATGTGGTGTAAAAACAACAACAAAAATATATATATTGAAAATCCTCGAGATTCCTCACCCGGATTTCGATCTGCGTAGGGCAGAGCGATGTTCTTCGTGAGATGATCGGCGAACGTGGACTTGTCGGTTGGATGCACAAAGTCGATGAACGAATGGCCGATCCAAGCCTCACGAGCGTATCCCAGTGCACCCTTCAACGACGGGGTCGTGTCGACTATGAGCCCATTGTACAATGATATCACCGCACCGAATCCCTCCTTTATAGAATGAATATGCACACGAAAAAGATTTATTAGAAATTCGTAATCACTCGTTTATCGACATCCCGGACACAAAAAGAAATGAGTCCTGAGCCAGTGGCGATATATTCAATGCGTCGTCGAGCAAGTATTGGAGATTCAGATTCCCAGATATCTGAACGTTCAGATACTTCAGCAAAAAAATCTTTGATTCTCGGCAGGAATCCTTTCAGCGTTTGTAGACATTTTTTTTTTCTTTTTCAACAACAGATCCATAATTTGTCACTTCTTCTTTGATTATAATTTTTTTTTGTTCTTCATTTAAATTTAGCAGACACGAATTGATATGTTAATTTCAATATAGAGCGAGCATAGATTGACGAATCATAATTTCATTACTGCCAATGAAACGTTATATGTGTAACAACTCAACGATTTTACACATCGAGTCCGTGATCTCATTTTTTTTTCTTTTCTATTATTTTTCGTTTGTGCACATTTGCCGCGTTCATTGGTCGGCATTGAAATA
Source organism: Amblyjoppa fuscipennis (assembly GCA_963575735.1). NCBI lineage: Eukaryota > Metazoa > Arthropoda > Insecta > Hymenoptera > Ichneumonidae > Amblyjoppa > Amblyjoppa fuscipennis. The sequence goes on along the minus strand of OY754495.1, from coordinate 13,143,640 downwards.
TATTAAAAAAATAATAAGTAATTTGCTCATCCGACACTCCTTTAAGCTCCGAAGGCGGAGCTTATTTGAGTATCAAAATTGTTAGTAGATATTAGAATCCAACCGATTTTTTTTTTTTTTTTTTTTTTTTTTTTTTTTTTTTAATCCTTTCCACCGTTATACATTTCTCTCTCTCACTCAAGTCTCATTGGTTTTACCGTGTTTTTCCGCCATACATATATATATATATACACTATTGTGCACAGTATATTATCATGGATTTATTCCCACGTCGTGCGTAGCGCCGCAACAGCGAATATTATATTGAATACTAACATTGTTGTTAGAGATGGTATCGTCCAGAGGACTGGTTTTCGTACCAACTCCTCCCTCAGGATCTGTAGAGTTAGAGTAGCCGTTGTTCTTGCCGAGTTCCGTAGCGTCGACCGACTCTACGCGTGCTACCTCTTCTTGTACATTCACCAACAAAAGATAAACGTTATGCCTAATCTTCTTTTTTCACCGGCCAGTTCGTTCGCCTATTTTTTTTTTGTTTTCTCGCTCTAAGTGCGTTCGGCCCACTGGATCCAAGAGTATTAAAATTCACGAATTGCCGTTTCGTGCATCTCATTTTTTTTTGTTTTTTTTTTTTTTCTTCCAAATTACGTTTAGAACTAAGTGACGATAGAACCGAGACTTTTACGGAATTGAATATCGAAGGCTATTTGTTACCGGAAATACTCGGAAATCAGCAAAACTTTTCAATGAAGAATATTACTTTGATCGCTCTCTTCATTTGTAGAAATTGCACGAAACAAAAAAGATTTTCAGAAACATCGGCAATAAACGTCGTTGGCTGGGGACGAGGTCACGTTTTCTCGTCGTTAATTTTTCTTTGCACATCGATGGCAATTCATCGATACGCAATCGGGTCCGTATTAGCGAGTTTTCGGAACTATCTGTAGCTCTGCAACATAATCCGCTCTGGATCCGCAAACTTTTTGCAACTTCATGCAAAAAAAATCACTGTACGTTATTTATAATCCCGTCCCAAGATTCGTTCGACGATTACTCCTGCGATACATTTTTTTTTTTTTTTTATACAGAGTTGCCCGGGCTTTGTGGCGTTTTTCTCCTAACAACAAAAATGCTATCTTTATTAAAAAAAAAAAAAAAAAAAAAACTCAAACTTCATATTCAAAGAACTTTGAATAATTTTTATTGAATCAAACTGTCCGAGTGATGTAAATATTACCGACATGAAAAGCTAGTGACGTAACGCCAGCGCGGTGTATCCGCGAACAAATGAAAATTCAATCTCCCAGAATATTCGCGGTCGTTACGAGAGCACAATAAAGCTGTTAACGTAACGCGTGGAAGGAACCTCGATATTTCCATGTCTATGCAGACACGTTGTCGCGAACGTCTGCATGCAAAGTCCGTCAAAAGAACAAATTATATAAATAATTACATAAACCCGACGAGGGGCTTGTTCGTTAGGGTGAGGTAGGAAACGGGGAGAGGAAAAATTCAACCTACTCGGTTAGATAAACCTGTGCGAGCCTTCAAAATTTCGGTTCACGTTAAAAAGACAGAGCGGACGGCCCGGCTGGTCGTTCCTCGGCAGTAACGAGCGTCGTTCGCTGTACAGCGAAGGTTTACCGTTCGTTCGTCTGTTCGTTATGCAATTACCGAATATGCTTCCGAAGCGTCGTCCAACATTGTGCACACATAATGTTGGACGAAGATATTATCAGAAACAATTGGAGCGCGCGCGTGTCTGCTATTAGCTCAGTGGTTTATCTGGATAGCAGCTTTTTTTTTTCTTGTTGTTTTTTTTTTTTTTTTTTTTTTTTTTTTAATCAGAAGAAGATATTCGAATAAAAATAATTTTTGCTCGGTAATCATGGGAAACTTGCTGTTTCGAAAAGGCTCAAAAAGTGCCGAGCGTGAGTTGAATGTGTATATTCATAAGAAGAGGCTGAAGGAGCTCGCGGATTAATAAAATGCTCTGGGCGCAACGAGCGGCCTATAAGAAGATAATGGACAGGCTCGAAAATCCAGCGTGATCCGAGGGATTGGAGTAGGATGGTCGAGCAAGCCGAGGAATTAACGAGAGAACAGCAAACGCGTTCCGTTACCAGGCATAGAAGGGACGTCGAGCCAATATCACGTGTAATTAATTTCGGCTCGTTGGGACTAAAACGGATTCGAGGACGAAAATAAATTCGAGCCTGAATTTGTATCTCATTATAACCTACAGTGGATCTCCCCAATTAATTGGACACTTCCTGGGTCCAAAAATAATCTGTAGGACGAACTCCCGATCGGGCATGTGCGATTTAAAAATCGCACATACTCGAAAAATTAAAAATTGCCCTTGAACGACTAAAAAAAAAATGTATGTAAAAATCCATATTTTTCGGGTCTCTCGGTATGCGCATCGATAAAGCTCGTCGATCGAATCCTTCGTGGACTGCGTTACAAAGCCGTGTACCCGTTACACTAAAAAAGCTTTTCAGTTAGGTGTCCACTTAGCATATATATATATATATATATATATATATATATATATATATATATAATGCATGTCAATGAGCGTTCTACTGTTACTGTTTGTTAGATTGCATCTTTGTTAAAACATTATCGCAATAATATTGGAGCGGAGGGTAAAATTTATCCGACGGTCGGACAGACCGATTGTTTTAATTAATAATTTCACGATTCGTTAACTAATAATTGGTTACTCTCTGTCTCAGCGGTGCCGCTCGCCTTTACCTTCGCGCTCATGAAGGCCGTTAACCAACCTGATTTAGTGCAGTTTCTACTGTAATTGGATGAACCCTCGAGAGGGTTGTAAGATCCGACGTCGGTCCCTTTGTTAATCTGGGCACCGAGTATCGTATCGTCGATCCCGAGAATCGTCGTCCCCGTCGTCTTCTTCGATTCCTCCTTCTTGTGCTCCTTCCTCCGACTAATCGGTTTCGGCCATGCATAATTTCTGAAAGTGTTCACGAGAACAAAAAACAAAACACATTAGTTTTCCTATACTGTCTTTAATCTATCGTCGATTTTTTTGTTTCCTCATATTTGCAGAATCTTTACATATATATATATATATATATATATATATATATATACACTTACTAAATACTAAATGCAAGTGCCGACACCGGCTGCTGGTGAAGTTTGGGACAAACTTCCTTTTTTTTAAGACTTAAAGCTTCGATACAATGAAGCATACTTTGGTTTGAGAAAATTAAAACCTTTATTCCATTGAATCTGGACGTTTTTTCGAAACGAATAAAAGTGTATTTCACTGAAAAGAAATATTACTTCGAAATTCAACAAAATCTTAACAGTCAATTAAAGTGCATATTTCGTTCGCCGCACGTAACCGCAGCTTTGTTTGACATTGTAAAACCTCTTTTTCGGTGTGTATTATGATAATGGGCGAATAGATTCGATGTCACGTATCGCATACGTTCTTTTGCCCATTCTACTGTGTTTCTTAATCCACACGTTTCTCCCACTAGTCGGATTTGAGATAATACTTTTTTTTTGAATTCTCTATAACGTCACTTCCGATTTGAAAAATCTCACTTCTGGACCGGAAGTGACGTCACGTCGGAAGTTAGTCACTTCCGATTTGAAAAATCTCACTTCTGGAGCGGAAGTGACGTCACGTCGGAAGTTAGTCACTTCCGTTTTGAAAAATCTCATTTGTCGAGCTAAGATCACGTCGCATCGAAAATACGTAATTTTCGGGTGAAAAATTGAGATTTTCAGACCGGAAGTAACCGTCGCGGACCATCCAACCGTAAATAATGGTTGGAATTTGGACGATTTTTCTGTAACCAACGACAAGCCAACCGTCGCATTGGTGCGCCAAACAAACCATTATACCAACCGCCCGAAGGTTGATTTTCGGTTGGTTTTTGGAAATCAACAATTTTCCGACAGCATAAATAGTCGGTTCACGGTTGGTTATTACAAAACGACCCTCATTCCGATTTTCAGATGACTACATTGATGGTCGATTTGTGGTTGGTTTTTTTCGAAACCAACCGTAAAACAACTATTTCGGGCAACGACCTAGCCAGCGGTTGGTTTACGGTTGGTTTTGGAAAAAAAAAAAAAAAAAAAAAAAAAAAAAAAAAAAAAAAAAAAAAAAAAAAAAACAACCACAAGTCAACCACTACTGTTCTCGGCTGAAAGTCGAGAGTAGAGTTGATTTATAATGTCCAACCGTGAGTCAACCTTTACTCTGTCGAAAGACTAGTCGGCTTATGATTGGATTCGACGTACGAACCCAAAATCAACCTTCGGGAGGTTGGAACAATGGTTGGTTTGGCGCACCAATGCGACGGTTGGTTTTTGGGATGGTTTTTTGTTTGTGAGGAACGCGAGGGAGCGTCTTTCGCTATCCTTTTGCCTCCGAGCGAACGACGCAATTGACGCAATCCTGGATCGTCTGCTTAGCTAGGACGACAACAGAATCGGACAGTTCACTCGGCGAGAACAGCGGATCGAACGGGGAGGCCGAGAGTCGAATAAAAATTGTCGAGGCGAGATCGCGACCGGGTGGCTCGTCACACCGCGAAATCTCGTGGCCTGCCATGTGCATCGTCGCTGTTCGCAATCGAAACCTTCGCTCTCCCGATCGAGCGAGTGTCGCCGGGAAGCTTGCACAACGAGAAGCCTCGGCAATGATTCGTCGGACACGTTCTCAACACACAAATTCCTCTGCTACCGTCTATCACGCGGATGCCAACGAATACCGCCGATGTTCCTCCACTTACGGGCTTTCGATCGGGAGGTGGAAACACGGGAAACGTCATATTGCTGCACCGATGCGCGCTTTTTTTTCTCTTTTTTTTTTCATCCACTCGTACAGAGCTTAGTGTGAGAACTGTTCACGATGATTGTCTCTCGACTTATCAAGGGAATGACAATTGTTTTTGCGAAATTCTAATGCTTCTGCGATTATTGTCTCTCGACTTATCAAGGGAATGACAATCGTTTTTGAGAATTTCTAATGCTTTTGCGATTATTGTCTCTCGACTTATCAAGGGAATGACAATTGTTTTTGCGAATTTCTAATGCTTTTGCGATTATTGTCTCTCGACTCATCAAGGGAATGGCAATTGTTTTTGAGAATTTCTAATGCTTTTGCGATTATTGTCTCTCGACTTATCAAGGGAATGACAATCGTTTTTGAGAATTTCTAATGCTTTTGCGATTATTGTCTCTCGACTTATCAAGGGAATGACAATTGTTTTTGAGAATTTCTAATGCTTTTGCGATTATTGTCTCTCGACTTATCAAGGGAATGACAATTGTTTTTGAGAATTTCTAATGCTTTTGCGATTATTGTCTCTCGACTTATCAGGGGAATGACAATTGTTTTTGAGAATTTCTAATGCTTTTGCGATTATTGTCTCTCGACTTATCAAGGGAATGACAATTGTTTTTGAGAATTTCTAATGCTTCTGCGATTATTGTCTCTCGACTTATCAAGGGAATGACAATTGTTTTTGAGAATTTCTAATGCTTTTGCGATTATTGTCTCTCGACTTATCAAGGGAATGACAATTGTTTTTGAGAATTTCTAATGCTTTTGCGATTATTGTCTCTCGACTTATCAAGGGAATGACAATTGTTTTTGCGAATTTCTAATGCTTTTGCGATTATTGTCTCTCGACTTATCAAGGGAATAACAATTGTTTTTGAGAATTTCTAATGCTTTTGCGATTATTGTCTCTCGACTCATCAAGGGAATGACAATTGTTTTTGAGAATTTCTAATGCTTTTGCGATTATTGTCTCTCGACTTATCAAGGGAATGACAATTGTTTTTGAGAATTTCTAATGCTTTTGCGATTATTGTCTCTCGACTTATCAAGGGAATGACAATTGTTTTTGAGAATTTCTAATGCTTTTGCGATTATTGTCTCTCGACTTATCAAGGGAATGACAATTGTTTTTGAGAATTTCTAATGCTTTTGCGATTATTGTCTCTCGACTTATCAAGGGAATGACAATTGTTTTTGAGAATTTCTAATGCTTTTGCGATTATTGTCTCTCGACTTATCAAGGGAATGACAATTGTTTTTGAGAATTTCTAATGCTTTTGCGATTACTGTCTCTCGACTTATCAAGGGAATAACAATTGTTTTTGAGAATTTCTAATGCTTTTGCGATTATTGTCTCTCGACTTATCAAGGGAATGACAATTGTTTTTGAGAATTTCTAATGCTTTTGCGATTATTGTCTCTCGACTCATCAAGGGAATGACAATTGTTTTTGAGAATTTCTAATGCTTTTGCGAAGTATCCGCATTCCGAAAGAATTATCAGTCGCGACCTCGGTGACACGTAACAGAGTGACAAATAGCGGCAGATCTAGAGCTGTGGAGCACGTCGAGTCCGGCGAGACGATTAAATGTCTATAACGTACCACGGTGCGGTGCAAAATTTTGTAATAATAATTTTGTTAGACAAGTGACAAACGAGTTTGTCACTTATTTCAATACACGAATCTGTCTTTTTATTTCCCGTCTCATTGACAATTTTAGTCTGTACTTTTGTTTGTAAAACTAGAAAATTAACAAATAAAAAATTGTGGACGTCTGTGGACAATAAGTTGTAAAAAGTAAAAAAATTTTTTACTGTGTACACAGTAAAAAATAATTTCGTAAAATCGGAATGCAAAATTTTGTAATCATTATTTTGTTAAATAAGTGACAAACGAGTTTGTCACTTATTTCAATACACGAATCTGTCCTTTTATTTCCCGTCTCATTGACAATTTTAGTCTGTACTTTTGTTTGTAAAACTAGAAAATTAACAAATAAAAAATTGTGGACGTCTGTGGACAATGAGTTGTTGTTAAAAGTAAAAACATTTTTTACTGTGTACCACGACGGAAATATCACAATAGAAAAGTAACACACGATCGATAATAATATTAAACAAAATTTCAATGTCATCTCGTCATTTGTTATTCTCGCGTTGTTTTGATTTTTCCATGTTAATCATCGACACCCGTCGTCACGACGTCGAATGTGCACTGACAAACATCTAATTTAATACCATGACGTACTATCGAATCCAAGGGTCGTTAGCCAGAGGTCTCAGACTCGGTACGATTAATTCGTCACGTGTCGAGTTACGGACGTAATTACGAAAGACAATTGTAGCCGGTAGTACAGATTTAGATGTGTTACGTGTCATCGCATCGAAAACAATCAAACAACGCCCAAATTAGAGATCCCCATTTGGAATAGCAGATAATTCGCAAAAGTAAAACTTAGGTCCATCGGTCTCCCGCTTCGCACAGTGCCGGTTGCGCAACACAAAGACTATATTTGTGTGTAAGAGAACTATGTTTGAAGGACGGTCTCATTCGCTGATCGGACGGTGTTTCGTTCCATTGTATTGTGGAGGGGGAAGGAGAAGAAAAAAAAAAAAACAAATAAAATCGATCGACCCGAGTCGGTCGTCGGTGGGCCGAGAAAGCGAACAAATAGAGCCCAGAAGAGAGGCTGTGATGCAATAGGAAAGTGGGCGCCGATTATCCAATAGACTAATCTTTATGCTGAATTTTCTCCGGAGCCCACGGAGACTTCCTTATTCGAGCTTTCTCCGTACGACCGAATGACCGAAGAAACTCCTGAGATCGTTGTGGCTCGTCCTAAGTGCACTTGAAACTTCCTAGTTGTTACATGTACAACCTCGCGGTCCAACTCGGTCAGTGTGCTCGAACCCGCTGTTGCTCGACTCGTTACGTATTAAATTATTCCACGCATAACGCCGTCGAAGTGGGACGGATATCTGTAACGCATTTGAGTGGAATATCATTTTATTGTCAATTTATTATTATTTTTTTAATCCGATGGGAATAAAAAAACAAAAATGTTTTTGCAATCCTTCAACGCGTAGACTTCGTTTCCGTCTAATTTGAATGATTTGTGCGTCGTCCAGAGGACAGATATGAAGTGGGGAAAAAAAAAAAATGTCTTCGAAGAAGTTATTTTGCATGTAATGCAAATGGCAGAGACCAAGTGTGAGCAACCGGACGTTCGACGGGTTTGCCGATCGCCGACGGTACGATCGGCATTGGATACATTCTTATATCTTGCCGGCTATAGCTCTGAGCACCGCGAGGCACGCGGAGGTACACGTGCTTCGGTCCGACGGAGAATGCAAAGCCTGCGGAGTGTTCGTATCGGCATGGTCGCGTGTCTGTTCAGCCCGGTTTTTTTTCTTTGTAACAGTGTTATATTCCTCTCGCGTGTCGCGCGAAACACCGGGCAAATCGGCTTTGCATCGATCGCACTGCAACGATCTTTTGAAATGTCCGGGCTTGAGGGATTCCACTTTACATCGTTAAACTCTGGTCGATGACGATGCACGGAGAACGCTCAATTGCTTATTTTTTTTATAAATAAAAATATAGCGATATAACATTTGGCGCGTCGAAGTTCTGGTTGCAACTATTTTTTTATAGGTTCTTCACCCCCCACCAGATACTGCACAAAATTTATAGCATAATTCAAGACGCGATATTGGAATAAAAATAATTATGATATGCACACATTATTCCGCTGATATTATTCCGAGAACGATTACATTTTTTGTTTTTATAACTATTATAACGATATTAAAATATTCGTTACAATCGTTATGTATATATATATATAACGATTATATATATACGTTATATATATGTATATAACGATATATATAAATATATATCGTTGTAAAATATAACGATATAAAAAAATAATATTAATATCGTTATAGTTATAAAAATATAACGATATAACGATATTACATTTGGTAAGACGAATTTCACGTGGCAAATTTCTTTTTTATCGATTCTTTACACCCCACCAGATATAGTGCATAAAATTGATAGCAATATCTATGATGTCTCAATGGAACAAAAAAAATCAAATGTCGATAAATTCCGCGTGTTATATATGCGACAGAAAAAAGAATGGTTCTCACGAATCGCGTCTTATGCATTGGTACAAAAAATTCTCTCGATCACACAATAACATCGACAATGTTTACCTGGAGTTAAACGTCGAAGGGTGTCCTCCACAGTAGCCGCTGCTCTCCGACCGGTTGCTGTTCCTCGACAACGAGCTCCCGCTACTGTAAACAAACGTAACAAAGGAACGTTGAAAAAACAAAAAAAATACAGTAGATCGAAGATGCCGTCCGGCGTTAAAAGCTAAAAGATTGTCTATATATTCTATAATATTGAAATAAATTCTCGCTTTGTATTATCGACATTACGATACAAACTCTCATCTCTCGGGACGATCCCAAATGTTTTTTGCACCATCCTGAATTAACGGCCGATACTCCTCTTTGCGATAGGGAGAGAGAAAACGAAAAGAAAAACAAACGAATATCGATCACATTTCAATCACTGTGTTACATCCGATTCTGAGTATGCAATTTTTTTTTTTTTATCCTACAAACTATGTTCATGAATAAAGCAAACGCGACTCGAGGAGCTGGAAATCTGTACTGAGGGTACGTCACAAGGCTCCGGTGCGCGCGGAGTCCTTTCCTGGCTCTCAATTCCCATTCGAGAACCTCGCGGAGAGCCAAAGAAAAAATATATTAAAAAATAAATAAATAAAAATCCCTTCGTCACATGTTCGCCAAACGTGACTTGGCAGGAGGAGGATGAGGAGAGGGATTAACTACGGGGGGGGGGTTACGCGAGGACTTTCACTATCAACGCTCAGTGCCCGCAAGACAGAGACTCGTACAGGCGCACATAAACATGCTCCGTATACCAACGACGCAGGCTAGAGAATAGATTCTCACTCGTTGCGGCGCAACACGTACACATGTGCTTACTTAGTTGTCGTCGTCGAGCAGTCTTCGTTTACACACGACTGCGGTGAGTCGGAAAAAATCATTGCATAAGTAAAACCTCGATTCACGTTTACAGCCCCGTGACTCGGCTTACGACGGTGGTAAGCTGGCTATATAGTCACTGCGTTACACGCTGCCTCCCCCCCCCCCCCCCCCCCTCCCATTCGCCAAAGTAATACACGCTTTTATCTTTGCGAATTAGTTACGTTAGGAGTTATTAATAGTTCGGCTGTTACATTTAGAATTTAACCGAGTCCTTCTATTTTCGGGAAATTCGTCGTCCGACCCGCCGTCGGACGGATCTTATTTTAGGGGCACGTTTTGTAATGATATACGATTTTAGGTGGGCTTTATGGATTATTACCGAACACGTAGTATTTAGTCGTGACGATACGTAATTGGATTCGCCGTGACAATTGCTCGGTCCATTTATAATACTGTGTGCAAATGGTCATTGCATAAATACATACGGAGATATGTTTGAGATTATTCCATCCGATTTCGACATGGCCATAAACTCGTTCCTCTCCAAAAGAAATTGTAACTTCACCACAATTCACGATTATTTAGATGGGGTTTTTGTAATTTTGTTCAGAATTTTCAGATCGTATTACTTTAAGATATCAAGAAATTTATCTTTTTTTTTTTTTACTCCCTGGATCTTAAATTGTATTAGTCGTATAAACAAACGTTTAAGACATAAAAGTTAGAGTTTCAAATGAACTTTTCAAAACAAAATTTTGTACATTAAAGATCCACTGCCAAAAAAAATAGAAAAAAATATTTTTTTCAGCCAATACGTTACGTTTGATTTTTCTCAAAAAAAAAATGCAGAACATACTCTCAAGTGTGTGGAGTGGACCTCATAGTTTTTCTTGGATATACTTGAGTCACCCGGTTGATAGCTATCATCTCTGTTTAATATCGATTTTTCATAAAAAGTAATTAAATTTATTACTTTCCATTGAATTATCATAAACACTGTAACCTTATCCACAATAAGGGGATTTAAATATCAAATAAAGAAAGCGATTGGGAGAAATTCGTGAAGTATAAAAACGATTTTTTAAGCTATTTATTTTGCCAGACAAGATGGATTGTTAAGTCTCCAGGAAACGAATGTCTTTGGCATTTTAGTATATGCCATCGAGACCTAGTATAATTTAGTCGTCCTTGATCTAAAAATTCTGAGGAAATTACAAAAACCCTAGTGAATAATAATGAATTGTAGTGAAATTATAATTTTTTTTGTGGAGATGGTCGAGTTTTTAACCGTTCGAAACCGGATGGAATAGCTCATTTACACATAGGAATAGCTGGATCGGTTCGCAATGAGTTTCATAATAGAGCTTCGAAATTGTTCTGACCGCATGAAGTAACGAGCCAGCAACATTGGCCGTAGATATTAATAGACAATAACTCTGATGATATTCGTACGACATCAAATTTAATCTTTGGTAAGTCTCCATCAATGTACGGCTTTAGGAAGACAAACAAAGTATTCACTTGTAGAATGTTATTCCTCAAGTAAACTTCCCCGAACGAAATTTGTGAGATGCAAAATACAGCCGTTATATCGGCAAAGAAATTTTGTATCGTGCAGATGTCTTCAGGGTCATAATAGAGAATTATCTGTCAGTAGGATAACTTTGAGAAATATCTCACGAGGACTATTTGCGTAGCGGTAATTTTCATTTCCGTTTCTTTGTTCGAAACTTATCAACCAGCCTTCTCGACGACAATCAACGATTTTAATTGTATGGCGCGAAACACTTTGGACCCCCTTGAAATACACACTTGCTATCGCTCGGCGGTTGGTTAAGGAGAAGCGAAAGTCACGTGACGGAGCCGAAAGTGTGAGAGAGAGCGCTATTGGTCTCACAGTGGAGCGAGAGAGAGAGAGCGACAGAGAACGAGTTTCACTTCACCTTGACCTTCAATAAGTCACACCGCCCGAAATCGTGCCGAAACGGCAGTAACGGCCGGACAGTGAGGGCCACGCGTTGCTACGTTAGCACCTAAGTTTGCGGGTAAAAAGAGAGCTTTTGTCTTGCAAAGGGTTAAACTGTGTCTGAGGTGTATTTTTTTTCCAGCTGATCACGGATGAATTACTTACTTTGGTCATTCGATATTTAATTATGAAACAAATGTCAGAAACGAAATACCATTACGTTCGATGTTTACGATCTAACACTCCCAATTGAATCGTTCGCGAACGCGCCAATGATTAACTACCTCTCACGCTCTCGACATGGATCCACATGCGCATCGATAGGTTACAGCAATAGGGTCTTTGTTTTCGTCCGAGTACAACTCACCTCCTTTGCGATTGACTGACACCCGTATTGGTGTATCCGGAATCCGAAACCTTGCCATTGTCTTTGGATAAGCGCTTCATGATTTTAGGTATAACGAGAAGCGTTTATACGCGACGATTCGTGTGTCGTATCTCTAGAGCGTGGATTACGCTCGACTGGCAGTGAACTTGACGCTCGCTGCACTAGCGCGCCCGTACATTTCGCACTCGGCGCCGATACGAGCGATTCGACGACAGTTGACGGTCCAAGATTATAAATTGCGAGAGAAAATAAGAAGCATAAACGATGCCGAATACAATACGTCGTTGCTTGAATTGAATAAACTCGATTTAACTGTAGGGCCCGTGAAAACCGCAATTTTAGGATGGCACAAATATCATTCCCGCAGTTTCAGTTAAACACGTCCAATCGTCTCGAGATTCTTGTCAACAATGATCGTGCGAAGACGAGTCCCGAGCACTCCGCCATCAACCGAACAAACCGGGCACGTGGGTAACGAATCTCCCCTCTCTCGATATCCTTCTCCCACTCGTTCCATCTTTCTCCCTCGCACCAGCGGCAGCCTCGACGCCCGACAGCGGCAACGTGCCGCCCGGTTAACCCTCAGCGGACGACAAATCTATTTATTTCTCTCGCAAAGCGAGAAAGGTGCTTTGCTTTTTATAGCTCGACGGACGTAACAGTGAACACGGAAAAATATCACTTCAATGAATTTCATTCGCGAATGCACGATGGCATGAGAGTTCTGATATTCGCATCTCCGAAGGTTAAGTTATTTTTGCACCGTGTAAATGAATAGATTCGCTCGTACGAAACAACTGTTCGTTAAAGGACTTCGTCTGTCGCGGGAGCGGATACACAGGTGTATGTGAGAGTGGCAACACTTCGCAGGATTCCGAAGTGGCCGAGGATCGAGTCAGTTGGATCAAGAATTACGAAACCGACCGGGCTTAAAGTCGAGCGTGAATCAACAAATACCAAAGTCCGATAACGCGTCCGATCGAACAAGGATTCGACGCGCTCGCCCGTAATCCGTTAGCTGAGGATGCCAAGCGTTTAATTGTATATATCTTTTCGATAAAATAGTTTAATGTGTACATTCTCAAATCTCGGGCATTCGTGAAGATACCGACTGCCGATCCCGAAACGCGACCAGCGCGGTCGAACCAGATAACACGTTTTATTTTGCAATATTAAAGAAAACTGACCTTCGTTGCGATTGATCGACGCATGTATTGGTTGTGTAGCCGGAGTCCGAGATCTTGCCGTTGTCATTCGACGAGTCCTCCATTATCGACGTTCGTGTATGCGCACACTTTCCGTAACGGTTGATCAAAATTTGACAGCTGTACGCGTAAAGTCCGTGACCTTCGCGTGACTCTACATTTCCACCGCGATTATCCCACGAAAGAGGAAGTATTTTGAATAAACCGTAATTATCAAATCGATTTGATAAATCTTATTGAAATTCTTATGCGTCTTTTATTCTTATATATCTTATGTATTATTGAAATTGAAATGATATTAATCGTATGACACTAAGAGATATATCAGGAGTTCAACTTGACCGAAGCACACGTCCATTCGGACGGAGTTTCGAATTAACAATGATCGTCCCGATGGTCGGAAGCTGCTCTAATACTCTCAGTTGGGCAACTCAGCCGTGCACGTAATTCACAAGAATGAATAATCCCCTCCAATGTCCGCTTCGGAAATATCACGTTATAGAAACGACACCTGTCCACTTAACCGGCAATGAATGACAAACGCGATCAAAATAGCTGCCTCCGGTTCCCCTTAGACGGAACGAATCGGCCCGACAGGAGAACTCGTCGTCTTTATATAGCTTTACGTTCACGTAACAGGGCCGGTTGGCTCGTTATAGTAATAAAAAAAAGGAAAACACGTTGATCGTTGCCCTTAACGCATTCACTTAACGCGATCGATTGGACGACGAAAAGTCGATTGATACTTATTCATTGATACTAGATCAATTTAAAAAAATCATTTTTTTATTGTATCGTATAAACTTTTTTTTTTTCCTTTCGTAAATATATTATACATAGCATATCTATGTATATTGCGTATTTAATATATGTACAGGGCAATAATAAATATATTGTGGTCTGGTCATTATATAGCAGTGCTCAAGATAATTAAGCCGGTATTATTATCACAGTCGTCAGGTACTCGGTTGTGCTCTACTCTTGGTTGTCCTGAAAACGAAAGAAGAGAAGAGACTAGTAATATCGGTCGGATATAGGTGAAACCAGCCGGAAATGCTAAAAAAAAAAACAGCAATTATTTATGAATTATCGTATCGTTGTTGATTACTATATTTTTTATTAGTTAGCTTTTATATTATAGTATATATTTATGAGAGTGAGTGAGAGTCGTTGGGTTTTTGCGTACAGCGTGTGTATTTGATTCCTTCAGGCCCACAGTCTGTTACAGTCACCTAGCAGAATTGCTGCGTACAGTCATAAAGTAAAAGTCGAGCGCACATGTTAATAGGAGTATAGTAGTAGTAAATTTGTTCATCTCGGAACTATCCTCATTGCTCTTGCTCTTTATTTTCTTTTCTTTTATGTGTGGTAGGGTTTAGAGGCACAGGTGTCTTGCAGTAATGTGATGTTTTCGACATACGTTCCGTGTTTTTTTTTTATATACTTCATTGACTACCCCGTATTCCACATATCGCAAACACGCCTTTTTTCTATTTTCTCGGATTTACAGGAACTCGTAATCTAAAATCGATACATAAGTTGCAAACATTCGAACGGATTCTATTTCGTATATGTAATATGTCTATACCGTTTTTTTTTCTTCATACATATGAACCATTTACACATCGTATTTCTTCTTTGTATAATTGAAGAACGAAAAATAAGAAGAATGAACACGAACGTAAAGGTTAAACTTTTTTTTGTGTACCGTGATGTCTCCGTATTCTGGGGTGTCGCGATTCGGTGTCTCAATGTTATTTTTTAATCGACCCTACTTTCACTGGCAATTTCTTCGTATAACGTACTACGAAATATAACGCATGTGCTATCGATTCACGGTTTTCAATCAAAACTCCACTGTCTGATTGAAATGAAAAAAGACAACAAATGAAACTACTACGATGATAAATTTTTACGATTCTACAATGTATATATACTCCCACTTGTGGCCTGCTAATTCATTGTTCACTGCGCTCACGCCTAATCACGACACCAACACGCGGGTTCGGATGTTAATTGAAAGAGGAAAAAAGATCATTTTCATCCGACGATCTAAAACAGCTCTTTCTTACTTTCTACAAACGACAAGTACGGATTATTCCGCACAAATAAAACCCGTACTACATGCACAATTTTCTACATACACCCATCTATCAAGTGAACGTGTACAGTGAAAAAAAAAAAATTATTAAACGAAGGAAGAAATGTATTACAGTCATGGATCCAATGTGCTATGGTATTGAGGGACATGTTTGTAACGAGTCGTAAAATTTGTACGAAACTCAAGGAACATCAGGAGTGTCCGAACTTGAATTTTTTTTTTTTGCCTCATCCATAGGTCTATCTAGGATACGACGCTAATAGTTATAACGATTTGAAAATGATGTATTTGAATAGCGTATCTTTTGTATTTAAATAGTCTTCGTTTATATTTTCATTGTTTAAGTTTGCTTTCATGATTTACCACTTGAGGTTCGTATTTGTACGAATCTTGAAAATTAAATGGTATCGATGTCGCCTCCAAAAAAAAAAGACAAAAAAATCCTAAGGCACACTTTGTACCTTGAAAGCCTGTGCGAACAGGATATAACATTTAATGTGACAACGATTTAACTAACGGTATACGCTTGTTTGCTTCGTAAAACGGAATCACAAACACTAATTCATTGTAGTCGAAAATTTTCATTTGTTCTTAGCGCACCTGAGCAATATAGCAATTATGAGCGGTATATGATTCGTCCGTGACTCACGCTCAAGTCGAACCACAGCCTGTAACATTCAGTACAAAAATATAGATCTTTCCGTACGTCGATTGTTTTTATTTTTATTTTTTTTTCATTTTTTTTTTTTTGGTTTTCATCAAAATCATGTCTCATTTTGTTGCCGCGCTATTCGGTAGTCAAAACTTACGAAAAATATACAACTGTGTTCGCATATATGTACCGTTTCGTATCGTGTCCCAGGATGACTCTCGTTTTCATTAGTCAAATAAAAACTTAATCGCTCTTCGCACAGGCCTACACCTCAAACTATACTAACGACGGGGAAGTCCGATGTATGTGTAACGACGATAAGTAAAGGATAAAGTAAAGTAACGTTGAAGTATCAGTAACGTTGAAGTTTGGCGAACGTAAACTATAACGGATTTTTTTTTTTTTTTTTTTTTCAAAGTAGGTAGTTGGAGTAGTATCCTCGGTTGCAGGCCAACGACGTGGTCAAGTGAGTCTTAAAATTCGTCTCAATTGTTGCGTGCGTCCAGCTTGTGTGTACCAGTCAGTCTGTGAAGACAAATAGAAAGATTACAACTTTTTTTTTTCTCTTCCCTCTAATCGCTTCGATGATGCTTCACTATCGTCGAGAATCAGTTTCTTTTTTTTATTGTCCGGGAACTATTATTAGGTAAATTTATCAGTGTACACGATCTCCCGCTTTCATTATTCTCTTTCTTTTCTTCTCTTTGTCATGCATCTGTCTTGTGTACTTACGAGATACACGAAACGGGACTAATTCTCGTCCTCGTCCATTCTCAAACGTTTTCGTCGATCGTCACCGACGTTACGTTCCTCCGCCTCTAATACCTTTAGTCGAGAACCGTATATCTCCTGTCCGTGAAGTACCTGCGAATTGTCATACAAAAGTGTGAGTAAACAGTTACGAAAAAAAAAGAAAACAAAAGTAACAAGAAACTCTAGTTGAACGTCCAGTAAAAATGTCCTTTAAATCGATCGCGGCTGACTCGCGCGGATTCTGAATATTGAATTCGTGATAAGTGAGTTACTGCCTACGCGTCACCGACTTGCTTGAATATCACCGCAGACGAAATTTCGCGAAAGAAAAGAAAAAAAAAAGATACGTAAATATATAAACATACCTCGATCGCCTTGTTAGCGCTCTCGACGTTCGCGTATTTGGCGTATCCGCAATTTTTTCCCGGCAACATATAGACGTCTATGAGATTGCCAAATCTGCAGAAGGCATCTTTCATAGCGTAAATAGGAGGAACCGGCGGACCGCATACGATGAAACATCTTTTCTCGACGTCGGCGTCTATGTTTGCCATCGGTTGTACCGGTGGCAGCTTGACCGTCATCGTGTGCTCCAAACCTGAACAACCAGTTGGCGAATCGTTCCGAAAGGTTAACCGATTAGTCATCGAATCCGTAAAGTGGACATTGGCGAATGTAATACAGTTAGTATACGTTATACACGATAATATAGAGTATACGGTAGAGGAGAAGCGTGTAGAGCGTGCAGCGAGGCGATTCCCTCGCGCCGCTGCGCTAGCAAAGATGACTCACTTGGTGCCGTTAGTCCGGCCGCCTGAATCAAGGATGTCGCCTGAGCAATTGTTTCCGCCAGATGGGCCAAATCCGTTCGCGCGCTGTTTATTCCCGTGACGCTCGTATTAAATGGCTTAGCTGTACTTTTCTGTTGCGGTGCGCCCGTCAAGTCCGGCTTGACGATCATCCTGTGCCCCGGCGGATACTCGAAACCGTGAAACTTTTCGCGAGCGTAAGCCGCCGCGCTCGGATTCGAATAAACAACGGTGGCCTGTCCCCTCGGCATTCTGTATCTAACGTCCGTTTTTAAATGACAATAATCCATTCCGGGCACGATGTCGAAGAGCTTCCACAGTTGATCCTGATTGAGGGCCGGATGCGCGATAACTTGCAGACGATTGTAACCCTCAGAGTTCGGAAAATTCGTCGCTATCTCGAGGCTTATGCTGCTTTTGCCGAAATTTGATGTACCGTAGTTTGTACCGAGGCTCTCGTAATTCATGGACAAACCGTTGCTGAACTTTGAATCGGCGTGCTCGGGTTTCGGTTTTTTCGGCTCGGCGAATACGGCTTTGTACTTTCTGTCGCACTCCTCGAATGCCTTTGCCGCGCTCGAGACTTTACGAAATTTAACGTAACCGAAACCCTTCGATTCGTTAGTGTTGCGATCTTTGACCACCGTCGCGTACTCTATGGCTCCGAATTTCGAGAATTCTTGCTGCAGCTCGCCGTCGGTCATTGATTTTGGAAGAACACAGAATAAACGGACCCACCGCTCCTCCTCGTTCGTCTCGCGCACGGAGCCCTGATCGCGGCTGCGATAAACAGAAACAATCAAGCGCTCAATTAGTCTGTTAGAAAAATGCGTTTTTTCATGTGTTCCTCAATTCATCTAATGTTCCAAAAAAAGTCAGTCTTTTGCCATAAACAGTCGTAGATTATTTTCATTCTCTTTTTTAACCACCGATACAGATCCAACTAGATCCCAACCAGATCCAATTAATTTCAACTGCATACCGGATTAATTGAAGAATGCGGTAAGATGGTGATAACAGATTAGCTCGGTCGGCATGGCAGATGAATAAAAGAATGTGTATCAAATCTATCTGGAATTTATCTTCAACCCGATCAGGTAAAGAAATTGATGTATCAAGGAACATTCGTTTTATTTCGATATACAACGAGAAATACCCACTTGGAAGCTATCATAACTTTTATAGCTCTACCGACAGAGCCGAGCATCTTGCCATTCATCTCTTCCAAGGCAAAAGCTGCCTCCGATGTTTTTGAAAACTTGATGTACGTAACTCCTGGAACAAAAATAAAAATTAATAAGTAAATTTGTAGTCTGTTTATTGTACGACATTTGCGATGGAGTTATCGCGGCGGCTCTCCCTTTGAAGTTGATGCGAGAAGCTTTTTTTGTTGAACCCTGGCAAAACATTTCCGATAATCGCGTGATAGCTTATTACACGACAACCGCCCGCGATGATTTTTATTGTATTTGAACGATGCACGTCGCAAGCCCGAATCGTGCAAATATGCTCATTAATTAAATAATTAATTTTTTCGTCCGGTCAGCGCGTGGCTCAGTGTCTCTTAG
The DNA here is from genome assembly GCA_963575735.1 of Amblyjoppa fuscipennis. Classification (NCBI taxonomy): domain Eukaryota; kingdom Metazoa; phylum Arthropoda; class Insecta; order Hymenoptera; family Ichneumonidae; genus Amblyjoppa; species Amblyjoppa fuscipennis. Next base: position 13,124,333 of record OY754495.1, on the reverse strand, counting down.
CGAGGCAAAACAACGAGTGCTCGGGCGTGAGGAGAGCTCGGGGTTGAAGTACGACTATAAATCACGTAACAACAATGCTGCAACGTCGCTGAGCGAGTATGGACTTTACGATGCTAAATTGAATGATATGATTAGGAGCCGACACGACGATAGCAAAAGATAATCGATGAGAGAGTGAGTGTGTACACGTCGGTGACGAATGTTACATTTACCTTTATTTTCACCCGTGTTACGATCCTTGACGACCCATATATCCTCGATTTTTCCAAACTTCTCGAATGCCTTTCTGAGATCATCCTCGTCGAGGCTCTTGTGACAGATAACGAATAGTCGTGAATTCGGCGGATCGTCGTTCTTGGATCGCGGATCCGACTGGGTGTTGTAGTACGTGTCTCGTTCTCTGTGATCAGCCATTTTGCAAATGAATGGACGGAGCGAGAGCGGCGAGCTATGCCGCCGGCTGCGGGAGGCAACCGACGATCGTCCCAGTACCGTGGGGATAGAAAACGGTGCCCCCGTCCAACCGTGTTTCATATAAACTCGAAGCGAGAGTGAGAGAGAGAGAGAGAATTTATAATGTCAATGACTTGTCCGATGCTATCCGACGGGCAGCAGCTGAGAGTACGCGGACAACGTATAATCTCTTCGTTGCATTCGCTTTACGGTCGCTCATCGCTAATGGTACGAGACGATAGTGAAAGTAAGGGGAAAGCCGGATAGTTGCAGCATCGCATTTGATGATGTTTTTTTTTTTTCATTCTTCGTAACTCGAGTCATTTACGTCAGTGGGATGTTGCTGCGAAAAAACAAAAAGAATAGTAAAAGTCTCTCGGTTACTATACACGATAGCCAATCGCTCGCTCCACGCGCAATAGCTCTGTGTACTTTGAACTCAATTATATTTTTGTTAAACGGGAGTCAGGTGCGTGTGAAATTTGTGGCTTTCACACATCGAGCCTCTAAAGCACGGTTGTTTAATCTCCTATCAATTATTTGAGTACGATCGTTTTTATATGATTATATATTATTATGAAGAATGTACCGTAACTTTCCCTTCTTACTTCGAATGGCATATATTTCCTGCTCAGTTCAATCAGGAGCTTCCGTTTTGTCGTCGAAAAATCTTGGTGGGGGGAGACCAGGGAACGAAAGATCCTTATTAAACAGGTTTCTCTTAACTGGAATTACTCGTTTTTGCCCCCCCTCGGACGATGAGCGCAAAGCGAGTTCATTTTCATGCTCTTTTTTTCTTTCACTTTGCAAATTTAAATAATCGCCTTTTATTCTCGAAAATATTAATCTTGCAGCTATTAAGTATGTATGTAATTTATGTACACAGTACTTCGTTTAAATACAGTTAATCCCGAGAGGATTGTGATAACTACACCCATGATTTTTATTCATCAGCCCGTTAGTAGATATATTTTATTATCGTACACTGGCACAATGGGAAACGTGCCGAACGAAAAAAAAAAAAGAACCGATCTCGTTTATCCACAGAATCGCGAACCAATTTTACGCGTCGTACGTGGAGGCAGATACGTTTCCACCGCGTCCGGTCCAATTCGTGTGAACGAACTTTCCTTCCTCCCCGAGGAGTTCGTACGTGTGAGCGCCGAAATAGTCTCTCTGAGCTTGAAGCAAGTTCGCCGGTAGACGGGCGGTTCTGAAACCATCGTAGAACGCCAGAGCGGTGGACAGTGCCGGCGTAGGAATGCCTATGGTCACGGCTGTGGACACAACGACCCTCGCACTCGCTTGGCAATCCTTCATTGCCTTTGCGAAAAAATCGTCGAGCAACAGGTTCGTTAGCTTGGGATTTTTGTCGAAAGCTTGCTTGATATTTCCGAGAAAGGCGCTGTAACAGTCACGCATGGAAGGAGCTATTAATTCTTTGTAATAAACAAAAACACATAACAAGACAGCAGTTCGTTCATGCTCATCCAACAGTAACACGCAATAACATTGTCATTCGATTTTTTTTGCGACTGAAACCCTACCTTCGAATGATGCATCCTCCTCGCCACATGAGAGCTATTCCCCCGTAATTGAGCTTCCAATTATGAACTTTGGCAGCTTCGCGCAAGAGCATGAAACCCTGAGCGTAAGAGATTATCTTCGATGCGTAGAGAGCTTTTCTGAGATGTTCCAAAAATTGTTTCTTGTCGCCCTTGTATGTGTCGTTGGGTCCCGCGAGAACCTTGCTCGCCTCGATGCGCTCGCTCTGCAGCGCGGACAGACATCTTCCGAATACGGATTCACCGATTAGCGTTACCGGAACTCCGTAGTGAAGGGCCGAAATCGCCGTCCACTTGCCGGTCCCTTTCTGGCCGGCGGTGTCGCGAATTCGCTCCAGTAGATAGCCCTTGCTGTCTTTGTACTTCAAGATATCCCGAGTTATTTCGATTAGGAAAGAGTCGAGCTCTCCCTTGTTCCAGTCGTCGAATACATCGCTCATCTCTTGCGGGCTCAGACCTAGACCGTTTCTCATAACGTGGTAAGCCTCACAGGTTAGCTGCATGTCTCCGTACTCGATACCGTTGTGCACCATCTTTACGAAATGGCCGGCTCCGGTTTCGCCAACCCAGTCGCAACACGGCTCGCCGCCCGATTTCGCGCATATCGCCTGAAATATCGGCTTTATATGAGGCCAAGCTTTTGGATTTCCACCGGGCATCAGAGACGGTCCGTATCTCGCACCCTCCTCCCCGCCACTGACGCCGCTACCGACAAATAAGATTCCCTTCTTCTCCAGCTGTTCGCAACGCAATTGCGTGTCTTGGTACTCGGAATTGCCGCCATCGATTATTATGTCGCCCGGGGAAAGAAGCGGCACTAACTTCTCAATAAAAGCATCCACAGCTGGTCCGGCTGTAAAAAAAATTAACAATTACAGTGAGAAATGTCTATTTCTTACTCATGTTCTGTTGCTGTATAGAACAGAAGTATCGTGACGGGTATTGGATCGAAGTCATATACAAGGGCATTCCAAGGACTTTTCAAAGATATTTCAAAGATATTTCAAGGTCTCTCTCAGGATTCCCAAGGACATAAAAATAATTGATTTGAAAGGGTTTATTTACCTTTGACCAAAAGCATAATTCTCCTTGGTAATTTAAGCTTGGCAACCATTTCCTCTAAACTGAAAGCTCCGACTACATTGGTTCCCTTTGCTTCGTTCTCCAGAAAGGCCTTCACCTTGTCCGTCGTACGATTGTATGCGCAGACTACGAAGCCATGGTCGTTCATATTCAGAATCAAGTTCTGGCCCATGACCGCAAGGCCGATCAGGGCTATATCTGCTACACTGATAAAACGAGAAACAAAAAAAGATGTTATCGGCACATAATAATTGATGACTTTCACTATGCTTAATATCGGAGGAAGTACATGAATAACATAGTCTAGTGTACTAAATGGATTCATAATTTCTCGCCACGAAAAATGTGAACTTGAAATTTATGCAAAGCATATACAGATTTTACTTGTAAATTTTGTCCTTTTCTTTTTTGTCAATGAATATTACATGTTACTGATTTTTATTTATATGTGTAAATGGATTTTGTCAGGTGGACAAGATAATAAAAAGTCTCTCCCCTAAAATGTTAAAATTGCCCAGTTAACACGATTGGAGTGAACTTGAATTATTAACAATGCATACCTCCAAGTGGAAGAGTGACTCAACCAATAATCAAATATTCGATCGGCCTCGGTACGAAAAATTTCGTTCTCTGAGAGAAACGTAGTGTGAACGACGCACGGAAAGATTGGATGTCGCAAGAAAACTTACGGTTTGCTCATCGTGTAGATTGTTTGCAGTTACTAGGTAGATATAATATTTCGGCGACTCGATTACAACGAACGTAGAGCAACAAGTGTCCGTTGAGTTGTTGCAAATCCGAGGGATAGTTCGACAGTGCGTCGAGGATGGATAGCCGATAGCGGCGCGCCTTCGACAGTCAGCCGACCGTCCGTAAACCAATCGCGTCGTGCACATGGTCGGCGCCGCTTCCCATTATCACACCCATCGTTGCCCACTCCCGGCTAACGTGACTGATTACGTTTCGCCGAGCTATTCGAATGTCCCGTGGGCTGTTTTTTCTTCACAGCCGCGGGCTCTTGGCCCTGGCCTACCCGTCAACGACTTGCCCCATATTCACGCAATCCTTTCACTGCCTCGCTGCTGCTCTCATTCGGAATTTATAAGCCGTACAAGCGCTTTGGTTTAAGCTGTGTGTCGAACAATACTATCGGAAACATTTTGTTCCGAAAATCGAAGAAAAACGATGTCGCTCAAAAATTTTACCTGGCGCAAAAAATAATCCACTTTGTCGCGCTTGAAATATCACTCGAGCGGATCACCGTGACAAATGAATAACAATGTAGGGAATACAAAAAATCTCGTGGAAACCGATGTTTTGCTTGAGTTCTTAAATCGACAAAAGTGTATTGCGGTGGATCGACACCGTAGCGCCGCGACTATCTAGACTCGCGCATGCGCGCGCGCATGTCGGGAGCGGAGGGGATATTAATCGTCCAATAGAAGAGTCGGAACTCTCTCGTGACGTCACTCGCTCCATTGCCAGGGCGAGCGATTGGTCGGGATATCCGAATTCGGTCTTGATGGGCAAGTGCAACATGTCGCGATCGGCTTGATTAGATTAGGGCAGGTCCGCTTACTTCGCTCCTCGTCAATCTTCAACGTCACTTGTACCGTGCGGAGCTTGTCAAGTTTTATTCGGACAAAAAGAAATAACAGTGAAATCTTCGATACTCGCCGCGATCGCGCCGTACGAATCGATCCGACATTGTTGGTCAGTGTTTTTCGGAGAAAAGAGAAAAGAGACTAATACAACTCGGAATGTCACTACGAACATAACCCCCGTAACTATGAGATGCCCCCGATTCGACGCACGGTACAACTACACTTCCTTTTTATCGTTACGAGATCAATCGAGTGATTCCCTCGAAGGTAAAACGGTGCTGCATTAATTTCGCCCTTACCGAGTCGGCCTCGCGTCACAATGGGACTTCTCTTCTCGAAACTTTGGAGCTTCTTCGGAAACGAGGGTGAGTTTTTCCGTAAAATTTCTCTCCCGTTATCTTACACTCTCAGCGTTCACTATGACTTTATGCGGGTGGTCTCTTCGTCCGCGAAACACTATCCTGCTTCGAGTAAAACGAGATCTTGCCGAGCAGCGTCGAATTACTCGTAGGAATTGCTTTGTCCTAAACATACATCAAACATATGCTGGGTCGATTTACGTTATGCTCGCGATTCATTGGCTGGCTGCTATTAAAATTCTCTTTTGTTACTAAAAATATGGTCAGCTGGCTCGGCGATCTTTGTGCGCGATTGTTGAGAAAAATATAAATTGCGTAATTGTACGTGGATTATTAGCGCGTTTTTATTATACAACGACACACATTAGAGTGGAATTTGTACTTTCACTCAGAAGTGAAAGCTTACAAATGCCTACAGGAGTTAAATTTGCTATCGGGTATTTTGAAACCTCCATGCTCCAAATTTGGAGCACACGCTCTGGAGTTCCCCTTGTCGCTTCGCTCTCATTTCCTGTAATCTGAGTCTTGTCAAGACAAGCCCACACACGAATTTGTGCCAAATGGTAATTCAAACTCCTCTATCAGCTTGGAAACAAAGCGAAACACTTGTTCAAATACACTTGCCATGGTCAAAGTACGCGCAGCTGTAATCGCGCAACATATTCTGAAGCCGTATGCTTTTTTTTTTGTCAATCGTTGAATATATCTGATAATTGCCATCCAATTCCGGTCTGTTAAATTAACAATAAAAACACAGTATATGATCACAGTAGCGTATGACCAGACTTGGGAATGAATTCCCGATGATGAATTTTACGGAATCAACCTTCGAGGTCTTTAAAAGGGTGCCAAACTCCATAGTACTAAAATATGAGTAAATACAGTGTAGGGTAAAGAGAAAAGAGAAGAGAGGGTAAAGTAGGTCTAGTCTTGATACAATAAAAAATTGTTTATGTAAATCTAAAATCAAGAGCTATTTTATACTGTAATTTTGTTAATTAAATCTAATGTTATTTTATATGATAATTTTATATTCAGAGTTCTGTATTGGGTTTAATGCAATTCGATATATATGAAGGAGAAGTCCGTTAAATAAATTAAATTAAATTAAATTAAATATAGGAGCGCAGGATTAATCGCAAAAATTGATATCAATTTTCAGAGCACAAGATCGTGATGGTGGGACTGGACAATGCCGGCAAGACTACCATACTCTATCAATTCCTGATGAACGAAGTTGTTCACACTTCGCCTACGATAGGCTCCAACGTAGAGGAGGTTGTCTGGAAGAACATACATTTTATAATGTGGGATTTGGGCGGCCAGCAGAGCCTGAGAGCGGCATGGTCCACCTACTACACGAACACAGAATTTATAATAATGGTGATAGACAGCACGGACACGGAGAGACTGAGCGTTATCCGCGAGGAATTGTATTCTATGCTCAATCACGAGGAGCTCAGTAAAGCGAACGTTCTCGTTTACGCGAACAAGCAGGACTTGAACGAGAGCATGAGCCCGGTGGAAATATCGCGGCAGCTCGACTTGACGTCGATCAAGAAACACCAGTGGCACATACAGAGCTGTTGCGCCCTGACAGGAGAAGGGTAATAATTTATAAGGACTCTCGAGATCGCCGCCGACGCGTGCGAGAGATTTTTCCGCTCAGCCGTTTCTGCACAGACAAACGAACGTCTTGTTTTGTTTTTTTTACAGACTGTACCAGGGCCTGGAGTGGATCGTCGGTAGATTGAAAAAAACATGACGTACGCTATGAAAATTATCGACATCTCAAACGGAATATCAACGATGTAAATTAAAGGACGGGTGTGGGAACTTATGCCACTTTGATGATTGTACAAAATTAAATGAAGAACGAAGAGAGGATTTTTCAAATGATTTTGCTTCTTCTGGATTCTCCTGGGTTCAAGGTAGTAATGTGATCTTCGAAGTGTAATCGTGTAAAAGGATGCTCGACGCTCGGAGGCGGCGGTGGACGGGTAATTCACGTAAGCTCGCTTGAAAAAAGACAAACGAAAAAAATGTACGCCGGGTAAACAGAACGAATACACAAATTGTTATCGCGGTCTACGTGCTGCAACGTGCACTGATTTCGAGTCCAAAAACTCGCTGCAGACCTTTGCTTTTAACTACACATCGAACCGTTCGCCGAAAGGCTTTTTTTTTCTTTATCGTCAAATAATCCCGTCCACCTTGCGTGATCAAATTGGAACTCGAGAGACCGATTGGTCGTACGATTAAAACGAGTCGTTTGGCTTGTTGCGGCAACCCTCGAAAAAAAGAAGAAAAAAAATGTACTCCGCTGTATATAGTTTTTTTATACTTCATCGATAACGGTAATCCGCTGTACAAAAGATCGCAATTAACTATCCCCGTCGACGTGTAACTGATGAATAATTGTCAGAGATTTTTATCTCTCACCGCTTGCTGTCGCTACTCCCTCTCTCCGAAGCGCCGTAACAGTTTAAGTAGATTTGTTAGCACAAAACATCTTGTAAGACTTCGTGCGACAAGGTTACCCAACAAGCCCGACTATGAAACTTGGATTTAAGTACAGACTGCTCTGTGATAAAAGCGTGGTTTCAACGACGAGGCAGTTTATAGCTGGACAGAAGTGCTCTAAATAAAAATTATAATATTTTGAGTTAAGATTGTTAATCAAAAGTCGACTTTTAAGCCAAATTCTAATTACGGATAAGTCTCGTGTTTAGGCTTAAAAATGGAAATCATTAGTTGCGCGTCGTTATTTCGCGTTGCAAAAATTCGTTAAGAGAAAAAAAAATTAAAGATAAATGAGTAATACGTTTCATCAGTCCAACCATCAGCTGTCTTGTTCTTATATTTTGCATTGTAAATGTCCATTACCAATGTCTATAGTATATAGGTAGTAAATACTCCAGTAGATAATTTTTAATTATTATAATACGTTAACAAACCGGTAAAAGATAATTGACTAATGTAAGTGGAGACTAATTTTAACGTATAATTGTATCGTATGTGAGAGGGCAAGAGATGCGTTGCGAAGCCCCAGTGAGACGTACACGAATTTCTTGAGGGGAGAAAAAACAATTGTTAGTTTTCTCATGTTGAGAAGTGTGTTGTCGAAACGAACGAGCAAGCTGGTTATGGTTTGTTAACACTTTCCCTTTTCTCCCAATATCGTTCCCAACAACAGAAGAGCGTCTCGAATGATGGCAGTGAAAAAATCTTTTTACGAGTATCTATTGTACTGTCGTTTCGTGAAATGAAAAAAAGACAATTATCAAACAAGAAAGTACATCAGAACCGGCTACACCACGCTTTGAGGATAGAATAAAAATTTAAGTGAACGATACTTGGTACATCTCAATCGTGTGTTGAACGAGTGAAGGAAGTTTTCATGTACAAATTTGTTACAATATCCGACATTTAAATTCTGAGATGTACAATAAATTATAATAATATCTAATTCGATATATGGTATCTGTGATTGGGCAATGTACATCGCTCAACAGACGGGAAAGTTTCGCATGAGGTAATTGAACAATCGCAAAAAGGCGTTTTTACGATTTTGGGACTTCTATTTATTATCAATTCTTTTTTGTTATAAATTAGGTATCGCACACACTCATTCATACTCATAACGATGGATCTACCACCGGTCATATCCGCTTTTTTGTTTTTCATTTTCATTTAATTTACACAAATCATAATGACTTCACGTAAAAGTTGAATCGCCACGTCTACGTCTTGCGGGGAGAGGATCTACAAGGGTCGGTGCGTGTTAGGCACTTTTCAACGTTAAATTTTTTTTTTATTAAGTATATTTCGTGACTCCTGCAGAACGTGCTTCCACCAGTTCGATGAATGTTCGTATGAGAAAAACTGGTAGCTCTGAAGAAAAAAAAACGAATATAACGAAGGGGGTCGCCCGACGATGACAACGGTATTTACTCTAAATGACGAGAAAGCCTAGCGTCGCGACCAGACTAGTATAGCACCAAATATATATTTGGCATTAGTGCTAGGCGACCCTTGCGTGAACTGTTACTTTTTTTTCCCTAGAACGACGTACATATTAGTTATTGTTCGCTATATATCACGTCCATATAAGAATTCGGAAAACCGAATGCCTGGACAATTACGATTCGATCTTGCAACAAGACGATAAACGTTCGTTCGACGAACCACTAGTTACAATCTATATAGTTTTTGTATTTTTTCATTCTTTCTACAACTTCGTTTCGCACCGTTCTTTTTGGCGCTGTCATAATCGCGATTTTTATTTCTCTTTATTATCTGTGATGATATGCAACTGATCGAGGATGGAATTTGAGAACAAAACCGTGGCCACGAGTCACGTTAAAATCCTCGTGTGAAGTCAATTAGTTCTTGCTCGATCAGTAACGAAAGACGTTTACGCACGTTATATACTGTCACTTGCTCTCGGCATCTTTTCTACAATTGGTCTACGTGCACGCGATACGTGGTGCTGCAATCGACTTAGCCCAACGCGGCAGTATCGCTACCTTCCTTTCATCCGTCTACATACGATGTTGTCAACAGTTCGTACAGTTGTGCAATATCTCGGATTTTCGGTTTCGGATCAACGAACGTCGGTTTAAAAATGGTAATACACGAAGCTCTTTCAAAGCCCACCGAGAGTTTGGAATTGCTTCTGGAGAGATCGACATCGATCTTAAATATAAAACTGAGCAAATTCTAATGACAGTGTTATCATCGGACTCGGCACCGACTGTATCGATCTTGTACGCGTGTTCCTTTTTTTTTGTTTCCTGTGAATTTTCTTATACTTTTGTTGATGTTATTTGTTGTCGATTTGCATGAGTTTGAAAATTAAGCGTGTTTAGGCAGCCTTGGTAGCCTTCATGAGGAGATCAGTGCTGAGGGACTTGGGCCTCTCGATGGGAAGACCGAGAGCGCGGTCCCAGACGAGAGAGGCGAGTACACCGAGGGCTCGGGATACTCCGAACAGGACGGTATAGTAGTTCATCTCCTTCATTCCGTAGTATTGAAGGAGAACGCCGGAGTGAGCATCCACATTCGGCCACGGGTTCTTCACTTTGCCGGTTTCCAAAAGTACCGGCGGCACGATCTTGTACACTTGCGACACGAGCTGCAATGCAGATACTTAATTTAATTACAAATCGTCCAATCCATGTTTCCAGATTAAAAGAAAAATTTTACGACTTGAAAGTGTCCTCGGACTCAAAAGTTCAAAGTGTACAAAAATTATACGTTACCTTGAAAAGTGGGTCGTTCGGCAGATGCTTGAGGGCGAATTCGCGCTGGCAGGCGTATCTCGGATCTGTCTTCCTGAGTACGGCGTGTCCGTATCCGGGCACCACCTGACCGCTCTTGAGGGTGTTCCAGATGAATTCCTTGAGCTTTTCGTCGCTGGGATTCTCGCCGACTTGGGAGCGAAGCTTTTGCAACCAAACAAGTACCTCCTGATTAGCGAGACCGTGAAGAGGTCCGGCGAGGCCGTTCATACCAGCCGCGAGAGAGAGGTAAGGATCGGAAAGGGCAGAGCCCACCAAGTGGGTAGTGTGAGCGGAGACGTTGCCGCCCTCGTGATCCGAGTGGATCGTGAGGTAGAGCCTGAGAAGTTCGATGAACTCGGCGTTATCGTAGCCGAGCATGTGAGCGAAATTGCACGACCAGTCCTTGCTGCTGTCGACCGAGCCGAGACCCTTGCCGTTCTTGTAAACGTTGCGATAGATCGTCGCCGCGACAGCGGGCAATTTTGCTATCAGATTCATCGAATCCTCGTAAACGGTTTCCCAGTATTTGTCCTTGCGTACACCGCTCGTGTACGCCTTCACGAATTCGCTCTCGGTGTTCAGAATGGTTATCGCAGCGGAGAACTGAGACATTGGGTGAAGATTCTTTGGAAAATCGTTGAGGGCCTTGGTGACGTGGCTCGGCAGGGAGCTCCTCGCTGCCCACTCCTTCGAGATAGCCTTGACCTGAGCGTCGTTAGGAACGTCGCCGGTGATCAACAGCCAGAAGAGACCCTCAGGCAGCGGCTCGGCGCCACCGGGAGCTTTCGGCAAGAGCTTCTGACACTCGGGAATCGATTTGCCACGGAATCTTATGCCCTCCTCCGGATCGAGCACCGATGGCTCCCATACCAATCCCTTGATGCCTCTCATACCGCCGTACATCTGTAATAATTAATTCGACGATTAAAACATTGCCATTATATATATATATATATATATATATATATATATATATATATATATATATATATATATATATATATATATATATATCTCTCTCTTTGTTATGGATTAAAATAGTTTAAAAAAAAAAAAACAATTTGCGAGCTTTGCGATAAAACGATGCTCGTATGATGAGCTCTTATCGTGATCACAGAGCGGACACGCGGTGTCCACAGCATTCCGAACAGCTATATCTCCATTACACGCTACTCTACATATGTCGTCAAACTGAAACGAACGTTATCGGTCAACAGCGGAGTGGGGGCAGGAGAAAAAAAATGTGCCGTCCATGTCGGCGAAGAGATCTTGAAATCGTTCGATAGCGTTTGAACTCAGTTTTAGAGGGGAACGGGGCAAAACGGATCCAATTTTAATTTACTCGGTCTACTTTGCCCCGCTAACCCCACCCTATTCTACATACTTTACCTTAAGGTAGCTATGTCGCTTCGCGGACATTTCGCATAAGTTTCGAGAAAAATTAGAGAAAATTGCAAGTACTTCTCGACGGTATAAAAATCTGAAAAAATTCATGCATACTAAAGGTACTGAAAATATTCATTTCGCATAATAATAATTTCAAAATGTTATTAACGGATGAATCGAAAAATTAATTGTTTGACAAATTATTCGGCAACATAATTTTTTTTTAATGAAAATGATTCGTTCGTTTTTCTGAATACGTATGAATTTTTTCAGATTTTTCAGTCAACTTTGATTTTTCTTTAGTCGAGTAATTATTGTTTCTCGAACTCTTACCATGTCAACGGTGACCTCGCCGACTTTCGTCGAGCCATGACTCTTGCGGAAGGCCTTGACGCGTTCCTGCTCTTTCGGGATCTTCTCGGCGAGGACCTTCTTGAGATCGGTCGAGGCGTCGGACAGTGGTCGTAGGACTACCGAGGTCGTTAGCTTCTGCAAATAAATTTACAAAATAAATAATTGAGCATTAATTACATTCGGCAAAATTCAGTTTGGATCACCGCTGAAACTCGCGGTTATTTAATTCACCTCGATTTAGGATGAGACCCAATCAATTTAGGTTTCCCAAATCCCACCCCGCGAAACTGCGGTGCGAGGCGGAGGCCGCTTTTCCTTTATTATTGTTACTATTACTTTGGCTGTTACTATCGTTATTGTAGTTATTATTTCTATTTCCGCTTTTTGTTTCTACTCGTCTCATTGTTACTGTTATTATTTTCGGTCAATTTATATTTCTTTATGTTTCCTTACATCTCTTTGTACCACCGTTGTTATCTCCGTTCGATTTCTTAGTGCATGCATCCAGAAAAAAAAAAAAAGTTTATTAATCGCCAATAAAATCGAATATTAGAATATTTTTATTTGAATTAATTAACATTTTTATTTTTACTCGAGGATACTTTTACTTGATTCGAGCATATGCGATATTTGACTCCAATAAAATTTATTGGATTTCAATAAAACTCTATGAAGTCCATATTAAAATAAGCAATTTTATTTGCTCTAAATAAATTTCATTTGGTTCGAATAAATTTTTTTTTCTGTTTGTGTGCCCACGGAATCCCTTGTCCCATTTTACCAATAAATCACTATACCTCACTCCGCTCTGTCCAAGTGAACCGATGCAATTTTTATGAAAATATTGTATCCCATTTTGCCCCAACCTCCACTATATACATATATATATATATATATATATATATATATATATATATACATCTGTTCAGTAATCTCGCGTTTACACTTATCAAAGCTCCTCTGTGACGTACTTCTATAGCAATTATTTATTACGGATACTCGTCACTGGCGACTAGCTTCTTTGTCAGTAGCCAAACGGCGTATCGGCGACCCAGCGTCGGCACCGCATTGAGTATTATCGCTTTAGGTGCGATAGGAGAATCTACTTAATTTCTTTCGTCCGTCTGTGTGCAGATCTCTATCCGTTAGGAGAGATTCAATTGTCTCATCAAGTTGATTTCCCTCAACGATCCGCGATCGAATTACATTCGACGATGCGGTATCGCGGATAGCCGTGACCTTGATGCGCCTTTTTATTTCCCCTCTCCCCCTCTGCGGAGCCAATCGGATGGCAATGGTCTGCCGCACGTACAAGACGGCAGCTCTTTCTTACAGAGTACTAGCATAGCTATATATATATATATATATATATATATATATATATATATATATATATATATATATATATATATATATATATATATATATATAGCTGTGCGTGATTTCACGGATTGTGACGAATGCAAATGCACTCGTAACTGGCGAAATGAACCGAGAATTCATAGTCGATTTCACGTCACGACACAGTGCTTATAAATATTACGTATCGCGCGTGCGTCTACGCGGATGACTTCCGTTCCGCGTAACGGCCAGCATGATTTCGTAACCGTGTACGTGCATCGCGTTAACCCCGCGCTCGAACCTCCGGGTTCCGGAGGCGATCGTAGAAAACAAAAAAAAAAACAAAAAAAAAAGTGGTTGAATCGTCCGCACCATTCAGCACTCGTCCGATAGGTTGACGAATTCCGAACCGGAAATGAAAGTTGTCCGATTAATTAATGAATAAAATAAAAAAAAAATAAATAAATAAAAAAAAATAAAATTAATAAATAAAAAAAAAATAAAATCAATAAATAAAAAAAATAATTTGTTTGAACAAAAGTCGAACGGCAACTAATCGAAATTGATACAATCAGCGGACTTTGCACTCAGCGAGCGTACAGTAAAAATTGATAACTGCGGAGTGCTGTTATCTGCTCGAAATCGGCAACGCCAAGGATATTCGTAAACTCGTGCTCTTCGCTGTCGATCCAACCGCGATTGTGTATATAGATATATAGATAATTCGGAGTCGAAGAGCTTGTGAGGTAAAAAAAAAAAAAAAAAAAGTCGTATCGACGGTCGCTTGCGAAGACCGAGAGCCGTAATCCGCACAAGCTTAAGAGCACCGGAGGGCGAAAAGAGGCGGGAGAAGAAATGTAGGTCGAGGTGGGATTTTTCATATCGAGGTAACTGGGCCATTCGGCTACTCTCCTGATCATCCGGGCTCAAAACTCGCCGAGGGTTTTTTTTTATTGTTGTTGTTATTATCGTTGCTTCTATGTTTGCACAACAAACGCGATCGAAAGACAAGGCTGACCGTGTGTTCTTTAATTCACACGTTTCTATCGCCGAGTACATTGCAGACTAATTCCAAATGCATTTCAGACATTTCGACGTTTCGACGTTTCGAAATACATTCCAGAGAAAAATTTTCAAAAAATTCTGTGACGTCACTTCCGGTAGAAAAAATGGGATTTAAAACCGGAAGCGACGTTACAGAGAAAACTTTTTATTCTCTAAATTGTGTCACGAATGCAGCCTGTGACTTAATGAACACAGGAAAGTTGGTAACGTTTGTGTTCTGCGAGTCGACGTTTCGAAATGCATTCCAGGGAAAAATAAAAAATAAAATTCCGTGACGTCACTTCCGGTAGAAAAAATGGGATTTAAAACCTGAAGCGACGTCACAGAGAAAACTTTTTATTCTCTGAATTGTGTCACGAATGCAGCCTGTGACTTAATGAACACAGGAAAGTTGGTAACGTTTGTGTTTTGCGAGTCGACGTTTCAAAATGCATTCCAGGGAAAAATAAAAAATAAACTTCTGTGACGTTACTTCCGGTAGAAAAAATGAGATTTAAAACCTGAAGCGACGTCACAGAGAAAACTTTTTATTCTCTGAATTGTGTCACGAATGCAGCCTGTGACTTAATGAACACAGGAAAGTTGGTAACGTTTGTGTTTTACGAGTCGACGTTTCGAAATGGATTTCAGGGAAAAATAAAAAATAAAATTCTGTGACGTCACTTCCGGTAGAAAAAATGGGATTTAAAACCTGAAGCGACGTCACAGAGAAAAGTTTTTATTGTCTGAATTGTGTCACGAATGCAGCCTGTGACTTAATGAACACAGGAAAGTTGGTAACGTTTGTGTTTGACGAGTCTCAGATGTGTTTGGAATTCATCTCGAATGCAGCCAGCGACAGAAACGGATGAATTAAGGGACACACGGTATACGCCGTATCGTATTACAAAGAGGAAAAAGGGGCGGAGGGTTCATCGTGTATATTTAGTCCAGTCCAGTCCAGGACAGTGGCTCGGTGTCGGGACTAAAGTGTACACAAATAAAAATTCGTATTCGATTACCAAAGCACAAGCGGGTTTTACTCGCCCGAGTCCGAAGGTCATGTTTCAAGATTCGACTTCGCCACGCGGTATCTTATCGTCTGTCGTGTTCTGTCGAGCGGTCTTGTATCAGCAAAAGCCTCGTGGCAATATGCGTGCCACTATAATTGTCATAACATGCATCGGGAAGCCGAGTTTCTCGAATGCGACACGAACGCGAAGCCAACGATAAACTGTGATTTTCCATTAAGGTAAACACGACGAGGAATTTCCCCATCGTCGACTCGGCAACGTTTTCCTCGCGGCGAAAATAAGGGGGATTTCTCCGCGTCCACGACGATGAATCAGAATAAATTGATACTTCCTCGTCGGACTTTCAGCTCAAATTTCGACGAGTTGTCGGAGATTGCGTGAATTATTATTGTGACGATTAATTGAAGAAGAGTTCACCGACGTGCACGGTAAAAAAAAAAAAAAAAAAAAAAAAAATCTGTTTGAAAATTTATGAACAGTGTTGGAAGCTTTTTTTTTTTTTACATAAACTGTTTCTGAAATTTCAAACGTGCGTTGCAGTTTGACAGTAAAATTTGTATTTCTCATAAATATTTCTTTGTAAATTTCAAGCAAAATATTTTTGTAATTTTAATATCTGGTACTTTTATTTTGCATGTAAAGTACATTAATGTTCGATTGATATAGCAAATGTTCGACTAATGTAGTAGCAAATTTTATAATGTTGTGATGAAATTTTATAATGTTCTTGCTAATGTTAGCAAATTTCAAGTTCCAGTGGATTAAATTTACAATTTATTTTTACACTGTGTTCGCGAGTTCGTTGATAAATTCATGAATCGGCCCGTGGACTCGATTGAACCAGGTAAAAAAAAAATCTATCAATAGATTATCAAGCACGATGCTATTCGTGTACCGAGGTTAATCGATAATCCGAACGTTCCTACGTAGGTGGGAGCGGGGCAAAGTGGCACAGTGGGACAAAAGGCAATATTTCAATAATTTTCGGATGGGACAACGGGGCAAAACGGACCAGAAAATCCGGATGTATCAACAGGTCAAAATGGAACATCCGAAGATTATTGTAAAATTGCGTTTTGCTCGTTGTCCCGTTTCGCCACACTGTGCCATTTTGCCCCGCTCTGCCCTACATCACAGCCTGTGTGAGCAATTCTCCTCCACGTATGTAAATGCAGAACCCGAATCCGATTAAGAGACCCACGATCGATGCCGCAAGCCAACGTGAACTCATTATTCATCCGCACTGGTCTCGTCAATCGTTCGCTTCGTCCCAATCGCAAAGAAAAAAAAAAAATCAATTTTTAGCAATCCATCGAAATAATTTTTTTTTCAGTAATTCCACCGATTACTTTCGGTGTTTAGGATTTTCATGAATTTCTATCGATCGCGAAGGTAAATGGCCCGAAACGATGGTGCATTGAGAAACGTTCGACGGTATTTATTTCCCAATGGAGAGGCGATACGTAACTGGAACGTTCGAGCGTTAGTTGAGCCCAAACGAATCGAGTTCGTTGGCTGTCGTTGCGGCTATGCGACGAATAGGGCGAAATGTCGAAGCCCACACATTCTCCACCGAACGGTTGCGGCACACGGCGCTTCGCGGAAATAACCTTATTACAATTAAAAGCGTCGAAAGGTCAAACGACTCCGCCGAGACAAATGACGAATAAAAATTGAAACGTGATGAAACCGTCTTTCCGGCCTTTAGATTGGTGATGCTGATAGCGGAAAATTCTCAATGGCAATCTTCCAATTGACACTCTCAATGAAGAACGTATATTACCCGATGAAACGATAAAAAAAAAAAAGAAATCCCGCGGAACGACGATTCAAACTATCATGATAAATCGTCGACTGCGAGGCCTCTTTTATATTACTTCTTGACGAATTAAACTCTTAAGTTTTCCGGCGTCAACCTCGGAGAGAGATATCTCGGCGATTATACTGCAACGTCAGTGCCGAGGAATTCATGCACCGGTGTTTAGAGTGGATATTTCGATTGCGAGTGTGAGCAGCTAAGACTCCGTGCTTGCTGCAATAACCCTGTAACAATTCGGCTAAGGTCAGTCACTTAGAACATTCTCCAACGGTTCTACATTTGCCATTATACATACATACATACATACGTACATACATACGTACATACATACGTATAGACATACGTACATACATACGTACATACATACGTATATACATACGTACATACATACGTACATACATACGTACATACATCCGTACATACATACGTACATACATACGTACATACATACGTACATACATACGTACATACATACGTACATACATACATACATACATACATACATACATACATACATACATGCATACATACATACGTGTGCGCGCGCGCGCGCGTGTGTGTGTGTGTACGCGCGCGCGTGTGCGTGCGCGCGCGCATATATGTCTTCAGATATGCCATATATGTCTCTACATATGTCTCCACAGAGCTTAAAAAAAATGTATATATATAGTAGGCATGCATTTCGCGGAATTGAAATGTTTTTGCAGGTGACACATTGCGTCTTTAATCTACAAGTGCGCGAACATGCGTGTTTTTTTTCGCATAAGTTCGAGAAAAATAAGAGAAAATTGAAAAAAAAATATTCAAATAATAATATAAATAAATAAATAATAATAATAAATAAAATTGCAAAATAAAAATCTGAAAAAATTAATGCATACTAAAAAGTACTGAAAAGATTGATTTTGCATAATAATAATTCCAAAATGCTATTAACAAATTAATCAAATACTTAATTGTCTAATGAATTATCCGGCAGACCAACTTTTTAAAATAAAAATGATTCGTTAATTTTTCTGAATACCTATGAATTTTTTCAAATTTTTCAGATTAGTTTTGATTTTTGTGTTTTTTTCACGCATTTTTTCCATATAAAAAAAAAATTAAATCTAATTGGAAAATCTCAAAAAATACAAACGTATTCAGAAAAATGAACAAATCATTTTCATAAAAAAAAAAAAAAAAACTTTCTTTGCCGGGTAATTTGTTAAACAATTAATTTTTTGACCAATTTGTTAACAACATTTTGTAATGTTTATTATGGAAAATTAATCTTCTCAGTACCTTTAGTATTCATGAATTTTTCCAGATTTTTCTACAATCCAGAAGTATTTGCAATTTTCTCTTATTTTTCTCGCACTCATGGGAAATGAGCCCGAAGCGACGTAGCTACCTCAAGAAAAAAAAAAAAAAAAACTGCTCGTTGAGTACAGTGACGTACAAATGAGCGCGATTGAACTCCTCGGAGTACCCGCGTATCCCAACGAGGTTTATGCTTATTAGCGGCGCGCGTTTGTAACGTTCAAGTGCAAAGTATTGTCACCTTATTGTTAGTTATGCAATTCCCAACGCTAGCGAGAAGAAGTGTGCGAAGAAAACACCTCGCACCGGGAATCGAACCTGCGACCTTGTGCGATACAGACTAGCGCATTAGATAGTTTTGGTTTCTTTTTAACCTTCGGGTGGAATCGAAAAGCATAGAATTTAGGCTCGAAAAGCGAAACCCACCTGACTGCTCGCAGCGCTCGCAGATCACTTCGGGCAATTGTGACTATATTTATCACGCGTATAAAATAGTACGGCACGCTGGACAGACCACTCGCCACCTCCCTAGCGAGAACGATTTAATCGTGGCCGCAGTGGCCGCAGCGACCAAGGTCGTGCCGCAATATCCTTGAACGACGCTCCCTCGAATCTTCGAGACCCGCTGTTTTGTATCGACCGTTACAATGTTTAAGGTCGCCCTTGCGAATAGTGTTCACTTCACGTAAGTTTCAGAGAAATGTGAGGGAATTGTTGACACTTCTCGATGGTAAAAAAAATCTGAAAAAAAAATCGAGCGTATTAAAAGACGCCGAAAGGACTAATTTTGCATAAAAATAATTCCGAAGGGTCATTAACAAATTGATGAAAAATAACATTGTTCAACAAATCTCTCGGAAACATAATTTTTTCTTTTAAAGAAAATTATTCGTTCATTTTTCTGAATAAGTATGAATTTTTTCAGATTTTAACATTCACTCTGAATATTCTAACTTACTATACGTTTTTCCCGTCTACAAAAAAAAAAAAAAAAAAGAAATCAAAGTGAATTTAAAAATCTGAAAAAATTCATACGTATTAAAAAAAAATGAACCAATAATTTTCATTAAAAAAAAAGTTAGGTTTCCGGGATATTTGTCGAACAATTTTATTTTTCGTCAATTTGTTAATAACATTATGGCATTATTATTATTATGCAAAATTAATCTTTCCAGCACCTTTAATGTGCTTGATTTCTTTCAGATTTTTATTATCATCCAGAAGTGTTTGCAATCCATTAATTTCTCTGAAACTCATGCGAAGTGAACACTGTCCGTCGGGACTACCTTAATAACGTGCGAAGCGTGCCGATTTCAATCGTGTTCGACTCGCTGGCACGACGGCTTCCGCGGGCGCGGGATTCACCGTGCACCGTGTCATCGAGCGAGGCGCTTTGTGGCCACGGGTTTACGTCAAAGTGCCTACGTCATCGACCATCACGCGATGGCTGGCAGCGGCTCGCAAAAAAAAAAAAAAAACAAAAAAACAAAAAAAAAAAACGTTCATCCACTCGGCGATTGCCAGTGCGGCGGAACGACAGGTAGTTCCAAGATTTCGGTAAAGAAAAAAAAGGTAAAGAAAAATCTTGAGGATTATCGACGAAATTGTTTTTTTTTTCAACATTATCAATGCCTACTTTAAAGTTTGAGAAAAAAAAAATCGTTCTTCGAACTACATATTTGTAATAGTACTGTGCGGATATAGGGGAGACCGGGGCAAAATGGCATGGCGGGGCAAAACGGGACAGTGAGGGCAAAACTCAAGCTTGCAATAATTTTTGGATGGCCCAGTTACATCCGGATTTTCAAACCCGTTTCGAAGTCATTGGAAAATTGTTTTTTTTTTGTCTCATTACAGCCAGAAAAATAATTTATTCGACAGCCACCGTTTGTTTAGATTAAGTAAAATATTATATTTGATTGAAATAAATACCTATTTAAATGCAATAAATACTTATTTCACTTAAGTACATAGTTACTTAAATGAAATAAATATTTATTTAAATCAAACAAATATTTTACTTAATGTAAATAAACGGTGGACTTCAAATAAGTTATTTTTCTGGGTGTATGCCATTTTGCCCCGCTCTCCAATGTATGAATTAAAAATATAAATTAGATCGTATGAATGTTTGGAAAAGTTCTCGAAGACGTCACGCTCGAAGCTCAAAGATCAATCTTCCGTGCGGAAAACTGTCCAATAATCTTTTTTTTTTTTTTTTTTTTTTTTTCAGAGACATTAAAGCGAGAATACAAAGCTCGGATGGCGATCTCGGACGGAACGACTGTACGGATCGCGATCGTATGGCCTGCCTTCTGAATCCACGTTGGATTGGTCGGTGGTAGGGAGATACCGAAGTGATGGAAATACGCCACGTGGAGCGGCGTGGAACACGAGCGAGTTATCCCCGTGTGGGGAGGGGGAATTTTACGATGCAAGGTAGAGGACGATTCGTTATAGACGGTCGACTGACCGCGTTGTTCTCTCGCTTTTGTACGAGATAAATTGGTGCGAATGACAAAGGTATTCGCTCCTTTGATCCTGAACCCAGGGCCATCGCGAAGGGACCGCGACGTTTTTCGTACGGTTAATATATATAGACGCACGGACATTGGTGGGATTTGGCATTGAGTTTGGCCCATTCGGCACTGGTATAGATAACGACCACGTGTGGGCAGTGTAATAGTCGGAGACGAATATAACACGCTGCGCGCAGAGTCCAGAAAGTTCGGCACCAAAGCCCACCGGAAAGAACGATTCATATAGTTTCGCTCAACAGCCATATTATTATTATCATTATTATTATTATTATTATTATTATTATTATTATTATTATTATTATTATTATTATTATTTCCAGTTTATCGGTCAAGGTAGAAAACGACAATTACAAATAACGCTATATATATATATATATATATATATATATATATATATATGATGATGATGATGATGATTGTTAATATGTTGAACTCAGTTCACAATATTAAATGTTCCCAACGAAAGTAATATCACTACATAGTCATAGATATGCTGTATATAGTCGACAAATTTGCCGAAATAAAAAAAATGTAAATGTCGCGCAGCACGGAATTAAACGAATGACGTCAGACTCAAAAAAAAAAACTTCCACGGCTTAAAAAAAATTCCATGACTTTTCCCTGACTTTTCCAGCTCTCAACAAATTCCCGACTTTTCCCGGTTTTCCAGACTTTCCAGGTCCATGGCAAACATATTATTATTATCATTATTATTATTATTATTATTATATCTGTATGAAACAATTGTCTCTGTCTATTGATTCGCGTGGGTAGTTTTACTTTGCTCTTTGAAGCCTCTTCGCTGACGTTAGGAAAATGATAGTTCAGACCTACGTGTACGTTGCCAACGTCGGAAAGAAAAAAAAATGTAAAACAGAAAAACAAGTCCAGTCATTTGAAGTGAGAATTATTTATCGACGATGAATAATCAGTATGCACCCATGTCGGGAGGCATCTCTCTCTCGGGTGATAATCACATTGTCATCCGAGCCAGCAGAGATCTCGTACTGGAGCAATTAATTAACACGAGAGTGTAGAGTGTATCGTCAAAGATAAAGCTCTCTCTCGGTCTCTCTCTCTCTCCCTCTCTCCCGTTGGCACGCTATATTGCGTAACGCCAGACGCGTCTTGGCGTGCGAAGTGACGATTTTCGGATGGGACAAATGGGCGGGCACGAAAAGTTCCCGAAATATCTGTGTAGTACTACGACATGCATACGGATACAAAGTCGTTTCATTGTCGATTTGGCTGCATGGGAATATGTGTATCGTATTTCCAAGCCAAATATATTGTTTACGAGGGAAAAAAACTATAAGGAGGCTGTGGAGCGCTTCACACTAGTCAAGTGGGTGGTGCATTTTTAAAAGTCTCTTTTTATACAAACTTTTGCGCACCTATTGATTATAGTGGATGGTTATTTGCATTAGAGCTGATGTCCTCGACTTACAAAAGCATTAATTGCAATAGATTTGCAAAAATATTAAACGGTTTTTGCCAATTTTCGAAAGGGTACACATTCGTTTAGTTTTTTTTTTTTTTCAAAGAATAATCCGTAATTTTCGCTCGATTTTCATGTATTCCGGCTCATTTTCTCCCTTGAAAGATGCTCCATGAATTCACGATCCAGACATTCGACAGTATTTCCCGTTTAAGATTCACAGCTGTTTGTTTATGAAAGAACTTCGACGATGGACAAACAAAAGTCTGTCAATCTTAAACGGAAAACCCTATCGAATGCCTGGACGGAGAATTTATGGAGCATCTTCCAAGGAGGATAACTAGTCGTGATGCATAAAAATAGAGTAAAACAAATTATGAATTATGAATTATTCATTGAAGAAGAACTGAACGAAAGTGTACCTTATTAAAAACTTATTAAAATTAAATTTAATAAGTAACATTAAAATTATTAAAAGACCAAATTATCAAAAACTAGCACAAACCAGTTAATATTTCTGCAAGTACATTGGAATTAATGTTTTTCTACGTTAAGGATATGTGCTGTAATACAAATAATCATCCAGCATAGTCAATGGATACGTAAAAGTTTGTATAAACTAATTTAAATAACTAGCACAGTAAAATTAAAATTATTAAAAAACTAAATTATGAAAAACTAGCACAAACCAGTTAATATTTCTGCAAGTACATTGGAATTAATGTTTTTCTACGTTAAGGATATGTGCTGTAATACAAATAACCATCCAGCATAGTCAATGGATACGTAAAAGTTTGTATAGACTAATTTAAATATCTAGCACAGTAAAATTAAAATGATTAAAAAACTAAATTATGAAAAACTAGCACAAACCAGTTAATATTTCTGCAAGTACATTGGAATTAATGTTTTTCTACGTTAAGGATATGTGCTGTAATACAAATAATCATCCAGCATAGTCAATGGATACGTAAAAGTTTGTATAAACTAATTTAAATAACTAGCACAGTAAAATTAAAATTATTAAAAAACTAAATTATGAAAAACTAGCACAAACCAGTTAATATTTCTGCAAGTACATTGGAATTAATGTTTTTCTACGTTAAGGATATGTGCTGTAATACAAATAACCATCCAGCATAGTCAATGGATACGTAAAAGTTTGTATAGAATAATTTAAATATCTAGCACAGTAAAATTAAAATTATTAAAAAACAAAATTATGAAAAACTAGCACAAACCAATTAATATTTCTGCAAGTACATTGGAATTAATGTTTTTCTACGTTAAGGATATGTGCTGTAATACAAATAACCATCCAGCATAGTCAATGGATACGTAAAAGTTTGTATAAACTAATTTAAATATCTAGCACAGTAAAATTAAAATTATTAAAAAACTAAATTATGAAAAACTAGCACAAACCAGTTAATATTTCTGCAAGTACATTGGAATTAATGTTTTTCTATGTTAAGGATATGTGCTGTAATACAAATAACCATCCAGCATAGTCAATGGATACGTAAAAGTTTGTATAAACTAATTTAAATATCTAGCACAGTAAAATTAAAATTATTAAAAAACTAAATTATGAAAAACTAGCACAAACCAGTTAATATTTCTGCAAGTACATTGGAATTAATGTTTTTCTACGTTAAGGATATGTGCTGTAATACAAATAATCATCCAGCATAGTCAATGGATACGTAAAAGTTTGTATAAACTAATTTAAATAACTAACACAGTAAAATTAAAATTATTAAAAAACTAAATTATGAAAAACTAGCACAAACCAGTTAATATTTCTGCAACTACATTGGAATTAATGTTTTTCTATGTTAAGGATATGTGCTGTAATACAAATAACCATCCAGCATAGTCAATGGATACGTAAAAGTTTGTACAAACTAATTTAAATAACTAGCACTCGTTTGACCATCGTGGAACGCTCCAACCTCCTTAATTGATACACTCTGGGATTCACCGCCGTCATCGTTATCGGCGTTCGGACAGGTGGCGTAATCTATGTCGTCGAGTACGTCCGACATAGTCATCGGAAACGAGATTCCTGATTTTATTATGTCACGATAAGTTGGTCTCGTTTGTTCGTTATTAACCAAAAATAATCCCATCGATTCTCGCTCGTTCAATTGTCAGAGATAACAGAGTCCCTGTTCGCAGAGTGCTCGACGTGATTCTTACAGGCAATCGTCTGGTATTTAGAGGTCAAAAAAAAAAAGAGGGAAAGTAATTTCAATTATTTTCCCCTAGCCTATTTGCAGATAGGAACTACATCAAAAGACAAGCTCTCGGTAGTATCGGGAGAAAGACATACAAAGATGAGCCTGGCGTCACGAGACTGAGAAACAACCAACTCTGAAATAGTTCGTTACGCGAGCAGAAGGTCGTCGCGTCGATGCCGTTAGGTAATGCCTTCGCGGGCCGTTTATAAGCCAGGTAGATAATTTCACACCACCTTCCACCCCGCCCCGCGTTTGGTACGTATGATGGATGCTAAAGTATGAGAGTTAAAAAAAAACGCATCCCAATTTAGACCCCCTACGAAAGTTTGTTTTTCAATTCGAAAAAGAAGTATTGAATTTTTATTCCACCCAATCGATTTCGCAGAGATAAAAGGTGTTTTTTTTGTAAATTACAAGGCTAGTATTTAAGCTTGTAGCGCTTCACGTTAGTCAAATGAGTGCTACATTTTTAAAAGTCGTTTATACAAACTTCCATCGATTGCAGTGGATGGTTATTTGTATCAGAGCAGATGTCCGTAACTTAGAGAAACATCACGTGCAATGGATTTGCTGCTCTACGAATTCAGGGTATCATTTTCAAACGGAAAACACTATCGAATATTATATTTAGATGGTGAAATTATATTTCACCATCTAAATATTTAGATGGTGAAAAATGTAAAAATTTAATGATGTAAAAATACAATGAAAATGTAAAAATGTAAATCTAATGAATAATATAATATTTAGATGGTGAAAAATGTTAATCAATAGACGCGTAAAAGTTTGTATAAAAGACTTTAAGAATGTAGCAATCATTCGACTTGAGTGAAGCAGCAGTCGAATCTCCTTACGAAGGTCGAGGTATTGGCTCGTACTCAACGATCCGAAAGACTTCGTTCGATGTCGCTCGCCGACAAGGTCGAACGAGTGAGCCCATGATTTTTTTGTTTTTAATTTCCTCCGGACAAGCATCTCTCGAGTGGTGTCGATATGGGCGTATCCGCTTTGCTTAAGGAGAGGTCAGGAGACGAGAGTCGATATATAACGCGACATATAACGTGGGCGAATTGGCAGAACCCGGTGGTGAGCCCCAGGTGATCGAAATCGAAACACAAGTGGAGTAGCATTTGCATTAGTCAATATGTAGATCAAGAGAGTGGAACAGTTTTTCGCCCTCGAATCCCAGCGCGCGCGCGCGCTATTATTAGCGCGGCCGTTGCCAAACACCGCTTCGCCTCTGTTCAATGAAAAGCTTCGCTTGAAAATGTATATTTGTTTTCTTTTTTTGCACCCGACGCTCTTTGAGAGAGTCCAAAGAACCCTTGACATTTCGCTGATGTTATCGGCTATTTTACAATTTTTTTTTTATCGTCACACTGTATAACAATACATGTTCGAATCGTTATGACGGTTATTTTATAACGCTACAATTGACCGACGAGATTTTCGCGCTGAAGATAATCGTCGCCCGAGTCACGGATTGTTTTTGATACGAAGAAAAAAGAAAAAAAGAATCGCTGCGAAATGTAAATAAGTTTAGTTCACTAATTTCGATATTAATCTGTTATGTCGTAAGATTTAAAAAAAAAAAAAAACAAACGAGGTAAGTAAGGTTCAATTTGCTCTGTGCGCAAAAAACAAATAAGAAAACCTGGTTGAATCAGCGATAAGAGTAATTAAAGCGGGGACCGCTACACGTTGTCGAAGCGACGATTAAACTCGCTCGACAGAACTTTGCATGTTGAAAAACGAGTTAACCAAACGATAAGAGTATTCGGCTGCCTCGAATTCTCCGTTCGCTGCATTCGCGGGCAACGTACAGTGTGTTACGTAATTATTGACAGTTCGCTGTCACGACAGCGCATGAACGGAAGGGAGAATCGCGAAAGTGGGTGCAGAGACGATGGAAAAAAAAAAAACTCGAGCGCGATTTTACATCGCAACGCGGACGCCCGACGGTCGGATGGAAAAGAAAAAAAACCTCAAATATATATATATATATATATATATATATATATATATATATATACCTGCGATCAGAATCGCGAGCGTTAAAACGAGGAATTTTTGTTCGTAGGTGAAAGTTTCCTCGCTCGTTTCGAACGACCTCGATAAATTGTACTCATCTCGAACAGTTTGAGAGTCCGGGACAAAATAAACATAATCATCGTATTTCTGGCATTGTACCACGGGATGCACGAATTTAGCTTAGAAACTTTTTGGTGGCACAGAGTCCAGTTCCCCCTTCCACGTTTCACCTTGGAGCTCGCGTACTTTCGGTCGTTAGGGCACACGCTTTGCCAGACTCCGGTCGATAAGGACGGCTTTCTACCGCCACGTACGTGAGCGTCCGTGGAGTGAAGAGAAACTGGAGGAGTCCTCGTTTCACCCCGAAGATATTGCAGCGGTGGTGGTGAAAGGGATTTCCATCGACCGAGCCAGGTGGCTTCGAAAAAAAAAAAAAAAAAAAAAAAAAAACTTATCGACTGGTAACTTCGAGGGAGCATCGAGAAATGAAACCGCAATAATTCACGAACAGCAGGTCCGTTCGAATATCGCTCACCGGAAAGCGAGACTCACGATTTAACATTCGTCACTCGATGAATTCGAACGTGAACGCCGAAACCCTCGGTTCACTCATTCATTTATCCGACTCTACGATATTGTATAATCGTGGAACGAAAAAAAAAAAAAAAAAAAGACCGTAATTATTATTATTATTTTTTTACTTCACTCACCTGCACTTCCAAGCAACGCGCTGCGCTCAATCGAAACAATGCCATCCTCGTTGATTAAATATCCTTCGTTACGAATGTAAGTTATACAATCCTGATGTATCTAGCTTGCGGTGTGTGTGTGTGTATTAATACCGAACCGACCGACCGCGCGAAGCTCTGGCGCCCAACTCGAGCTAGCTGCCGTACACTCGAGTCTGTCGAGTCCTCTCTCTCCTTCGGTCGAAGAGCCCCTGCCCCGTCTGGCGGTTACGCTCGCCGCTCCTCCGAAAGTGCCGACCGCGCATGCGCATCGTTTTGTGAACTTGTCGAAACGGACACGGAGCATGCGGGAAGGTCGGGCACGCGCACTTCACGATTCGCGTGTGTCTGTCGCGCACCTTTACGCTTCAGCTTGAGTTGCTAAACAACCGTGTTCTCGACGTCGACACTTTACGCTGGCTTACGAGAGGAAAGGTTTACGGTGATTAAATAACAGATTCGAGTATTCCCACGTCGACGGAAACGTCGTTGCAGTGACAAAAAAAAAAACCGATGTTATTGTAATCACCAGTTTTCAGTCTGGTCGACGAATCAGTCTCACTGAATTTCGACCAATCACAGTCGAAGCGCCAGGTGTGATGCCCTGGAGTGGGTCACGTGCGATGTGGCGGGTCAGCTGTTCGATTTCAAAGAACAAAAAAAGCAAAACTATCGAATATAGATTTTTTAAAAATTTGTTTTCCGTACAAATCGACATTGTGATGGGGATGATTCAACTGGCTTCTCTCGTCACAACTTAAATACTTCCCGGCAAACATCTAAAGCTATCGAGACTCTGAAAAAAGAAGAAAAAAAAATTAACGAGTTTCTCGCGTCGCGCTCACGGATATGGGAATTCGAGGCGCCGATTTACCTGTTCAGAGTGAAGAGATGAAATCCACTGGCAGCACCGCTCGCGATAATCTCTGTTATTAATTTTCTAGCCAACGCTGTACCGTAAGCTCGCACTGCATCGTCATCGTTCTCAATTGCCTGTAATTCTTTCAGGAGCCTTTGAGGTATCTCGACCTTGCACACTTTGGTCATTCTCAGGAGACTCTTGAAATTCGATATTGGAAATATTCCCGGTATTATAGGAACGGAGATACCGTATCTCCTGCAGTCTTTGACAAAATCCACGAAGACTCTCGGCTCGAAGAATATCTGCGTTATTATGAAATTTGCACCCGCATCCACCTGCGAATTTCGAACGTTTAACTCTTTTTCTGCGATAAATTGTTTAACCGTTGATACGTACTTTTTCTTTGAGGTAGGCAAGGTCTCTTTCTTTCGACGACGATTCCGGATGCATCTCCGGATATCCGGCAACGCATATCGTGAAATTCGAGAAGTAATGATTTCTTATGAATTTAACCAAATCAGCGGCACACGCGAAATCTCCTTTGCCTGAACAATTGTCTAAAAGAAAAAAAAAAACGTTTAGGCGACAAAAAAGATTTTTTTATTTCGTTTACTGTTCAGTCGTTGGTAAATGCAAGTTCTGCTTACCTCCGCGCAGAGCGAGTATATTGGTTTTCCCCTGAGCGATGGCGTAATTGAGTGTCTTCACGATCTCGGCCTTCTTCGAATTATTCGCAGCCACATGAAGCAGCGTGTTACTGGGAAAACGCCTGAGTATCTCGAGCGGAAGGACCGTGTCGTCGCTCTCCGGCTCGTCGTGACTGGTCAGCGCATAAAACAGAGGACTGCAGTGACGATTGAACTCCGAGAAGAAGCTGCGTGAACGAAGACGTCGAATAAATGGTCGTGACTGGCGAAATGAGCTACGAGTTTCGGTATCATTGAATCGTCAAAACCGTCCTCAAACCGACCTCTCGTAAACCTTTCTGTCGCATCTCTTACTGGGAAACAGTTCGAGACTGAAAAACTTTTCTCCTTTGGACAGTTTATCCTCGATCGATCTAGCGAGATTTATGATTTCACATTGCGACGAACGATTGCCATTTTGGCTATAGGAACTGTGAGTTCGAACTGTCGTCGATGATTCCTCGACGATATCTTCGTTCCCAAGTACGAGATGTCTCATTACTGGCCGAGAGAATCCGCTGGCGCGACGGACACTGAATTGGGGAACAAATAACTTCATTCATTTGAAATACTTCGAAGCCGTTTCGTAAAGTCAATGATGAAATTAATCTCCGTCACATAAATATCTAAGTCATGGGAGCCCACGTGGCGATTGCCGTATATTCCATGGTTAAAATTACATTACGCGCAAGCCCCCCCCCCCCCCCCCTGGAAAGCAACGCTGTCCGGTCAGAATGAAATGCCCCCGCCTAGCGCCTTCTAACCGGTTGCTTGCCCAAACAAAAAAAAAAAACGAAAAGTTTCTCACAACGAGAACGAATCCCGGTTCCATAGTCCGTTCCTCTTTTCATCGTTCCGCCGTCCCGAGCTTTACGGCTACACGCGAAGCGTGTGCGCACGTGAGAGTCAAACCGCGGTGCGAACGTCCGACACTGCCGAGTCTCTCTCCACTCCTCGTGCTTGAGCGCAAAAGTGAAGTTCTCCCGGGTGGTTTTCGTCGTCCCATCGATATCAGTGTTCGCGGTAAAGTGTGCGACAATTCGCAATAATGTCGTGGTTACTGGGTTATCGCAATGCACAACCACCTCCGGATTTCGGACAGTACGCTCAGCCACCGCCGGCTTCGGGATCCGGAGGTGCCGGCGGCGGCGATCAACCTCCGAAGGGCAACATCACGAAGTCACAAATGGATGCATATAGATTCGACTCGAGCGCGCTGGAGCGTGCGGCAGCGGCCGCCAAGGAGCTCGAAAAATCCGGTAAAAACATTTATATCCGTTTTTACGATCGATTCTCTGTCACCGGTGCAGCGCGCGTTATGTAATATTACGTAAGCCTAAAAGCCTCGTTGGACCGATGAGGTTAGGAGCGCGAACAGCGCGGAGCGGCAGTTAATGCAGCGGCGCTCCGTTGCCGGATGATGCAACGCGTTCATCATCGATTACATGAATGAAACTTTTATCGCGGACCCTCCGTCTACCTGCGAAAATGTTGCGAGTCATATGAAAATCTATACTCTTTATTCGAATCTCGTTGTCGAATAAGGGTACAATTGTTTTCAATGCGAATATTCCATGCTCCGAAGCGGCAGACATTTTTTTTTTGTGGGATAATGACGATGTCGATGCACTTATTTTTATTTTTTTTTAACGTACTAAACTGTTTTTCAGCTCACGCGAGTCAGGCGCTGGAACTCTCGAAGCTGCAGGAGGGTACGAGACAGGTGGAGATGCAGAAAGAGCTTAAGAAGTACGAAGCGGCGATAGAGGAGCTGAAGGTCGAGCAGAAGCGAGTAGACGGCGACGAGAGAAGGAAGACCATGCAGGAGGAGACGAAGCAGCATCAGATGAGAGCTCAGTATCAGGATCAGCTAGCCAGAAAGAGATACGACGAGCAGTTGGTGCAGCAGCAGAGAATGAATGACGAGAATCTGAGGAGGCAGGAGGAGTCGGTGGCGAAACAGGAGGCAATGAGAAAATCGACAATAGAGCACGAAATGGAGCTCAGGCACAAGAACGAGATGAGAAAATTGGAGGCAGAACTGAGAGCCAAGGCGAAGGTCGACAGGGAGAACCAGGATTTGAATTTGGAGAAGATAAGATTGAAAGCGTCCGAGAAGAGAGTCACCGTCCTCGAGTCGATTAAGACCGCCGGTTCGGTTTTGGGATCCGGAGCGACGGCGCTCCTTCAGGATTGGGACAAAATTCTCGCGGCTGCCGGCGGTTTGTCGCTGCTCGCCTTCGGCGTTTACTCGGCCAAGGGCTCGACGGGCGTGGCGGCTCGTTACATCGAGGCTCGTCTCGGCAAACCGTCGCTGGTACGCGAGACCTCGCGTTTCTCGGTGCTCGACACGGTAAAACATCCGATCGAGACCGTCAAGAAGCTCAGGGAGAAACACACGGACGCCCTCGCCGGCGTCGTTCTGGCGCCGAAGCTCGAGGAGCGTCTGCGAGATATCGCGATAGCGACTAAGAATACCAAACACAATCGCGGAATGTACAGAAACATATTGATGCACGGACCACCCGGTACGGGTAAGACGATGTTCGCGAAGAAGCTCGCGCAGCATTCGGGAATGGATTACGCTATTCTCACGGGCGGCGATCTTTCGCCCCTGGGTCGCGACGGTGTAACGGCGCTGCACAAAGTCTTCGACTGGGCGTCGACGTCGCGCAAGGGGCTTCTCCTCTTCATCGACGAGGCGGACGCTTTTCTTAGGAAAAGATCGAGCGAGCACATATCCGAGGATCTGCGAGCCATGCTGAACGCTTTTCTCTACAGAACCGGCGAGCAGAGCAACAAATTCATGCTCGTACTCGCGTCCAATACACCGGAGCAATTCGACTGGGCGGTCAACGATCGTCTCGACGAGATGGTCGAGTTCATACTGCCTGGTCGTGACGAACGCGAGCGGCTCGTTCGTCTGTACTTCGATAAATTTGTCCTACAGCCCGCTACCGAGGGCAAGAGGAGACTCAAAGTCGCGCAATTCGACTACAGTGCGCTTTGCAGTAAAATGGCAGAATTGACGGAGGGTATGTCCGGACGCGAGCTGGCGAAATTGGGAGTCGCCTGGCAGGCGGCCGCGTACGCCTCCGAGGACGGCGTTCTCACCGAGCAGATGGTAATCGACAGGTGTATGGAGGCCGTCAAGCAACACAGGCAAAAGGTACGCTGGTCACGTTTTCATCGGCTACGATTTATCGTTGAACGTTTGAAATCATTATTGAAAATGTTTTTTTTTCGTTGTTTTTCAGGTTCAATGGCAGAGCGAACAGGAGAGACAAGAGTCAAAATCGATTTACGCCGGCGAGAACGAGACGACGATTCAATCGACCAAGTCGAAGCCACTGGCGATAGAGCCAGCACCTTCCGAACCTTTGGCTACTGCCTGAAAGTTTCGTGACGACGATTAGTCACGGTGTTATTCGAAGCATGCAATTATCGCACCGATCGGTGAGATAGATACAAAGTACAACTGCTGAAGCGCCCACCACGGAAACCCCGAAATAAATAGCCGTTCTAGCGCTTGTTCTTCGTGTCAAAAGCACATGTGTAAAATATAAACGAAACGTAAATATACAGAAGCAACAAAACGCCACACAGATAGCGTTATTAAAAAAAAGGCAGATAGCGTTTAAAAAAAACGGAAAACGGTTAGTATGAATTGAAATATGTTAATTCCATTAATGTAAGTAGACTGCATATTTGATTTATCTCATGCCTATCATCGAAATCTAAGCCCCGAAGTATCGACTGTTACGTACTTATCTTAGTCTTTCTGCGAAATTTTGACGAACGACATGAGTTTATGGAACGCACTGACAAGTCATTGAATTCAATATCTGTGAATATTAGAAGAAAAAAAATAAAAAGGCGCTTTACCTCAGGGAAAATATTGATGAAGTCGATCGTAAACTATGTGTTCCCGTGCGACTTGGAAAATCGCTGCATTTCGCCAGAATTTGTTTTTTTTTCTTAAAAGAAAGGAATTTCCAAAGCAGTTGGAATACGCGTATACCGGATACTGTTGTTGACTTTGTTTAAATTAGCATTGTACATAAGACTATTTACAATGAGATATTTTATCATCACGCTTCCGTATGATTTTTTTTCTCCTTTTTTTGTATGTACACATAGAGCAGTTAATAAAAAAAATGTATGTATTGTTTGAACAAACGACGAGTCGGTAGTTTTTCTTCATTGTCCCTCACAGAACAATTTTATTTTATTTTTTTACAATTAACATGATGCAATCTTCTTATTCGAATTTCGGGCATTCGCGACGATTATTTGTAAATAGAAACTATTAAATCATCTATAGCTTAAAAAAAATAATTGATCTAACATTAAAACAAATATCTTGCCTCAAGTTTTGTAGTATCGTTAAGCATCACAAATTATAAAAAATTATGCGTAGATAATGTTTTCGGAACACGCGTTTCCCTCTTATAATACGGTTTACGAAAGACACTTTTGGTACGACATAAAAAAAAAGAAGTCAATGACACCTCATAAATACACCCATCACGATTCCGTGGCCTACAGAGGACAAAGAAAAGTAATGAATACTGTAATGCAGCGTATTTACTATATTGATGTCTTCGGTGAGCAATATTCGTAAGCGTAAACGATAATGGGAAAGAATACAGTGAAACTTAAATGAGCGAACAATGGATTTATTGCGAACGTGCGTGACAAGTTCGCGATATATAAAAAATGATTGACGTTCGATCGTATCAATTTCGCACGTTACTTATATATATATGAGGTATATTTATAATGAACAATGGCTAAAACTATGGAGTCGTGAAAGTTATGCTATACGCATGTACAGGAGCAGATCGTATAAACCTCTGCCAAAAAGAAGAAAAAAAAATTAGTTCTCGCACAGCCCGGTTAATCAATTGTTATTCATTTTTCGCGTTAATTCATTGACGTTATTATATACAAAAGAGAAAAAGAAAGTGTAGTTGTCTCCAATTATTTGAGTCCTGAGATCTTTAACTCGTATACAATTACAACATTATTAAATCGTAATAATAAAATTTCTATTAATCCCTAACACGCAGTCCCCATATGCTCGTTCTTCTGACGCCGACGGTCGGACGAGCCACCGAACTGTATAGGAACTTGTTGATTTCCGTGTCGCTGCAATTAGCTCGAAGTGACACTAAAATCGGCTCTGCCATCAAACCGAACACATCCAAGAACATCAACGACGGCATGTAAGCCAGTCGGAGATACGCCGACGGTGAAATACTGTAGCATCGACTCAACGATAGATGTTCCAGCTTCGTGAGATTGATGAGGCTTTGAACGATATTTATCGTTAGCAGTGTACAGTCACTCAAATCTAGCTCGACGATCTCGGGACAAGATTTAACCAGTTCCTTGACGTCTGAAACAAAAATATCAAATCGTTACTGGTTCCGCGTCGTATTTCATCATATTACCAGGAAGAGAAGGGAACAAGCCCAACTTTACCGTCATCTGTGATAGTTTTTCTACATCCAGCGATGTTCAAGCGAGTTACCGAGCTGGGTAACCATTCGCACAGTAGAGCCATTGACGCGGAATCCAGCGAGCACCATGCCATGTTGAGGGAATTCAAACTATAATGCAATATCGATCAAAAATATTGTTGCTTCCATTTTTTTTCTCATGTGTTTGAATCAATCGTCGATATTGCTAACCTTTTGAGCTCCACGAGCTCTTCGATGCCTTCGACATCCAGTCCCTCGCACATAGTCAGATTCAGAACGGAAATATCGGCATTTTGACGAATGGCTTTGCAACATGATTTGTTCAGTGTACACTTCTCGAGAGACAATTTCTTCAATAATCTGCATTGGAAGAGAAGGGCCGCTAAGCCATCGGCAGAAATAACCGCCATCGATAGATCCAAGTACTGAAGCTTACTGACGTAGTCTTCGGAGAGCATATCCGATATGGGAAGAATTGACGGCTCGTCGGAAAGTCCATCGGATGCGGGTAGGATGGAAGGCTCGTCGGCGAGTCCATCGGAATTCGGTATAAACACAGGATCGGCTATTTCCGCCTGAGCTAATCTGAGGATCTGGACCCCGCGAGGTAGTATGTGCCCCAACGTTCCCCCGATCAATACTTTGCCACCTAGATCCAATCGGCTCCAGAGAGCCTCATCGCGAGCTATCTGGCACCATCTTTTGCACACCAGCATCGAACGAACCTGAAATGAATTTTTGGTTTTTTTTTTTAATTGCGAGAAAATTTATCTCAGTCAATTTCGAACGGGAGAATTACGCGAAACTTACCAGACATTTCTTAGGAAGCCATTTCAGTATCGAGAGTATCATCTCGTCCGACAATTTGTTAAATTTGTCCTCCCCGATGAGCGACGGTTTTTTCTTTCGTCTGTACAAGTAGAATTGATCTATGCCGCTCTTGTCGGCGATCAGCATAGACTCGTCTTTCGTGAAACTTTGCTTGCCATCGGGGTAAGTCTCGGTATCGACCCGCGAAGTGTAGCCCGATTCGTTTTCCAGCGTGTTGTAAACCCCCTGATCGTCGAGATCGTATGAATTCTGGTCCAACCTTTGCACACGATTACTCTCGCTGTTTATTGTCCGTTACCGGAGATAGAGATGTTGTCTAACATGCTTGTTACAAAAGCCATCACCACAGGCCCTCCGTTTCCTCTGTTACAATGTCTGACTTGAGAAAAAAAAAGCTTGTGTCTCGTATTTCAGACATCGAACGACTTTGGACTATCGAATTGTCAATTCTCCTATGTGTTTCTTTATCTCACAACGGGAAGATCTACAATTCGTTTGTTAGTAAGAATAACGAAACAATATTTTTTAAAATGAAAACCTCACCTCTCCAGCTTTGCAGCATCAAAGCTGGTACCTCTCAGAATGGGATCTTGTCCCTCCGAATCTATATTATCGTGCTCCGGCAATTGTCTGCTACTCTCCGAACTGATCGGCGATATCGTGCACTCCTGTGACTGTAACTTCTTTATGCTCTCGCTGCTCTCCTCGTCCTCCAGCATACTCACGCCCATCTCCTCCATTATCTCCGGCTCCACAAGACTCGTGTCTCCCGGACAGGCCCATCTTCCTCTTTTTTTCGATCCGCTGTTCAGTGTACTGTTCAAGTTGTTGTTGCAGCCATCGTCCAGCCGCATTCGTTTACTGCAATTAACAATTGGACTGATTTGCAAACTATATAAATAATTTTCATAAAATAATGGATGGAAAATTTAGAGCGATAATTAAACCTATTCCACCAGGGTGAATCGTCAGAGGTTGCGCTCATGACGAATCGTACAATTGTTACTCTAACAAATTAATACGTCAATGTTTTCTACAAATTGCTTCACAGAGCAAATATTAGCAGGTTGAATCGGATGAACGTAGAGAAATTTCCAGAGCTGCTCTTCGAGATCTCCGAGCACAACTGTTTGGAATTTCATCGTGTGCTCTGAATAGGTCAAGGTGAAGAAAAAAAAAAGTGTAAACAATGTTCGGAAGTTGGGGACGAAGACAGCAGCGCTTTGGCATTCAAAATAGGGCGTTACGTTTATCAAATTTCAAAATCTAACGACACAGTTATAATCGAGCTATTCAAAAGTTGATGGAAATATAGAGATGCTGACTGGAAAAATTGAATGCAAGTAAAAACAAAAAGTAGGAACTTTTGAAGCTGGGTGTTATGTATGATAAAATTAATTCCCATCACTTAACATTCGGCGTATAGTGTAAAATTATCAAATTATTTCATGGAATATTGAGCGATAAACGAATTATAATATCGACGATCGGAAGTGCTGAACTCATGACGATTTTTTTTTTCACAGATTCAAGCTCGGGTAATAAATTATATTTCATAGTGAACAGGATGAAACTTACTGGCTCATAATAACGAAAGGAAAACGTCGTGAATGTATGAAACTAACGGCGGAATATTGGGCGACAAATGTAGCGCGTGTAAAACGAAACAATTTTTCACAAAATGGTTGTTTGATCGAAGCGGAAAAACATCGGGTGCAGGGTAGCGCAAACGCGTGTAAGAAAAGCGGGTAAATTTTGGAGGGAACACTACCTTCGATACCAGCAATTGTCCGCAACGATATCCATAGTATAAGCGTAAAAATTATCAGATCGCAGTCCGAGAAGTAATCCGAGATATTTTCGTCTAGAGAAACTTCGATGGGGGAGGTGATTCGTGGCGTTTTTCGGGGTGAAAATAGCTTTCAGGGGGTTTCTTAACCTTACCTGCGCGCGCGCGCGCGTGTGCACCTGCGCCCCCTCATAAGCAACAGGTAACGGTACAAAGACGAGAAAAAAAAATGGTTCATTCATTCAAGATTAATAAAGTGCGATTGTTTCTTTATTGTTATGATAAATTTCTTACCTCTCTGGTGGCGAATATTCCTCGTTATTCTCGTAAAAGTCCTCGATAAGTCTCGTGCTTTCCTCCACGCCGGTATTCATTTTTGGCGGAATAACGTTTACGAACGGATACTTCGTTCGCTACTGGTCGCTCGACGAGTGCGTTACTGCCAGTGGCGGGCTTTAATTGCTCGACGGCAAAGAAATTCTTCGGGTGATTGGACCCTGAGACGGCGCGATTCGTCGATCGGGCCGCGGGCGTCTAGAGTTCTCGAATCGCTCGCTCTCTTGCCGTTAAACCGCCCGAAAGTATAAAAACTCCGATCGTGTCAAATTCCCGGAGTGCTACAGCCGACGGACATTTAACAGCAAAATCTTATTTACCCCGTAAGAGGCCTCCGATCTCGTGTGTATTTCTCGCGCCGTTGAAAACCAACCTTTGTCAGTACGCTGCGCGGCACTGCCCGGAACGTAACACAAATATGCGTGAAAAAAAGTCGCTCTCATCACCGAACAGTTGACCGTTGATAATAGTGCCGGAACGTAATCCGTAAATAACTGATAACGGTCCTCGGGATGCATTAGAAAAGTTTTTTTTAAGAAAGTATCCTCGAACGAATCGATCGTCGAAGTTTCGCAATTCGAAGCCACCCAAGAGTAATCAGTGCATCGTCGAACGTCCATTTAACGTGTACAACAACAACGTCCCGAAGTTTTCCTCCGTACATCCATGCAAGCGAGAAGTGTATTAACCTCAGCGTCGCGAACATAATAACAATCGAAAAGAAGAGACAAAAAAAAAAAATCCAAGATATGAGTTCCCAGCAAAGTCCCGCAGCACTGCAGGCAACGGTCGATCGCGAGAAAGTTTACACGTGGATAATTGAATTGTCGAATCCGGACACACGCGAAAATGCGTTGCTCGAACTGAGCAAGAAACGCGAGGTCGTCCCGGATCTGGCGCCGATGCTGTGGCACTCGTTCGGCACTGCTGCCTCCCTCCTTCAAGAGATTATAAACATTTATCCGGCGATTAATCCGGCCACTCTCACCGCTTATCAGAGCAACCGAGTTTGCAACGCTCTCGCACTTTTGCAATGCGTCGCCAGTCATCCCGACACGCGATCAGCGTTTTTGCAGGTTAGCTCGATAACCCCTCAACTCCTCTAACCGAACCGGACTCGATACATTGGTAACTTATTGTATTTTCCGCAGGCTCACGTTCCGCTGTTCCTGTATCCGTTTCTCCACACCGTCAGCAAAACAAGACCATTCGAGTATCTTAGACTTACGAGTCTCGGAGTAATAGGGGCGTTGGTAAAAACTGACGAGCAGGAAGTCATCACGTTTTTGCTGACGACGGAGATTATACCTCTGTGTCTGAGAATAATGGAGAGCGGCTCGGAGCTTAGCAAAACCGTCGCTACGTTCATACTGCAGAAGATTCTTCTCGACGACAGCGGCTTGTCTTATATTTGTCAGACGTACGACAGGTTCAGTCACGTCGCAATGATCCTTGGAAAGATGGTACTGTCTTTGGCGAAAGATCCTTCGGCGAGGCTACTCAAGCACGTTGTTCGATGTTATCTGAGGCTCTCCGACAATCCTCGGTAAGTCAAGAAACTTGCTGGCGTTAGGCAAAGCATCGGATTAACTTTTGCATATATTAATAATAATAACAATTTAATTAATTAATTAATTAATTTATGGAACGAGCCCTTTTACATTAAATAATTCTGATAATACAATCATAGTATGAGATCAACTTAACTTCATTATGATTTTTCGTTTTGCAAATTTTCGCAATATAGTCTTTCAATCTATGCACATATTTTTGGTATATTTTACTAAAAATAGTCTTTGAGAATAATTAATATCACTTCGTGTAACTTCGTATTGGTATCGCATTTCGATGTATATTTTTAAATCGAGTTCGGTTTTCTTTAAACAACAAAAATAATAATAAAAATATTAATAATAATAATGATAATAATGTGGGATTATTTTGATTTTCTATGCAGAGCTCTATTGGCCCTCAGACAGTGTTTGCCTGATCAGCTGAGAGATAACACCTTTGCGACTTGTCTGCAAGAGGACAAGTCAACGAAACACTGGCTGAACCAGTTGTTGAAGAATCTCGAAACCGGACCTCAGCCGGGTCCGCCGACTCAGCCGGGTCAGCCCGATCCAAGAACGATCGGCATGTCGCCGCTAACTTCGTAGAATCCGATGCCTTGTCACGTGGGTTTTCGGCTTAAAATGCTACCGTGATCTATCCGATGAGAGATGTGGCTAAAAATATGTCGCGGTGAGATGACGATTTTCCAGGCTCGCGGAAACTCGTCGTTGTTACGGTACTTAGGTATGTAAAGAAGGCTGTTTTGCCTACCATACACCTTTTTTTTACATACATATATATATGGCTCTTACAAGACACTTACGATATCTTTGCCGCATAATATTTCTATAAAATTGAGCTAGTTTAGTATTTTTGTGCTGTGGCGCGTTTGCGCTCGGGACATCGTCGAACGAAATACGCTTGAGCGCGCGTGTCTTCGTTTTATATTGAAAAAAAAACAATTCGAAGAGCAGCCGAGGACGCGCGCACGATCCCAAAGTCCAGAACCATCTTGTATATAAAACGGTTCGAACATTGTATAAATACGAGAGAGAGACTATCGGTGATTTATAGAGAGTGTCACTTGTGTCAATACGTTTCGTTCGACACTTGTAAATAATTTTGTTAGGGAAGGTTTATGTGATGGAACTTCGAGCTATCTAGCCGATATGCCTTTAGTAAGCACATTAAGAGGACCACTTGGTCGGCAACAAAAACTATAAATGAACATTTTCTGCAAAAGGTTGTTACGGTTAAACGACAAGAATGTCGCCCTCAGTCAAGTAATCCTGCAGGGCGACGTTCTCGTCTTGGATCGGAAGGTTAGCTCTCTCTCCTGAATTTCCTGTTCGTTCACAACGCTTCGCCAAACTCGCTGTAGATTCGTACGAGTAAGTCAATAACAATAAGTTTTACCCGAGATTGGCCGATATGTGAGACAACAAAACGATAGTATGTGTGTCTTGAATAAGAGAATGATATATCGGTTAAATGTAGCGAATAGGCTTTGAAAAAAAAAAAAATTCGTATTGTTTGTCGATCTAGGATAATTATGTAATTTGTATTTTTTTTCCAGTATATCGAGCGGCACGTCGCTTTTTCATCTAAAGTAAAAAAAAAAAAATAGAATCGGTTAGGCTGCTACAGTTTGTTTTTAAGGAGTACAAAGAAGCTAGGCGGTTAATCCAGGTCGGCTCGATTTTCAAATCTCGGAATGTGTGCGTGTGTGTTTTTGCCTATGATATTCATTGTTACGAATGATTCTTGTTCAACTTCTGTTAATACGTAGGCAGTCGGCTAGTCTCCAGGATAATCGCGACGAATTCACGTTATCCGAAATTTCGTAACCAACCATTCGTGTGCATACAGTTTTTCTCACTGCCTGTATTAATTTAGAAACTACGTTCGTGATATATTTATCCAAGATAATTGATACACGAACGACAAATGCGACAATATCGTTTTTTAACGGCGTTGAATATTTTTAAAAGTATGCCTGCTGTTTATCCTTCTCAATTTGTACAATACAATAATAAGTCTCTTTACGATAATCGTTCCGGCCGTGGTGTTATGGTGTATTTCAACACGTTCGCCGATCGTGCGCAGATCGGTTACTGCAGAATATGTGAAAGAAACGAGAAAAATACAGTTGGCACGTCGATAAGATCATTCCCGAGAGTTTATTGGTTCATTACCGTTATCCTTCATGACAGTATTCCAGCCGCTTGGTCGCAACAAGCTTGGCCGCATTTACGAAACTCCCTGATCGGTCAACAGAAAGAGGTCTGCGTATGTAAATCGCACATTTTTAAAAATATTTTTTTATTTTATCCTACATATATATAATTGTTCCTATAATCGAGGTTAACGTTAATTCGACGTTGCGTCCAATTCGATCTTCTCAGGTTCTGTTCGATTCTGGAATATTGCAAACGGGAGCATTTACTTATCAGCGTTAATAGCTTAAGGGTGACGTGTCCGCGAGAAAACTGAAATATTTTGTATGCCAACTCGGCCCTCCGTCTTAAGGTAGTAATTGCGGTACACTCCCGCCTAATGTGAGCTTCAGAGAAAATTTCGAACACTTCTTGATGGAATAAAAATCTGAAAAAAAAATCAAGCGTATCGGAGGTGCTACAAAGATTGTTTTTGTCAAATAATAATTCCAATTTGTCATTAACAAATTGAAGATAAAAATTATTTTTCAACAGATTACCCGGCCACTTAACTATTTTCCTTCATAAAAATAATTCGTTTATTTCTTTGAATACTTATGAATTTTTTCTAAAATTTTTGTAATCTTTGAAAATCGCGTTTTTTCTATGTTCAAGCTGTGAAAAAACGCAATTTTCAGAGATTACAAGAAATTCTGAAAAAATTCATACTTATTCAGAAAAATAAACGAATTATTTTTATGAATGAAGACAGTTAAGTTGCCGGGTAATTTGTTGAATAATAATTTTTATCATCAATTTGTTAATGACAAATTGGAATTATCATTTCACAAAGACAATCTTTGCGGATCGTCCCATGCACTTGATTTTTTTTGCAGATTTTTATCCCATCAAGAAGTGTTCGAAATTTTCACTGAAACTCACGTTTGGCCGGACTGTATCGCAAGTACTCCCTTAAAGAAGGACGGTCGAGAGGGGTTAAAGACGTACCGATTCTCCGGCGACTTTCGGAAACAAGAGACCGTGTACGACGGGCGTGTAAAGCCTCTTGTCGCTCGGCTTGTATTTGTTCGGACCGGTCATCCAAGAGACGAAGAGACCGACGAATATCGCCGTTAGGAAGCCGACCCACGTGTACCACAGATAGGACACTCTGTACATGAAGAAGGGCTGCTCCCTGGAGAACGGGGCAAAGTAGATCGACATCGTTCGCTTCCTCACCATTGTCACACAACGACGACAACAACAACAACAACAACAACAACAACAATTGCAATTATAACGAGGACGTACTTCATCGCGTCCTCGATTATGAGCGTCAAGTT
The DNA here is from genome assembly GCA_963575735.1 of Amblyjoppa fuscipennis. Taxonomy (NCBI): domain Eukaryota; kingdom Metazoa; phylum Arthropoda; class Insecta; order Hymenoptera; family Ichneumonidae; genus Amblyjoppa; species Amblyjoppa fuscipennis. The sequence continues at coordinate 13,081,681 of OY754495.1, read as the reverse complement.
CTTCGCCGTCCTCTGGAGTGCTTCGGAGCAGCCCTCGACCGACACAGGCTTCACCGGATAATGAATCGTGCCGCTGGAAATAGCCGCCTGAGTACCGAGCGATATCCAAGCAACGAGATTGAGACTGACTAGAGCACCGACGAGAGCGCCCTGAAACAGAGTCAAGACTACTAATTAGTAACACACCGTAACTGGCAGACGAGGGAAAGCCTCAATTAGTATTTCAAGAAATTCTCCCCCCCGGTAATTCTAATTATCCTCCAATTAATCGCTCGACTGCCACGGCCCTCATTGTTTTCCACCTACCCTCCTCCCATTTACAATAGGACCTCGTTTATCCGAGGTAATGCCGGGACGTCATAATATAATGAGAGCGCTGCGTGCAAAATTTGATTTTCCAGATTATTTGATTATTGTTCGTTCCCAAAGTTCACACACGTTCGAGCATTTTCTCCGTATATTTGAAAACATTCTTCCGTTGATATGGAAATAGAGAAAGAATTTTTTCAAAAGGAAACAAAGCCCCCATTATGAGGGGGGCAAGGTGAAACTATTTTCATTATTTCCGTCAAGACTTTTCATTACCCCCGAGCGTAGAGCCGGTCGTATCGTCGCTATCAAAAAAAAAAAAGAAAAAAATAATGAGAAAAAAAGAGCAACCGGCCAACGCAGAGAATCGTGAGGCGAGGATGTTTTTTTTTTACATTCGCGGGATTTTTCCCTTAGCATTATGGCCGCTTATTCTTACCGTGGAGTTAGCGTAGGGAAAGAACATTCCGAGGGTGAAGATTCCAAGCAGCGGCCCGGCAGTTATGCCCGAGAGACTTTTGCCGGCCTGAAGTAAAAATAAAACAACAAGAGCGACATAAACAAAAAAAGCCACTTGCTTACATAATCGCGAATATAATGAAAACAGTTCTGTCCGGGTGGTACCTGAATGAGACCGCTGAGTTTTTCGACGAGAAAAACAAGTCCGACGCAGATGATTCCAATAACCACTACGGTGAGTTTCATAATCCTGCTCGCTCCTACCGGCGACATTGGCCTCCTCAGCAGTGGTTTTATCATGTCCTCATAAATAACACCGGACATGGAATTCAACCCCGTCGACATCGTGCTTCGAGAAAAGAAAACATATATATATATTTTTTCCAGCCAAAGCAATTTTTCCTCCCTCGTTCTCTCTGTACCGATCTTTCCCATATCGATAATTATAGATTGCGCGGTGAAGGGGCGCTACTTTTAAAACGTACACATTCATCGAGTGGTGCAGAGTTTCCATTCCCGAGAAGCATGGTTTATTGGTATCGGTGGAAGGCTTTCTGCAGGATCCGGAGTCGCGCTAGCGCGTCATTACCGAAGTGCACACGTTGGCACGGCAAATATTATTACGACCGTAATTTCCCTGAGAGCCGGGTCGCAAAAAACATGTTTACGATTCGCGGACATAGCGACGCGCAAAAAAAAAAAAAAAACCACTCGGCCCGAGCCGATCATCCATCACAAGGATGCAGCTCCGATTGCTAGCGCACAAATGCATAAGCCAATTTTTCGGACAATTTGTTTTATTCGTTTCCGGTTACCTCAGAGCCGCGCTGAACACTCCCGACACGAATAGACCCGGAAGTCCCGGTATCGATTGCGCCATCTCCATCACGTAGAACGGTAGAAGCTGGTCCGGTTTGCGAATTTGCTACGATATAAGTAAACACCGACGTTGATAAGGGGTTGATTTTTTTCTTTTTTTTTGTGCCGTTCCTTCGCTCACCTTTGTGCTAACCGGATCGCAGTCGTGAAAAGCTGCGAATATCACGATCCCCGTGTAACAACTGAGGGAAACTATCGACACTATTCCGACAGCCATTATCATTATGGTGCTGAAATTTTTGAGAAAAATTATTCCATTGACATTCGTAAAATAACTTTGAGCAGTAACACAGAGCCATTAACAATTGCATCATTTCATTCGGTTTGTATTGTCACTTTTTTTTGGTAAAAAAAATTACTGGAACGAAAATCCACCTGCGGTCGATCGTTCGAACCGGTCTTCCGATCATGGGAAACGATTCACAGATTCGAAAGTTAAAAATTGTTGAATTTTCATTTTTCTTTTGTTTTCTGTGTCTCGATACAGTAGAATTAGATTAGCCGAACCTTCGATCATCCAAAGTGCAATTTATTTTATTCGAACTTCTATCATCCTACTATCCGAACCTTTATTATTCGAACGATGCGGCAAAATTTCATCGTTACATATCGTCGAGCGTTGCTTTGTTGCAGGCGTGCGAAAGTTCGTATCGTGCCCTTATGCAATCAAAGATTGACGACTTTATCAAAAATAATGCTTAAAGTAAGCGTTTAATAATATTTGCCAAAGTATACATACAATGTTTGTGTGCGAATTTATATTCAAAAAAACTCACATTACATTACGTATTGTTATTATTGTAATATTTTTCATTCGTAACTCGATTATCGGAACAATCGTTAATCGGAACTGGTCTCGGTGCCAATTGATTCGGATAATCGACGTTCTACTGTATCGAAAAAAAAAAAAGTTCTACTTTTAATAAATGGAATTCCATCCGCAACTGTTTACATTTGGATCGCCTTTACGTCACGATTACATCAATCGTGACCTGTGCCCCGAAAAGAGTGGCGGAAACGCCCCGACTGCGGCAAGTAGTGCAGTCCGGTTATGATCAGACATCGACTCCGACACGATAATTGGCCTAACGACGCGGAGATTGATCGGCTGACTCGGCCCAGACGGTGTGCGCAACGGATGATTAATAACTCCACGAATCGATATCTCCGTGGGTTTTCACGCGATGAAACCCTTGATTAAAGAAAAACTTCGGCGATGCCCCACTTACATATTGGATTTTCTCAGGTTCGGCATCGCCAGGCATCTCTGAACCATGGCTTGGTTCACCGAGCACGTTGCAAGCCAGTTCAAGTAGTTACCAACGACCACTCCCCAGAATGTGTGCCTCACCGTTGGATCGGGATTCATACTGTACATCGATGAAACGGCAATAAGTTTTCCTTCCGGTGATTTCTCGAAGATCAAAACTTCGTTAAAATAACGCAGAAATTATATGTATATATATTTTTATATATATATTTTTTTTTATATAAATTAGATGTATATATATATATATATTTTTTTTTTTTCTACGTTATTTTAATGAAGTAAAGAAATAAAAATAAATTCAATCGATACTTGAAAAACTCGATTCTTCCGGTCGCCACGTTTCTTCTCCACACTTCGGCGACACCGCCGACTCCCGCAGTTCCGAGAATCGCGACCGTTATGACACCACCGAACATAACGACGGTCTGTATCGTGTCCGTCCAAACGACGGCTTTGAGTCCACCCTGGACGGGAGAATTTTTGTTGTCAGTAGACAGTAAAAAAAAAAAAAGAATAATTTCGTAAAATCAGAGTGCGAAATTTCGTAAAAATAATTTTGTTAAGTAAGTGACAAACTTGTTTGTCATCTAGTTGATTGTACAAATCTGTCCTATTATTTGCCGTGTCATTCGCAATTTTGGTTCGTACCATTGTTTGCAAAACTAGAAAATTAACAAGTAAACAATTTTGAACGTTTGTGAACATTAAGTTGTTGTGAAGAGTACAAACTTTTTTTCACTGTGTATTGCGTTAAGATTTGAGTTGTGTTAAAAAGGCATTTTTCAAAATTAGTTAAAAATTTTAATCGTATAAAAAAAAATTGCTTTGCTAATAAGTTTGAATTTTTTTTTTTTTTTTTTTTTACCAAGGTCGTGTAGAATATGCAGACAGCACAGACGAGGGGAGCTACAATGTGGAGATTGATACCGGTGACTTGATTGAACGCTAGCGCCGGTACGTATACGACGAGCGGTATGTAAAGTAGCTGAAATTTTAAATCGCATAAAATTAAGCTCCATCGTCTCTTGCGTCGCGTTGCAATTGTTGCCCTCTCCCCCCCCCCCCCCCCCCCCCGGGGAGTAGAGACAGCGAAGGGAACAATCGAGTTGCAAGGAGCGTAGGTGTAGCCGGTGAGACTGAATGATCGTCCTGACAAGTAAGCGAGACACGCCGGTGCGTCAACCTCGAGTTACCGAGCGGTAACATATCCCTTATTGTCAAGGACGCTTTTGGCTGAACGACCAACTGTTTTCGAGACTCACCATTTTTATGAGGAATATCACCGAGCCCAGAAGTCTCACGTAGTGGTTGAATCTTAGCTCCAGATACTGGAAAAAAAAATCGCAACACGGTAGAGTGATAAATATAATTTTTTGTCACACGTGCATGAATCGCGGCACTTTACATGGCAGTCTTGCGAGCCGAAAGTGGCCCATTGCATGCCAGTTGTGAACCTGTTGTGAAATGACGGAGTCGCGCATGCGCAGTTCGCATTTCGTTCACTTTCGTCCCTTGGGAGTTTACTTTTCACGTTTTCGTCCCTTGGGAGTTTACTTTTCATGTTTTCGCCCCCGGAGACGTAACCTCGCTTTTCCGTATTCGTCTTGCGCGACTGCCATTCCAAGTGCCGCAGATTCATGCACTTGTAACAAAAAATATGATATGTAACGAGGGTCGAATTGGCGATTGCGACTCGTGTGATTGCAGCCCTCGCTTCGCTCGGGCCACAAACCTCACACTCGTCGCAATCGCCAACTTTCGACCCTTGTTGCACAATATACTATTGAAATTATCGCGCTAGCAGGTATCGCGATGTACCTCGTACGAAGAAGTTATCTGGAGTCCATAGAAAACTGGCAGATAAACGAGCGACATCGTGAGGGAGACGCACAGATCGGCAATCACGACGATCCAAAATTGTGTTCCGTAAACGTACATCTCGGCCGGTAGTCCGAGAATAGCGATTCCGGAAATGTAACTAAAGTGAGGATAACATCAGATATTCTCCATTCGCGAATGATAATTAAGGAAATTTGCGGAAAGGCGATCTCTTTGAGAAATTGTCATCACGTCGGAAATCGTTAAATTGCACAGTGAGACATTATTTCGTTAAAGCGGAATGCCAAATTTCGTACAAATAATTTTCTCGTTCTTCACTCGTTTGAATATACGAGCATTCCCTTTAATTTCCCGTGTCATTGGCAATTTTAGTTTGCACGTCTGTTTGCAAAACTGGAAAATCAACGAATAAAAAATTGCGGCCTCTTGTGGACAATAAGTTGTTGTAAAGAGTACGCATTTTTTGTTTACTGTGTACGAGGATCGTCTGTATGTGTGTCCGTGAGATTGTGTGAGCGACGGGCGGAGAGACGTTCAGACGGATAGATTGAAACTTTAAATTCTATACGCAGAGCTGTAGCCGATCGGCTCTCACCTTGCTATCAAAGACATACTGATAGGAAATATAGACATGTTCTGCCCTCCGACGAGATACTCGCGCACGGCATCGGGGTTCTTCCTCGCCCTCCACGCATGATAAACACCGACGATCGCAGATACGCCCAGCATGCCCACAAAGACGATACAGTCGACAAGATCGAACGATCGCTTTTCCATTTCCGCGTCCATCTTTCCAAATAAATGTATATCGCAGCGCGGAGGTCGGCGCAGGAAGGTAAAACAAAAAAAAAAGACGTAAATATCCTTTACGAGAACACAACAGATATCGAGGGATTTCCAAATGAACGATGCACTTTTAATTTTCTTCCCGTCGGACGGGCTCGCTGCGTCGCAACGTATTTTTTATTGCACAAGTGTACACAAAACGCGAACGAGAGAAGAAGACGCGAAGGGAACGAACTGCAGTTCGTATCTGTTACGGCTCTTCTCGTCGCTAAGAGTACAGACGCTACGAACTGAGCACCGAGCGGTCGATTGAATAATTGCAAATTCTCCTGGTCCCCCCCCCCCCCCGGTCCTATCACAGAGCGGCTCGAGAGTCAATGTGTAATCCGCGTAACGTGCAATTGTTCGAAATTGTCGCGTGTAAACGGAGAGAGGCAGTGACGCGATGAAACAGTTCACAGTAAGCCAGAAGTAGCTGGCCCACCTTCGTTATAAATTAATCAAGTGTTCGTTCTCTTCTCTTTTCCCTTTTGCGTCCTCACGGAGGACGCAAATGAGAAATAAATTTTCGAGATCTCTATGAAAACTTGTTCACAATGGTCCAATGTACGGAGAATTCATATTTCGAAATAAAAAAGTCTGGATGTGTGTGCGTGTGTTGCGGATTCGACAATTTTTTTTTTTTTACTTTATAACTTTAGAATGGGCTTTTACGGTGAAAATAAAATTTATAAGGTAGTTGGAGGGCTCAATTCTCAATGTCTTGTTAAATTTTTAGCAAAATACCTTCGGTCATAAATTTTTTACGCACTTTTGAACTGTGCCAGAAAAAAAAAGTCCGTGCGAACGTTGGCTCTTTCAATTGTTGAGCTAACACGGGCTAAAAAGTTTTACGCACAGTGATTGTTGTCGATCGATGATCACTATTTAGTTTGGCGAGGGTCGATCGAATCCGTTTAAATTTTATGAGGTTTCGAATTTTTTTTTTTTTTTTGAATTTCACGAAAAATTCGTATTTTCATTGTGACTCTCGAGTTTTCGTATAAAAATATTGTGTTACGAGTGAGAAAGTGAGAGATTTGTGATCAGTGGAAATAATACATCAGACGTGACTCCGAAACGAGGAAAAACTACAATTTTCAACGGGTTTCTTTATATAGTGCAGTGCAGTGAATATTGCAAAAAATTAGTGTTTTTTTTTTTTTTCTATTTTCAAACAGCCATATTTTTCAAACGCGATTACTTTCTTTCACCGACGAAGCTTCCTCCATGACGAGGTAAAATAATCAGGGAAAATGATTTTTCATCCCGTTGCATTAACGAAGGACGAAAAGAATGGCAATTGGGGCAAACCAGAAATCCGCAGGACTGTCAACGCGAAAAGGGATTCAATGTAGACCAAGAAACTTTTAATCACCACTCGAATTGTTCACGAGTTTTCTGAAATCTCCACTTTCCTCATTTCTTCTTAACTTCCTCTCTTTTTGCTTGTTTTCGAAGAGCTTCAGTGCTCTTCGCGAAAGGCCAACCTGCGAGCTCACTCGAAGAAATTCCAAGTTTGGACAATCCTAAGGCACCCCTTCATTCAGCGCCCGACGCGGGGACTTAGTTTTATACTCCACAATAGCATTGCCGGGATTGCACGGGAGGGGGCTTCATGAATATATCCTCGACGAGGTGGCTATATACGAACATTGCACCGCTGGAAATAGGTAGAGCCTGAATGGAACCGACGAGGGGAACGAGGTAAGAAACTTCACTCCGACGCTTTTTCCATCCTGCACTCTCTCCTGTGCTTTATTCCCGCATTGTGTACTCTCGTGTCCCTTCCGTTTTCGTTGAGGATTATTCTCTGTGAAAACAACCTCGAAGACACTCTCAGCAACTCGGCAAGGAGAGTCGATTTATACTTGAAATGGAGAGACGAAGCCGAATCGTCGATTCAGAGCTTGTTCACTCGTGTATTTAATTTTCCGGAAGAATGACAACGTCATTCGGAATCACGATCTGTTTAAGGATTTTTCCTGAAGACATTCGTTCACTCCCTTTTCGATTAACTGTAGAGCGGGGCAAAATGAACCACCGGAACGAAAACGGACAGTCTCCATAAACTTTTCGCGGAAGAAAAATGAACGGTAAAATGAGATGGTTGATCTACAGGGCGAATGAAGTTTCGCGCATGTACGTCGCATTCTTAATGCTGTACGCTGTGCCCTGCGTTCTTCCGGCCCTTCGGGCATCGATGGAAAGTGTCCTTTCAAAGTATTTCACTCCGCTTCTCGGAAACTTCATTCTCCGCTTAACGACGGATGCGGAGTTTTCCGCAACTCCGACGCCGACCCCGTTCTTGCCTCGTCGGCGGACGTACTTGCCTCGTCTCCGTCATGTCGGTCTTTCAGAGAGACAAGTGAAAACTTTATCAGCACCGACGGAAGCGAACGAGGAACTTCTCCGCCGGGAAGACATGTATAACTTGTACCAAGGTGAGACATAAAAAACAAAAAAATAAAAATGTCGTTTGTGTAGAGAACATTGTAATTGGTTTACGTTATGTAACGGGGCATTCCATACCGATTAAACCTACGTCGAACCCTCGACCTCTTCAATTCGGTTGGTAATTTTTTATAATATTGTTCTAACTCCAAAAATCACTCTAATTTTTTTTTAATTTGCATTAATTACAATTTTTAAAAGTGAACATATTGTTAGCCCAAATTAAAAAATCCGAAAAAATTCTCAAAAATCCTGTATCAGATATGAACATTTTCAAGCCTAGAGCGAAAGTGGCATCGCATTAGCTTCTATTTATTGTATTTTTTTTTATATATAATTGTAAATCATTTAAAATACTTTAAAAAAGAAAAAAAAATAGAAGCTAATGCGATGCCACTTTCGCTCTGGGCTTGAAAATGTTCATATTTGATACAGGATTTTTGAGAATTTTTTCGGATTTCTTAATTTGGGCTAACAATATGTTCACTTGAAAAAAGAAAGAAAAAGCTAAAAAAAAAAACATCTAGAAGCAAACGTTTGACCATTCTGGATTTAGGCTTAAAATTTTTTATATGAAATACAGGATTTTTCAGAATTTTTAATTCCGGCTAAAAATATGTTCACTTTGAAAAATTGTAATTAATGCAAAAAAAAAAAAATTCGGAGTGATTTTTAGAGTAAAAACAATATTATAAAAAATTACCAACCGAATTGAAGAGGTCGAGTAAGTCGATCGGTATGGAATGCCCCAATATAAATCCTTGTGACATGGAATTGGGGAGGGCGGGGCAAAACGGACCCGTGCGTCCTCCATTCGAGACGAGACCTTTCATCGTTGCATGAACCGAGAAAAAGTTGATAGAACTGGTCCGTTTTGCCCACGCTCTTCCCAACTCGAAGCGAATATGATTTCGGCGGAAGAATTCTCGCTTCGGCGGCGCGTGAGGTGCGAGTCGCTGCCTCAAGATTAATATACACTCATAGTAAACGTATATCTCCGACGGAGCGTTGGACAACATATATGTGTGTGTGTGTGAAATATCTTGGACTAGTTGCCTTCGCCGGGCTCACGGTCCGCACATAACTTAAACCTTTTTCGCTTCCCACACGGACCGTCGTGAAATATGAAAGGCATCCGGCTACGAGAGGTACTCGGTGCGTAACACGCATCCGTGCGTGCGCTCGACAGTGAAAATCGCACACTGTAAAAAAAAAAAAAAATGTTACGAAATTTACAACACGTTTAATATACAAAGTCATGTGAAACACACAACCTCGCTATATGAAATTATAATTCATATATATTGTATTTGAGTTTTAACAATTTAATCTTAAATGCAATACTCGTATATTAAAATTACCGGTGTTGGCATTTAACATTAAGACATTCGTATATGAGCATTATTTATTCGTTTATTTATTTATTTATTCACGGGACGTGCTGTTTTACATAATGAAAAGAAAATTCAGATAATACAATAGCAATTTGAAAAATTAAGTTTAATATTAATGATTTTGTAGTTTTTTTTTTAAATATTTGTTTCTATCAAAATAGTTATTCAAAATTATGTTATTATTACAAATATTATACAAATAATATTGTTTTTAATATACCGGTAACGTAATATTTTTACATACGTGTCAATGAAATTTCATATACTGTATATGCACAAAACTTCGTACACATTTCATGTATTTTCAAACAAACATTTTTAACAGCGCATGTTCTCTCCAGAGAATATCGAATGCTGGAAAAATCGTGAATGAGCAAATTTTAGAATAGGAAAGCTCCGAGCGTCCTCGGAGAATTCCACGGGGCTAGAGAGAGCTGCAACTTGATACAGACATTGAAAGTTTTGCTTGCGAGGGTTGCGCGTAACAGTGCACAACTCGTTGCCGTTGCCATTTCCATTTGGTCGGGAGGGTTGAAAAAAACAAAGAAATCGTGGTTACGAAGATCCGGCAAATTTTCCACGCGAGGATTGCCCGAAGTGTAAAGCCGTAATCCAATTGCCACAGTGAATTCGGTGTCTCTTTAATCCTAAGATCTCTGATACCAACCGGTGGAATTGTCTCGGCGCCGTGGCCGTCCATCGGGCTGCGCTTGGACGCAAAGTTTTGCTCGAATCCCATTAGTAGCTCCATTAACGACACCTTTGAGCGCACAGACGAGACGATTGAGGAAAGCTCCGGGTAGGAATATCGAAGGAAAGGCAGCGGCGCGGCGAACCTTCCGGCTTTCCTCGTGCACGAGAGACTTCCGGTTTAATCGCCGTTGAATCTACGCGCGATCATTAATCACATTAAGGCGATGCGAGACTTTGTTGTACTTAACGCCCGAGCGAGGCTCAGTCTTTTTGTTTCAACCCCTTCCGCAGTATTTGCACACCCCAATTGGAGATCCGGAAGGGTGTAATCGAGTTTACTTTATTTTTTATTTTATTTTTTTATAAAAAAAAAAAAAAATACCTTCGAATTGTTCTCGTCGAATAGTTCTCATCGGGCGGGAGAACGGCTTGAGGTTTCGTGTGGAAATTAAATTTCGCTAACTCGGAAATTTGTTCCGGGAGGCAGAGGCTCACCGGTGGGAGTCCCGAGAGCCGCCAATGCAAATGCATTTGATCTATGGCGGAGCCGTGGTCCCTGGTGCAGCTCGAATGCTGGCCCGGCGGCGTTGGCCGGCGGTGAAGCCATAATCGGATTTCGTCGGGTTGCGCGTTTGCGGCACATGCGAGCCATCCGCGTATATACGCGATCGAGAACGGGACGCGAGGAACCCATGAATTTCGGATAAACAATAAACTCGGAGAATTTCCAATAACGAATGTGACAGGGCTCTCGCTCGTCGATGCATGCGGGTTAGCACGGTAGCGGAGACGAACGGGGTCGGCGCACGGTGAACCGGGCCTTGTTGCTCGAACTCTCGCATTTCCAAACTTTTCCGGCCCGAACGAACCGAACTGATCGAATTCGCGAGAATTGAGAGCAACGATGCTATTAGCGCAGGCAACGATGCCATGCAAACTCGTTCAGCAAAGCGCGGAGGGAGCGGAGGAGGACGGGGCAAAACGGAACGGTGTCTTCCCTTCAGGATGAGACTTTTATTTTTCGTGGAAAAGGGAAGAAAAAAAGAATCGGAAAATTGCTCAGAGATAGTCCATTATGCCTCGGACAGTTAAAAAATAATTTCGTAAAATCGATATGCGAAGTCTCGTAAAAATCATTTTTTTTAATAAGTGACAAAATCGTTTGTTTAGGTTTGAATATACAAATCTTTCCTTTTGTTTACCGTGGCATTAACAGTTATAGTTTGTACTTTTTTTGTTTGTTTGTTTGTAAAACTAGAAACGTTTGTGGACAATCAATTGTTGTAAAAAGTACACATTTTTGTTTTACTGTGCACTATCCGATCCGCGCTGTATGGGTGCGTATGCAGTTCGATTGGGGTCGAGAATCCGTCGCCCCACTAAAATATTGTTCCTACCGACCCAATCAGAAGAAGTGCGATTGCAACGCTTGGCGACGACGTTCGCCTCTGAGCACTTTTATTTTTATGACTCACTGGTCAGTATATTGGAGAGCAGAGACGTCTACTTACCGCGTTGATATCGTCGACCTAATCACTCCCAATGCTGGACCCCAACCAGGCCGTCCGCCCCACTGGCACGTTATTGCAGGGCTCATTCGTAGCTTCTCCTTCTTCTCCCATAATCGATGGCTCGCACTTTCTTCTTCGTCTCTTCAATTAATCCTACTACGCTTCCTCTTCATCCACTCCGTAGATTGACCCACTTCCGTATGTTGCTAGCAGCATCGGTCGACGCACGTTGAAAAAAAAAAAAAAAAAACACCCGACGAATATAACATTCAGCAGTTATTTGTATGGCAAGGGCGTAGAAAGGGAGTTCTTGACGAGTGTGAAAATGCCGCATGAGCCGAAGCCCAGTTCGGCATTCACACGAGTTCACACGAGTCCCTTTTTTACACCCATGCCATTCGCATAATTTTTCCTAACAAATCCACGAAAATCTCGCTTTCCGTTCCCGTGAAGTGTGCGTAGAAAGGCACTTTTCCGCACTAGTGTTGGAAAAAATACCATGTTGAGTTTTTACGCATGCGCAGTATTTTTTCCGCACGCGATGCGAAAAAGTGCCCTTCTGCGCACGCTTCACAGGAACGGAAAGCGAGATTTTACGCGCATGAGTTAGGACATAGTTATTTGTATGGCAAGGCCGTAGAAAGGGAGTTCTTGACGAGTGTGAAAATGCCGCATGTGCCGAAGCCGAGTGCGGCATTCACACGAGTTCACACGAGTCCCTTTTTTACACCCACGCCATTCGCATAATTTTTCCTAAGAAATCCACGAAAATCCCGCTTTCCGTTCCCGTGAAGTGTGCGTAGAAAGGCACTTTTCCGCACTAGTGCTGGAAAAAATACCATATTGGGTTTGTACGCATGTGCAGGTACTTTTCCCTGCGCACACTTCACAGGAACGGAAAACGGGATTTTACGCGCATGAGGTAGGAAATAGTTATTTTTTTTTTTTACGGCTCCTGCGTTGGGAACGGCTGGGATGAACCACTGGTCGTATCGACCATTTAATCGGACGGTCCAACCGACTGATTGGTTTCCAAGTAACCGGTTCGTTGACCCAATCGATATATTTGTTGGCCCATTTATCGTCTGGCTTCGGTCGCGCGGAGAAGCTGACCGGGGGGCGGGGGGGGGGGGGGCGGCCAGTTATTTCTTATTTCTGTAGATAATATTATTTTCAATAAGACCCTTGCCATCCGCGAGAACAAAAATACAGTATGAAAATCGAATATCCTGACGGAGAATAACCGAAGGTCCCCGAACTCTTTGGAATTCGCGTAACCGAACCGGCCCCGATCTATGAATAATTCATCCCCTGGAGCGAGACCGAAACGCTTTTTCACCGAGGCCAGCCCCGCGAGAGACGCGACTCGCCGCACGAGGTTCTCTTCCATGGGGGGGGGGGGGGGGGGGGGGGAAACTTCTTGCTTCGTCGACTCCCAGAAGATCGTTTTGAATTGTGAAAGCTCGGACGAATTTTCCTCGCTGGTTGCAGGGTTCGCCGCGCATTACACGCTATACACTCGTCGCGATGCGGGTCCCTCTTTCTCCCCGTCTACTTTCGCCGAGCGAACCGAGAAAGTCCCCCGAGCGGAAATTAATCTCCCTTTGTTCTCATTACATTCCTCTTCGTTTGTACTTTGCGGTTATAAATTTCATTTCGTTGCTCCCGTTGTTCGTCGATCCCTTTAACGCTCCGCGTACGCTGTATCTACGACGATTAAACGAATTTGGACAAAAAAGTTATTGGTCCAGTTGCTGCGCCGACGAAAGTGCCAGCGGCACACGAGCCTCGAGAGATTTTCCAACAGGGAGGCATCTCAGACACAATTGATGTTAAACAAAAATACACGGAAGTATGCGTTCCTGATTTTCTTTTTTTTGTTGCACTTTCGATTTTGTTACTCGAGCAATCACGTCAACCCCGTCATATCCATTGTCTTGTGTATGTTTTGCTTTAGATCACGATAGGCACCTGAGTATTTACGCGATGGCATCGGAAAGCAAATAAATTGCTGTTTAAAAATTCCCTAAAATCACTCATTTTTCCAATTTTGCCTATAAAAATTCTCGGTAAACTTTTTCATTTTGACCAAACGTTGACTATTGATCACACATGATGTGTGCCAAATTTCAGCTTGGATCGATCGAGGCGCTTTCGAGTTATAGCGGTTTGAATTTTTCGCGTACCGTTTCATACACACACATACCACACACATAAAAACACACACGCACACACACATACATACGGACATTGTTTCTAAATGTGATTTTTCGATGTTTTGAAACATTCTGAACACTTTTTCATTAAAATCTCGAGAATTTTTCTTCTTTTCATCATCCTCAAAGCTTCCTCTGTGAGCAAGCAAAAGAAGGCGTTGCAGCAAAGATTCCCGACGCCCTGGGCAAAAATAATTTCCTTCGTCCGCAAACTTTGTTTGCCTTCTTTTCGCAATATTCTCTCGGTTAACGTGGAATCCGTATATAGAGCAAGGGGGAGGGGGGGGGGTGGGTGGGTGGGCGTTGGTGAAACTGGCAGCAATAAAGTTTCTTAACATTCCGCAAAGTACATATCGCACTGAACCATGAAACGATCCACGACTTTTTAATGGTTCCCGAGGGAGTAAGAGAGACGGACGTTGAAACATTTTTATGGCCGACGGGGGCGGTGGTGAGTCGGGGAGGGGGGGGGGGGGTGGTGGTAAATAGGATGTGATGAAATTCTGAGAGATCGGAAACGCCTGCACGTTTCAGGGTCCGCCTGGAGCACAAGAGGCGGCGACTAAACCGGCCAAGGATACCCTCGGGTCTCGAGCAATTTCAGAATGTTCGAAAATGAAATTTGCCAAGGACCCGATATACGTTGTACGCAGAGCGGAGTTCCCGCGACGTCGGACAAACGCGCAGCTGTAATGGCATGTAACAAGAGTGCCGCGAGGTATAAAGGCGCCCGCTTCGAAGCTGCGAGGTAAGCTTCCGTCCGGTATGTGGGAGCTGAATATTGCATGGCCGATGAGCGAACATGAGAGACCGGATGAGATAAACATGATAAACGGTTTCCCTCTACAAACTTTAACGCTCGATAGCCGATGATAGTTGAATTATTCGCGCGGCATCTGGCCGGCAATCTATCGATTCGCCACCGTGCAATTGTTATGAATTCCCGAGGTGGGGAGCAGCGGGACAAAACGGACTATTTTTGTCAGTTCTCTTTCGGGACGTAAATGCGCGGCTTACCGATCGGCGTTTTTACTTAAAATAAAACCGAATTGTTTCTTCGTTCATAAGGCGCTTACGATCGATGCGAATCGTACGTTCGTTCCGAACGACGCGACACTGAGAAAAAAGAAATTGTTGGCTCAAACGAAAGTCACGATGACATACGCTTAAAGCTGTTATTTCATTGATGCAAATAAAGAATTGTTTTTTGTTAAATGATTTTTTGCTTCGATCGATTGAACCAGACGTTTTTGTTGTAGCGACCAAACAATGCCTTAGAACGTACGCCATTGCCTTCGTTAGTCCATCGTTAGTCCAACGCCTTTGAGACTAACTCATGTTTGGAAAGATTTTCCATTTCTCAATATATCCGCCGCGTAACCCTGCTCCGAGATTCATGGACTGGCACGGCGGTACACAAAGTTTGATCGGTGATGTCTTGCAGCATCCGCGTTCACCGCTTGCACCCCCTTTCCCACCCCCGCGGCATCATACTTGTCCGAGGGATGCTTTGATAATTCAAACTTTCAACTTTTCAAAACGTCTTCGCTCGCGCGAGTTAAAAATGGCCGAGCCGCGCAAAACGGCGAAGTTTTATAATGCGATTACAGAGGCGGCTGAGAGAAAGAAGCATCTTTCCGGTGAGCTGAGAAAGGAAGAGAAAATTCGTTGACGAAGCAAACGTTCGTAAACTCTTCGACTGCCCTGAGCCGCTCATGGAGAAAGGCGACTTTGATCGAATCCCCAACGCTCTTTTGCCCTCGATCAAATTTTAAGGGACGAGAAACTCGACGTTGGTCTTCGGGCACTTATTTTCTTTTGTCAAGCGAAGCGCAAAATTTGTATCTGCATTTTATAGAGGGGTCACTGCACTCGATGTCGCCGAAACGACTCAGTGAATCGATCGTGACCCTTTTAAATTATCGTGTATGCATTGGTACGGACGATTTGTGTGAGCCTTATCCTCGCGGTCTTGAGGTGGGCGAGGCTCCGTAACATCGTTTCCCGCGATACACAGAGTCTACAGAGAGTCCGCGAGGAGAGGAGGGAACGAGATATCGGTGAAGGGAACGAGGAAAAGGAAGTGATTGCCCTGACGTCAAGCGCCCTCCCGACAGGTACCATCGATCATTCGCCAGATTCACGGACTATCGATAATTCAAATATACACACAATAAGACAGGGCTTTCCATAAAAATAATTGTATCGGTGTTCGATCGGCTGTGGAGAGTCGCCCGGGGAACCGGGAGATCGTTTTTTTGGATACCGGGCGAAAGCTTCGTGACGGCCGTGACTCGCTGTCGGATGAAGGACGGTGAGGCGGATAAAGAAATTCCGTTTATAGTAATTTCAAATAGGAAAGAACGGGACAAAACGAAAGCCCGGCGTAATGTCGATAATTTTGAACGTTTTTTTTTTTTTCAAGCCGGTCCGGCAGACTGCTTCATGTATGTATCTCTACCACCGCCCACGAAAGACGGTATTATCGCATCGGCCGATAGAGCAAAGATATTCGTGGAAAGGTCGCGGGTCGAAGTTTCACAGCGGCGATTTGACATGACCGGAAGTGGGATCGAGGAAATCGGCGCGGTTACAGGGGCGGACGAGGGAGGCTGCGATATGGAAGAAGGTCCAGCGGAACACGCGGGGGAAACCGGGGCGAGATGGGCTAGTGAAAAATCAGGCTGATCCGGGGCGTAATGTGGGTCACTCCGCAATTATTTAACCCTTCAAGTACCGCGGACTCTTTGCCGATCGCAAACGAAGGTGTCTTCTTTTAAGCGCAAAAACGATACGGTTGTTCGTAATAAATTATCTTCTGCGCTAAAAAAAAAAAAAAAAAAAAAAAAAAAAATTTGAAGGTACATCTGTGAATTTTTACAGATTTTTTTTAGCACATTAACTTGTTATGCGAATCGGTCGAAAATGGTGTCCTGGCAAATTCTAGGTCCTCGTTGACCTAGGATTCGGTACGTGAAGGGTTAAAAACATATAAAAACCTGGAAGGAAAAAAAAAAAACCTTTCGTGGACAATGACAGAAGCAGAGAATTCGCAAAATAGGGAAGTGGGTCAAAATGGGGTACCAAAAAAAAAAAAAAAAAAAAAAAAATTTGAAAAATGTACGGGTAGCCCGTCTCGCCCAAGACAATTTTCTTTTTCGAACGCATTATGAAACCTATGAAAATATCATTGTTCGATGACAAGTAATAGATTTAATTTCACTCGGTGCGTAAAGTGCAATAAAATTTCGCGCGATACTCGTGCGAAAAACGTTTTATTAACTCGTGTGATTGCAACACTCGCCTTCGGCTCGTGCTGCAAACTCACACTCGTCAGAAAAAGTTTTTTCGCACTAGTATCGTAATGTACTAATCCTTTCGACGGCGTTGTAGCCGCCTTATTTGTTTAGGGTGCCCATCACGACCCGGTCTCCCCTGCAGGGGCGCGCGGCGGCAAAACGGACCCCACTTTCGGAATGGGAGTTTTTACTTTTTACATCACCCAGAAAAATTCGCAACAAAATAGCCCGTTTTGTCCCCGGAGCCCATTTTACCCCGATCTCCCGTGTAATATACTGCGAATGGGAGGGGTGCAGGGCGGGCAAAGAGCGGAGAGGCCGAGATCTCGTTTGCGTCGATGATCCCCCCCCCCCCCCCCCCCCCCCCACCGGTAATCTCGAGAGTGGCGTCAAGAACGAATTATCTCCGCGTGCCATCCGCGCTGAGCCCACTGATGACGCTAGATAATACGGATAGTACACGAAACTAATATACCCCCCGATAACCGGATGTCGGCGAGTGTTCGCTGGTCGCCGCTCTCAATATCGCCCGAGAATTATCTTGACGTTCCGGCATATGCATCCTGAAAAACCGTGTATCGATCGAAAGAGCCTCGCGTTTCCGTGAGTCCCCGGCTTCTATATCCATCCTCGTGCGTTTCCATCTCGCTCGTGTATTCAGCGAGCGGCGGAGTGCACACCCACGATTTATACGGGCAACTGTGGGATTATACAACTACGTGTGTACATAAAACGAGACCCGTATTCGAAACACGAACCGGCTATACATCATTCGCAGCGAGCGGCGAAGGAAGCGTACGGCGAGAAAGAGATTGAAGTTAAGGCACCGGGCATCGACTCGAGGACGCTTCATAGCCCGGATTTGACGTTTCGACATTAAACTTTCCAACATTGACGTTTCAATCGAGGCGCGAAATAATATGGATTATTTTTTTTTTCCGTCTAGACGAAGTGGAGACAGCGATCGTCAAACAATGTTCATGACGTTCGGAGCGGTCGGGGAGAAACCTAGAAATCCTGGAATTGTCAGGAAATTAAAGGAAAAACAAAACGTATTGTCACAAAAATCAGGGCGAACGCAAGGAAATTTTTCGAACGAAATTCTTTATAAATGGAAACAAGTCGTTGAAAATTGGGCGGCACTCGAATGGAAATTAAATGGTAGAGACATGCGTTTTCCCAGTGCGGAGAACAACGGTTTATGGTAACCGTTCGAGGGTGTTCGGCGTGGGAAGATAATGCGAATTATTCAGGAACATAAATATTATAGTACAGCCGAGTACGAGGACGATAGGGAGAGCTCGAAGTGAAATGCAAGCAATTCGGGAAATGATTGGTACACATATACACGTGCGCGGCGTGGAAATCGATTTCCTAATCGCGCGACGGTGTTTAAATCATGGTTGTTACGCACGAAAGCGTAAGGAGGGTAAAAGCCCATCACGATCAGGTCGACGAACGATATAACACATTTGGGGTGTGTGTGTGTGTGTGGCTATTGAACGAGACGATAGCGTTTGCATAAATTTTGCATAACGCTGGGCTATGCGGAAAACTGGCAGTATCGGTTAACGTTTATCTTGGCCGTATCTCCGGCATCGTTGTATATATATATATATATATATATATATTTTTTTTTTTTTCATATTGCAAAAATATTTATTGAGTATCGTTCGCGCTCGCGGGAAATTGGAGCATCACTATCCAAAACAGTTGGAACAGTTGGATCTGAACGATTTGCTGGTATGAAAATCTCGCTTGCGCTTGCACCGCGTCGCGTAGAATAACGACGCGGTTGGCGCTATATTTAAAGAACTAACAGGGGTAATTGAATATTAAAAAGGCAATAAAAGGTATCGAATACATCCTCTGTATTTCGATAACTCGATAGTTAATTCCACCGTTGACGAGCCCGAACGTGCTATATCGCGAGTTCTAGTCACGAATCGCGCAAGACAATTTCAACAAAAATTATTGATGCATGGAGCATGTGACACGAGTAACCGAGGGAAGTCGGGAAAAGCGTTAATGATTGACTAATTAAAAGCTTATCGGCGATGCGAAACGAAATAATATAGGGAGAGGAGGGATCAGTCAGGCAAGCGAGGACAGGTGAACGAGGGCAGAGCAAATGGCCAATGCAATCGAATGTCCGTGCGTACGAGAGCGGATTTATCGAAGGGCTTAACGGGACGACATATGGAGCGTGATAAATTAGATGAATTTTTATCTCTGTCCGGTGGTCTCGCGCTTTGCCGGTCGCTCAATGATAACGAATCAACGATTCGGGCGAAGCCAGTGACGACGCAAAAGGTAATACGCGTGTAAGCCGGAGAACAGGGCAAAACGGGGAAGCTATGTAATTACGGTGGTATAGATTAATCCGCAGCTACGAACTGGACTTGTCTACTGGGGAAACAATTAACCTCGTAGTAATTATTCCGAGTTTCCGAGACAAATTTCGGTAGCGGGAAAAATTTTCTTCGAGTCTCGGAGATATTTTTTTTGTGTGCGTTCGTTTTAGCCCATAATTAATCATTATCGTTACAAGCGAATGCCGTTATCCGGGGCTCTCCCATCGTCGATACTCTCGACATAATGATTCACCACCCACGCTCAGTTATCATTTTTCATTGAGCCCTTTAAATTGCCTCGCAACATTCAACAATACCTGAAAAGAGCCGTCCCTCACGCCCGACGCGTGTAACGAAGTCGATAACTCAAGTGGGCGATCGTCGAACGATCGAGTTCGAATTCAGCAGATATATATATATATATATATATATGACGTCATAACTGATTGCCCATAAATTCAATGATGTGTGCGACTAATTGCAAAATTTACCGCACGCAATGTCCGTGTGGGTATCTTTTACCGGTGCAATTATTTGTCGATATAAGTTCAACGTACCGAGCGGGACAATAACGGAGCAAATATGCTCGGCAATCAAATAGAGAGAATATGCATTGTTTTTTTTTAACGAAGGAGGCGGAGGAAATCAGTCCGAGTGCGAAAACAGTCCCTGCAGTATGAACAGGATAGCTCGTCCTTTGGAAGATAAATCGGGGCCCGATAAGGAGGTTGTTTATTTCAAAATTTAAAGGCAACATCTTTTACTCGAATACAGCGCATCGTCGAGGCTGTTTTTTTTTTTTTTTCTATATCGTTGATTGGAAATTGAGGGGGTTTGGGGGAGGGCGAGGGATGAAGTTGGCATATGGAGTGGGAGCGATAGGAAATTCGTAGGAAAAAATTGAGGGCGCACAGTGCACTGCATGTGGCAGAGAGAGAGAGGGAGAGAGAGAGAGAGAGATGAGAGGAGAGAGCGAGATGTAATTTTTTTT
This sequence comes from Amblyjoppa fuscipennis, assembly GCA_963575735.1. Classification (NCBI taxonomy): domain Eukaryota; kingdom Metazoa; phylum Arthropoda; class Insecta; order Hymenoptera; family Ichneumonidae; genus Amblyjoppa; species Amblyjoppa fuscipennis. The sequence continues at coordinate 13,061,188 of OY754495.1, read as the reverse complement.
TTTTTTTTTTACCAACGGTGTTGCGCCGAGCGAGTGCCAATGCGCTGTGCTCTACGTTCTCTGTTCTGCAGAGACCCGATGTACGTGACGTACCGTCCCGTCGGAGTCAGCGCGCGCACAACTTCCTCCAACTAAAGCCGAAAGCTACGTTACGGCATTCAGTCTACGTCGCGACTCCGCTCGAACGAGGACACTCGCGGGAGCGGTTCAACCTTCTTCATTCAGCGACCTAATCCTCGTAAGAGCTCGTGTCTAAGCGCTAATCGTGCAGTGATGTGACCGATGGATGTTCATTTTTTTTTTTTTCAATGTTTTTTCATAACGCAAGTTACATTGACAACAACAAAATATAACGGAGAGTCATACATTACTTTCGAATGAAATTCCTCGTATTATTGCGAAGCGAGTTCAAGCTCGCCCGTCTAAGATACCGGCCTCCGTTCGTGCGCGAAAGTAGGATTGTATTTTTCTTTTTTTTTTTTTTTTCAGCATATTTGTAGATGTTATTGATCGAAAGAAGAAAATCTCTAAATATGTTTGTACGCGAAATCGCGATGATGATGAATCGGCCGCTGCTGTGAGGAGGGGAGGATCGAACAGTCTGGTAAGTTTCTCCGACAATTAACGCGGGAACGCTGGGCACGTGGTTATTCGGTGACACTCGACGAAATAAATTTTACTCCGATGTCGCCGAGAAGCCGGCGTGATCGCTTTCAGGATTGAAACTGCACTTTCACTGCGACGATATGTCGAGCATCTAAATCGCTTTATATTTTAGGACACGTATTTGCAGAAATCTATTTCCATATATATATATATATATACGACGAAAATACTTATTTCCCGTTGCACAGATATGTTTCCTGTTCGTAAGAAATGTTTGTTTACACCAATACGCAATTACGTAACGCCGAGTTTGCATTTTTTTTTTACCAGCACTGTCAGCCGAGCAGGTCAATTGACTTGGACAAGCGATCGCACGTTGATAAGAAAAATTAAATAACGCGGCGCGAAAATGATGGGAACTTTGGGTAGGGTTAAAAGTCTGCTAGCCGAGGGCGAAGGTGCGAGGGGTAAAGTTATCCGCGGTCGAACTCCTGAAAAGCGTCGAGTTTATGGAAGTACATCCGCCGAGTGAAATAACGAGCGACGGTAGTGAAGAGAGCCGGAACACTCGGTGGAATAGTTAATTGTGAATCCAAGGGGTTGAAACTTTTTCTCAAACGAATGTTTGAGCTATAGCAGTAAGTAAGTTTTCCGTATTGGCGGGTTTCGCCGGTGTTGTACACCGTTTTCGAGTGAACCGTACGACTTCCCCGGGTCCGCGCATTATTCGTCCTATCTCGTCCGGTATTCATGATCAATTTCTTCTCCGTTTCCATTCCGGGCCATTCTAGTCGCGAATCATTTCCCGTTCCGTTATTCATTGCTTCACCGATAAGACCGTCGAACGTTACTCTCCCGACTGGGTATTACAGGTCGCGCGCGCGCCCGTTTCACTCCGTCTCCCTTTTGCCCCTTCTCGTCGCAATGCCCGCAGTTCCCAGTGGAAAGGGAGCTCGCGGAGCATCCGGGCCTCCCTTTATTATGGGAATGCCGGAGGCGAGACGGTATTCCGCGAATCTACGAGCGCGAATCTCTTTATCGGGGCGAGCGTGGCTCGTTCCGTCCCGAGGATCCGCGCGGTCGGTCCCCTCGGCGGGGAACTCCTCGAGGATGCTTCCGCGAGGCAATCTCAATTTGCGTTGCCAGGAACGTCGATATGCGCGTCGCGTGATCGTACAGTGAAACCGGTCGAATTAAATCCAATCGCGGCAACTTCTTGCCGCAGCGACGATAAAGCGGGGCGAATTTCTCACCGGCCATCGCAGCGGAGGAGGTCGCCTCGGGAGGGTGCTCGAGAAAAATTTCCATCCAATATTTCTCATTCGAGCCCGACAGCCCGCCGGGCTTTCCCCCCCCCCCACTGATCGGCGAGGCGGCAAGGAGCCCGCAAAGATAAAGGATTTCTCGGATTCTACGTTCTCGCCCTTGCCGCCTCGTCGGAGAATCAATCGACGAACGCATATACGTACCGGGACCACGCAGGAGAGGAGCCAGAAGCGGCACTAGCGGCGACAAGGTTCCGTGTTGAACGATCGAATAACAATGAGGGAGAGTCTCCCAACCCGATTCGCGTTCTAGCGGGCCCGAAGTGTTCACGAGCCTTCAACCCTCCCACCTCGGCTGCCGTCAGAACCAGAAGCACCGGCGGAAGCTCTCTCTCTCTCTCTCTCTCTCTCTCTCTCTCTCTCTCTCTCGACCTGCCTCAGCTTCCACTCGGTGCATGACTTAACGCGTACCCACAAAGGATGCACCGACAGAGCGACGCCATTAAAACCGGCTTAAAGGGGCCACTCTCGTGTTTTTCTCCCCTCCCGAGGATTCTCATCCTCCTCTCGTCCATTGTAGAGGAGGCTTCTAGTACCACTGGTAACCGACAAAAAAAAAAAAATGCAGGCGTCCCGTCGCTGCCGGAAAGCAAGGATCGCCGTGAGATTTAAAATTATGCCGAGATCGGAAAACGGATACAGTGGAATACCGATTGATCGGGATCGGATTAATCGAAAGGGCGAAGTAACCGTGCGTCTTCCGAGGTTCTTTTCGAGAATCGAAAGGAATCGCAAGAAGCAAACCGAAGTCACTGAGTACTTCAAAAAAAAGCCTAGCTAATGTACCATTAATGAAAAAAAAAAAGATCCAAAGCTTTACATTCTAGTTCACAATATTCGACAATTAGGTGCAAGTTCTACCAAATTGTCATCGTTAAAGTAAAGTTGTGTCATCAGCCACTGACTTATAGGGTAAAGTGGGGCAAAAAGACACAGCGTGGAAAAACGGGACAGTGATGGGGCAACACTCAATCTCACAATCATTTTTGAACTTCCCATTTTGTCCCGACGGTACATCCGGATTTTCAAACCCGTTTTGCCCCACGTGTCACCATCGGCATCATCCAAAAGTTACTGGAAAATTGGGTTTTGTCTCATTATCCCGTTTTGTCCCGCTCTCCCCTATACATATTCGCTGTACAGTTTGGATTAACCGTTTTATTTCTATTATCCGGGACTCTTCGGTCCCGAGCTTCCCGATTAATCGGGCTTCTACTGTAGTTAAAAAAAAACAACATCCTAGAGATTTACGATACTTTTATTGTCAATGTTGGGCACACGAAGATCGTCTTCTTTGCATGTATTGTTCAACCCTTTGAATGTTTTCGGAACAAGGCAAATTGCGGCACACGCCGGAGCTGTGGCCGGCTCTAAGTAGAAAGGGTCGCGCAATGGTCAGACGCCGCTGTACGCGTAGTTGGCCCAACACGTGTACGGTGCTCGGAGCGTATAGGGGACACTCCGAGCGACTAATTTCAGTAATTGACCTCCCTGTACCTGCAGTGCACCCTCGGTGAACAGGCGCGAGCGAATGGGGACACCCGCTTTATCTGCCTGCATCGCGGAGACAATTGCAGAGGAGATAAGTACCTTGGGGATTTAAAGATTCTTTTCATGCCGCATTAAAGCCGGCGTGGCTTATCTCCGAATTCACGGAGACGGCGGAGGACACTCGGGCAATTAAAATGGAGTTTCACCGATAATCACCGGAGGAATGGGCAACAGTGTGAAAAGTTCGTTCAGGATCAGACATTCGTGAAACGGTTAAAGTGGTGTACAGCGACTAATGACAAGCGACAATGCTGCCAGTTCAGTGACATCAAACGCTAAAGTCACTCGCGAGAAGTTGCGTTGATTTGAGGCGTGTTAAAAAAAATGACCGTAGCAAAATTTGTCGAAACACTGCCCTTGTTTTTATAGCGAAGCGCGTCAGAGGCGACAGTTCAGCCAAAATAATAACAAGGCAGGGGCGTAATTGATCCGGTTCACCCATTAAAATTGAACGTAACTGAGGCGAATAATTTTCCGCCGAATGTCAACTATCCCGTTCGATCGGTTGAATTGCTCACCGACGACGCACTGCAGATGCTGAAAGCGGTCCGCGCAAAATTACCCTTTTCAATAACACGACCCGAACGCATTGGCGGCTATACGCGTATTTTCGTTCGAACGATTAAATATGTACTCGGCCGCGATTGCCTTTATGCCTGACCAACGGGCTTCGAAATACGGCGGGTTGTTCACGGCTTGGCCCAATAAATTCGCGGATACGTTTTTGCGGCGACTTCTTCAGTCCGGCGGTATTTCCGGTCTTCTTCTGGGTGGGTGGCGCGAAGAGGTATCAAGTGTGCGCCGAGAGGATGGAAACACAATGCCAGACGTCGACGAGTGGAGCAATTCGTTTTAACACGATGAGGTGGGCACGATAAAGATCGATGAAACCTGAAAATGGATAACCCTCCCTCCGAATGACAGATAATAGGGGAACGGAAGTACGAGTCCGTCGGGATTGCCAGCCAGCCGAAGCCCCAGAGGCCGGACCATGAGAATTCAATCGGGGTACGTGTATTCGCGTGGGACGTGCCAGAGAGAGAGAGAGAGAGAGATCTATCCTCGGGTTTTCGATCTATCTCGGTCCAGATTGCAATTTACCGCCTACCTGACCAATCGATTACTCACTACTGTCGGCCCTTCGTATTCAGCCACTTCTATTGTAGCATTAATACACCGCAGCCATGGGAGTTCCTTTCGAACTCCAACCGGACAGTCGGAAATCGGCGGGTCCGCGACTATAATACAATTAAAAATGCCCTAAGAATTTGGGATTGTTGATAAGTTGATTAGAATCGTCAATCGTCAATCGTGTCGATCGACAATCCGTCGGCCAGAGTGGGTATCGCAGTGGTCGAAGCCTACGGAGATCAGACGACGGTCGATCCAATTTAGCGGCCGGGACAGTGCTAGGTGGTGACGGCCGCGTGTGATCGGCCGCGGCCATATTCTACCGCTGTTGTTCTCCATCGCGTTTCCCGTAGTTCTCCGTGTGCACCTACTCTCCTCAAAACCCCTCGAGCAATTTTCATCGGACGGATAACAAGGTGGAACTCCGGATGGTTCCGACGTTTCCTCGACAGCTGGATAGACACGCGGTTAACTGGATTCGGCCGCTCATTCATTATAAACGGATTACTTTGGGACTTTCCCTCGGGACCAAAGAGGTTTCTCTCTGTTCTCGGGTTACACCGTTTGCCTCTCGCTGTCGGAACAGCCCGCCGGGTCGTTCGGTACAGCCCCGGCTATCCGTCCATGTACGAACGTATACGCGCATGAACACGACGGGAAACGTCGAGCTCGACGACAACGACGAGCTACTGATCCACCGCTGAGCCACTCATCCCGAGTTCTCGGACAATGGATATTCCCATTACGTCCCCCCCCCCCCCTTACAATTCCCAAATAAACCGCAGAATTCCCGAACAACTTTCGACGAAACTGCCGGAGCGGAGCTTTCACGCTCTTTGACCGTTTTAATACTCTCACCAGACGAGCTATATAAATTTGTCTATCACAGTTAAACCGCTGCACAAAGTATAACTGTATTCCGGGTGTCGCTACAAACAAATCGATTGCAAACCTCACTTCGCTCGAGTTCTCTGCTCCATTATCCTCCCTCGAACACCGCGCCCTCTTCTCTCGATTGATAGACACTTAATTGATTAATTAAATAGACGAGTGGTTTCTCGATTGAGAGATGGATAGACGGAGATTCCATTCGGTATGTCGGCTTTCCGTTTAGGCGACTATCGATAATTCACTGTCAATTCCGTACCCGCTAGAAGCCTGTCCGCTTAAGGCGAACCCGAAGCTCTCCCACGTACCTACCGTAATCGCTATAATAAGACATGTCTTTCGGTATAGATAGACCCGATGAAGAGAACCAATATTTTCTTCTCCCGCTTCGTACACAGTCGATTAAATTTGCCTACGGAGAGTGCCTCGGGTGCCGTTGCAATTCCATTATTCTATGCCGCCTCGCTGTTGTCGTCACGGTTTCGTGTATCGAAAGCGGCTGCCTCTGTTTGCTTCTTTCTGCACGAAAGAAGTAAACAGAACCCAAAAAAAAGCGTCACTTTCTTTTTTTTTTTTTTTACCATGCGTGACTTCCTTCCGCTTTGAAGTTCCGGGTGTTCGTGCGACCGCGTCACCGGATCCAGGGAGTGATCACGGATCCGGAAAAGTACCGACCGGGTCTACTGCCATAGCGGAAGGGGTAGGGTGTCGTTTGGTAAATAAAAGAGTGCAGCATTGGTAAAGTGAACGTTCGCGGACAGGAGAGAGAGAGAGAGAGTTCGCAGTGGCGCCTGAAAAACGGTAATATCGGAAATTCTGTTTCTGTTCGGTTGAAACCTAAACGACGGTCGCTCGGGCGTACGATTTTCCGCTCGTTCGAACACCGTGAATTTCGAATGAACGATCGACTGACGACATTTAATTTGTCAACTTGGCACGACGATCATGACGGCTATTCATTCCATAACTTCTTTTTTAATCAAACTCTGGATCGACTGAGTTATGTTAATTAAATCAATGAAAAAGTCGCAAAATTAACGAGACAATGCAATAAACGAGAAACATGCACCGCGTGGAAGATAAGATTCCGCGTGGAAGATAAGGTTGCGTCTTTAAGATTTTCCTTTTCTCGGAGATTGTGGGTCAAACGTCATCGACGAAATATCGCAAACGTCCATCGCGGAATGGAAACTTCGCGGTTCGTCGAGTAATATCGGACTCTCTGGCTAGTGAAATGGTGAACAAGCTCATTCGGAAACTGCCTGTTACTCGCCAGTACCACAGTTTCAAATTCCCGCAGTACATGCTACAGTAAGAGAACAAAAAAACGTATATTTTACTCACGGTGTGATTTTCCGGCTGAGCGGACGTCGTGAATTTCCGACTTCGAATCACCGTGGAATAACTTGCGAGAGCGGAATGGGAAAGGCAAAAAAAAAAGCAGAAAATGAATGGAAAATCGGGGGGGAAACGCCGATGGGTTCGAATGGGAACGGATGCGGATCGAGAAAGCTGCAAAGAGGGAGTACCTGCGATTGGCATTTTTCCTCGTCCTTCCGAGCGGGTTTGTACGATTGCCACAATGAAAAAATATATATATATATATATATATATATATATATATATATATATATATATATATATATGCCTATATCTGTGCATTCGAACTGTCCAGCAGCGAGGCAGCGCCGAGATCGGAAAATCCGTCGAAGGGCTTCGCTGACTGTCCGGAAAGGAGAAACGAGCACCTCAGCGTCGCGATTCTTAAGCTCTACGACGAGTCTTCGAATTCCGACTTTGCCTTCAAAGAGCACCACTAATAGGGCATATTATATATTTACATATATATATATATATATATATAAAAGGCAATGCCTTGAGTATCGAAGTGATTATTGACACCAAAGATTTTTTTTTTCTCTCCCAGTCCTGTACATAGAGACGTACGTCGTCAATCAATCGTCTCAATTACTGAAGTTGGAATGCTCCTCGAGAGTCCAGCGAGAAAACTGGGAAGCCTGCGAAAGCCTCGCAGCTTTAGCGACCAATATAGGCGCGCCGGTACACAGGCGACAAGGTAGTTACCTCCGGCCTGCGCGCAAATAGCACGAGATACCCTTCGAGAGCCTTTGACCTTAATGCCTTTTGTCTGAAACGGTAGGATGCTGCACGTCCCGCGAGTTTTGTTCTCTCAAGTCGTCCGAGAGCATGGAATTGCTGGTTTATAACGGAATATAGGCGAAGGTTTTCCTGTGGCGGTTGAGTGGCAGCAAATTTCTTAATCTCTCTCAGCCCGAAAAGAATATCTGACCAGTGCCCAAGGAAAACAATGAAACTAACAGAATGAATTGGTCGTCAACCAATTAATTTTTCTGCGGCACCGAATAAATCGCCCGAAGTCTAGTTCAACCGCGCAGCCGTTCGGCGCAACTAATAACTTCATCCCCGCGCGTCGACATTGTAATAAAACCCACGCTGAATTTACAATTGGTCGTCAAATAATTATTTAAATTATCGTCAGCTTAACGCCGGTCGCTCTCACCGACGCGGTAACGCATAAATTAACCAATTCACCGGCACCGTTACTCGTCCCGTGATCCTATGATTATGTTTGCCCCTCGTCAACGTTTCGCGTATCAGTGGCGTTTATCAACGTGGCACCGGCATAGATGCACCTCGCACTCGAGCCTCTCCTATTATTCGTCGATGGTATCCGCAAAGACGCGCATGCATATTAACGCGAACACCGTCGATGCATGAACGCGTTGTGCATCGTATGCGACTGAACAACGCAACACGTTAAGGGTGCTCGCGTACGAAACAACGCGCACAACTCGCATGGGAAAAGAACCGCTCGGGCGCTGACTCGTAAGCGCCAGCCAATCACTGTCATGTGTTGGTGCCCGAGCAGCCCGCCTGTGTGCGCCAGCGAAACTACTGTACAGTTTCGCGTGCTAGGAGCTTAACCGCGGTTGCTGTACGTACATGTGCTCATGCTCACGGTAGCTTGTGGTACCACCCGCATGTACATTATACGAAGGTACTCCGAGAGCTGCGGTGTGGTACGTTCAGCCTCGCATACGCATTGCGGCTCGACGTCGGGGATCGTTTCTCAGAAACAACGAGAGACGAAAGATGTGGTAGCGCCTACCCAGCCATATGGGAAACGAGCGACGGTGATGCATTTTGCGGAACCGCGCGCCCAGGAGAACGAAGCTTTTCTCGGCTGAACACGCGGCCGACAGTATTGCGTTAAACTCGATTAAAGTGTTAATTATAGCGAGGTAATGGAAAGCTCGCTCTCACGTCGAGAAATCCCTGGCTCGAGGATCACGGATACGGTACGTGAGGGGGGAGCGCTATATCGCGCGAGCTACCGATGTACATGTATGTGTTATCGTGCATTTTGTTCTCGCGGAAAGTCTTCGGGGCTACCGAAGATACCTGGTATTAGCGAGCTTTTGTGCCAAAAGTAATATACCGCTTTGATGCGTTATACATAAAACTATCAAAGCACCGGTTAATGCCAATACCCGACTGCTTTCCAGTGAAAAAATTTCCAATTTTCTCTGTGAAGACGCTTCCGGTTTGAAAATCTCATTTTTTGATCGGAAATGAGGTCGTCGGGGAAATACGTCACTTCCGGCCGATCAATAAGATTTCTAAACCGGATGTGACGTTCTTTTTTTGTCTCACATCACTTTTCGTTCAAAAGTGTGACTTTCAAACGGAAATGCGACGTTGCGGAGACATTTTTATTATTTTTCTCTGGAATGTATCTTGAAAGCAGTCAGTGACGGAAAGGTGGGCATTGAGCGACACAGAAAAGTGGGTAAAAAAAAAAGACGTGCGTGATGCATCTCAAATGTATTTGGAGTGGAACCCGCAGTGGACCTGAGGCGGATTCATCGTGTTCGAATAACAATCGTAGCCATGAATCTGCGGAATAGAGCGTATGCCCCAATAACGCGCCGAGCAGTGCGGTGAGCAGTGCTTCTTGAACATTATCTCATCGCACACTCGTCGGTGCGATGTCTGAAGGTTTTCTCATCACTTCGCTGACTGATAAGTGTGACACTTGCCGCTTGTTATACTGCAAACGGTGCTGCCATGTCGCTGGTGAGGATTTCGATGCATGCGCCCGGTCATTTGGTTGGACCCGTGGCCGTGTCTGCTCCAACAGCGCCGTTACTACTTGCCGTCGAGCTCATCTTTCCGTCTGCTTCACCTCGTCAGCTGGTTCGTGCCTCGTGGGGAAGTGGATGCAGTGGCGGGGAATCGTCCGCCACTACTGACGGCCATTAGTTCGAACGAGCAAATATTAGGAACTCCTATATATCTCCAGGAGCGAGTGAGGATCATCGCGGAGAGAAAGAGGAGGGTAAATTATATGCTATACTTCGCGATGCGCTGTAAAATATTTCCAATTATAGAATTTCTTAAACGACCTAGAGCCGCCATACGTATAGCACTCGGCGAAGCTTATCTCGAGGGTCGTCGAGGATGAGGGTGAGAGCGGGCCGAAACGGAGCACCGCGGCAAAATGGACTCGCGGGACTTGAAAGAAAAAATGTCTCCTCTCGAACCGAGGGACACGGCTCCGTTTTATCTCCCTCCCTCTCCCCTATACGTGAAATATAAATTTGTAGAAATTGAAATATATATATATATATATTTTTATTATACGACATTATATTATATGTCTGTATGTATGAAATTATATCATATAATATATTATAATTATATTACAGTAGAACCTCGATTATCTGAATCTTTATTTATTCGAACCATGCCGCAAAATTTCGTTGTTACACATCGTGGAGCGTTACTTTATTGCAAGCGTGTGCAAGATTGTATACGACCATAAATTGAAGACTATCAAAAAGAATGCTTAAAGTAAGCGTTTGATAATATGTTCCAAAGTATATATATATATATATATATAATGTTTGTATGCCAATTTATATTTTTTTAAAACTCATATTCATTACGTATGTTATTATTATTATATTTTTTATTCATAACTCGATTATCCGAATAATCTCATTGTCCCGTTTTACCCGACCATCCCATTTTGCCCCGCTTTTTTATTAGCACCTCCGTACTTCCCATAGCTGTATGAAACGGAGGAAAAAACGGAGGAGGCTACGTGACGAATATCCAAAATTAAAGAGAGAGAGAGAGAGAGAGAGAGGATAGCGACGCTGCGGCGCGTACGCAAGCCGAAGAATCCTGTGTCGCTTCATCGACGAATAAATACCGAAGGCTCTTTACATTGCCGGAAATTCTCAGGATCTTTCGCCATCAAATTTTTGTTTTCCCTCTCAAAGCTTCCCTCCACCCAACGGTGAGACATTTTTGATGAACAGAGCTTTTGTACCCGGCGGACGATTAATTGTCGAGCTGTAGAGCGAAGTTTTGGCACAGCTATATGCCGATAAATTAATTAGCCACGGAAGGTATACAGGCTGCGTGGGGGCTGCGGGCGCGACAAAGGCGTCTCTCGTCGGTCCCGATTAAACTGCCTCGTCACCACAGAATCACGACTATGTATCGTCGCCGAAGAGACGCTTCTCGCGTACCGCATATGTACGTTACATGCGCATATCTACTTCGTCCAGTGACTATCTCAACCGTCGGGACAGAAGGGCGTAACTCTCGGGTTAAAGTGTATCAGTTACGCCCTTCAGTCTCTCAGCGGTCAATGCGCCGATGTACATTGAACGATAACCCGCAGATAGGTACCTCTCGAACGGCGTCGCTCCGTACGAGGATTGATAATACCGGTAGATATAGGATATCGGTAATGAATCGATCGACGCTCGCCTTCATCGTTGATTGTTCCCGATAGTCCCTTGTACAACTCCGTCGAGCTGTTCCGCGCTAGAGGAATCTTCTGAATGGCCGGAGGCTTTCGGCCCTCCCGCTATCGGCTGTTCGCACACTCGAGTTTCAAACTATCGAGTACCCCGCCTATATGAACCGAGTACTTGTCGGCGACTTCGATCGTCGAGGATCTCCGCTACCCCGAATCTCATGTGGCCTTGTATTTCATTCGGGTAGCGACAAAGAAGGATCTTTCGACAAAATATCGTGTTTTATTTAAATTGCAGGAAGGGCTGTTTTTTTGGTTTTTTTTTAAAATTAAGAATGCACATAAAAAATATCTCAAGTAGATAACGCTGATAACAGTCGGCCAGAAGCGCAAGAGAAATTTTGTTATTACGTAAGATGCGACGACGAAAGATCGTGTTTTATTTAAATTGCAGAAAGTGCTCTGTTAAAAAAAAAAAAAAAAAAAAAAAAAATTAAGAATACACATAAAAAATAGCTCAAGTAGATAACGCTGATAACAGTCGGCCAGAAGCGCAAGAGAAATTATGTTATTACGTAAGATGCGAGACGTAACTTTTCTGAGTAGGAATTGCAGGAACTTTGTCGACGGGGCCACTTATTTCCAGGGAGATCAATCATACTCCAGCGAGCCGCGCAATGTTGCTCGATCGCTGCTGCGTAGTCGGAGTAAAAAAGAAAAGAGTTTATTGCTCAGCAGCGAGCGAACTCGAAGGCACATTTAGAAGTTGAGAGACAATAATAAAAGTGACATAGCGCGTCCGCAGGCGTCTGCATCTCTGTAGATAGAGTTTTTCTTTTCGCTTCCAATTGACGGACGAAATAGGGGCGATTATCTGTATTATCTGCATATAATATCGTACCTCTAATTAATGCCACTTTGACTCGCGCTACTCGTCTAACGCTGCCAGACAAATCGATACTTCGCAGGAAACCACGCTTGCCCGCTTTAGATCGTTCCACTTGGCTCGAGCCGCGCGAACTTGGTTTACATCTTATTCCATCGATGCTCCGTCGAAGTTGTGTGAAATACACAACCTTGGTCTATGATATTATAATTAATATACATCGTATTTGAATTTTAATGATCTAAACGCATGTTAAAATGATCGCATGTTTTAATGATCTAATACCTGCATGTTAAAATTACCGATGATGACATTGAAAATCGAGACATCCGTATATGAAAATTATGTTAATATTACAAATATTACAGAAATAATATTGTTTTTAATATACCGTTAACGCAATATTCTCACATACGCGTCAATGACATTTCGCATACTGTATGCGCATGAAACTTCATGTACATTTTATGAATTTTCTAACTGAAATTTTTAACAGTGTATTCAGTTTCGTCGGTTTTGCTGTTGCAGAGAATGTGGTACTCGTTGACGTTCCTTGTGATCGCCATGAGCGGTCTCGTAAACGGTGGTATATATTTGAACGTCTCAGGCGACATTACCCTCGGCGCGCTCTTCCCTATTCATCGGAAAGGCAGCAACGGTCAGAACTGCGGAAAGATTCAGGTGAGACATTGCTTGTTAGCTTTATGTCCTCCGTCCTATCGATAGCGCGACACCAATTAGGGTAGAGAGGAACAAAACGGAGCACTTACGTCTATTTTTGTGCAGGACATTGAGGTAGCTGCTTGTACTGTATACAAAACACTTGTCAAACGAGTGTTAAATTTTCAGAATTTTTTTATCGAGAATGTTGCGCATTCATTAACAGTAACGAAAGTTGATTCGCATTAGTGGACGAGTTCTCGAACAAGGAACTCATTGACAACGGTGTCTTTGCAAACGGATAAACTGATAAATGCAAATTGCCATGAGGATACATTTTCGTTGAAATTTTTTCAGAGAAGAATCCTTACTTTTAAACTAATTTCACTTGTTGCGGCTCACTTTGTTCCCCAAACGTATTGTCGTACGGTGAAATCTACAAAAAAAAATTCTACTCGATGAATTCGTAGATCAAAGACGAAATGAAAAGATGAGCCGCGATATAAAATCGATTAAAAAATACGAATTTTACATTGAAGAAACAAAAACGTACTGTTACGAAAAATTGCAATTGACCGTCGTGGTTAATATTTATCTTGATCGAGAACACATGCAATAATACAAATCAACTTCATTCACTGTCGACGAATGCATTGAATTTTGGCTAAAAAATCGTAAAAATTTAGCACTCATTTGTCTAGTGTGTCAACGCAGCACCTGCACAGTAAAAAAAAAAAAAAAAAAAATTGTGTACTTTTTACAACAAATTCTTGTCCACAAACGTCCACAATTTTTTATTTGTTAATTTTCTAGTTTCACAAACAAAAGTGCAAACTAAAATTGTCAATAGTACAGAAAATGAAAGGACATCTTCGTATATTCAAATGAGTAACAGACAAGTTTGTCACTCATTTAACAAAATAATTTTTACGAAATTTCCCATTCCGATTTTACGAAATTATTTTTTTGTTTTGTGTACCATAACGAAATTGAAAAAAAAAGTCTCGTCTATCACTCAGGACATCAGTCGTGTGACCCGTAGTGCCGTTTTGCCTCGCGATTCCCCGCGAAGTTGCAACATAGAGTCGAAAAATGTTCCCGCGACGACGATAAAAGAGATAAAGCCGAAGGTTCTCGGAGCACGTAACTGCTGCTGGTATAAGATGATAGGCTCTTTGAATGTTACGAGTACATAGCGGGGGGAGGGGGGAGAGTCGTCTTCTCCGTACTCGAGAGAGTCTCGCGGGTAGAAATTCCTCCGTCGCGGGAGGAAGAGGATGAGAGGCAACTGGCTCTCGGCCAGCTGGCCGGATATCTCGAGGCTCCTCTCGGGCATCCGCTCTCGCGATGCACGACAAAAACTACGACGTGCCCTCGACGTCTCGAGCGTCAAACGATCGATCCTGTATGCCCGATAAGACAAGAATCTTCACGGGAGGGAAATCCTCTCTTCTTGAGCGAACTCCTCTTCCCGACTCGTCGAAAACGCTTTCTGTTACACAGGTGGACGACGGGATTCAACCGCTTGAGGCGATGCTCTACACGATTCGGCAAATAAATCAGGATACCACTATACTGCCGGGAATACGCCTCGGTGTGCTCGCATTCGACTCCTGCGATCATCCGAATTATGCTCTGGAGCAGGCGTTGAACTTCGTCAAAGGTTCGATACGTCGTTGTTTTTTTGTTTTTTTAATATATATTCACCGAAAAAAATGTTTTGTAATATCAACTAAGGTGCGGTTGCGGGTGACGAAGGAAATGTTTGGTCGATTGAACAAAATGTTTGTTCAATTCAAGTAATTCATTGAAGCAACTAAATATCAGGTCAAACAACTAAATATTCGTTCGATCAACTAAATATTTCATTCAATCGACCAAATATTTCCTTCGCCACCCGCAACCGTAGCTCAGTTTGATATTACCAAACCTTTTTTTCGGTGTTGGAGATAGACTCAAAAAACCTTTTTTCCCCTCGACTACGCTAAAGATGCCCTATTTTATGCCTGCAACGGGGGTGATAAGTTGCCGATTCTTGACGAGCGGGAGAAAAAGTAACTAAGCGGAAGGAAGAGTTAAACGACTTTTCCTCCCGCTAAATCACTTTTCGTCCCGCCAAATTACTTTTCCTCCTGCTCCTCAGGACTCAGCCAATTTCCATCCCCGTTGCAGGCATAGAAGAATGGCCACTCTTTAGCACAGTCGGGGAAAACAAATAGCTTATGCCACTCGGGAGGAAGTGCCTTTTCACCTCGAGTGAATTTCTGCCCTCGTTTCGCTCGGCCATCAAACTTCGCACACGGTGAAAAGACGCACTTTCCTCCCTTGTGGCATAATACACTATTTTATTCTTAAATGCTCGTTATGTCAATTTATGAATCTCGTCTACCAAATTTCTGTCAACAGGATTCATAGCCCACGTAAACGAGTTTCACGACCAGGAGTTTCAGTGTCTGGACGGCAGCGTGCCGAAGTTCCTGGGCGGTGGTTTCGACAAGGTTGTCGCCGTCCTTGCGGCCCAGTCGAGCTCCGTCACTTTGCAGGTGAGTCACGAAATAAAACTATCGAATCCATTAGTGAGCCTCGAGCAAATAATCATTGGTCTCCCCGCTCCTATGTGTAAACACTTCTCCGTGTGTGTCCGTGTGGCTGTACAAACATGGGATCCTGCAAAATTGAGCAACCGCTCGTTAATTTGTCTGTGACAAAGTGGCGGGCCGGGCCTCGACAGCGCGACACCGCTGCACTTCATCGATGGCCCGAGAGACAGAGAGAGCGAATTGCGAAAATCACACTTCGACGAAGCTCGGCGTTGTTGACAGAGCGGATCCCGCCGTAGCGATGAATTGTTTTCGGCAATGTGTTAACCGAGTGTGTTTAACCCTCTCTAGCTCAAGCTCCACCCTCCCCGCATCGGCCGTCAAACAAGCCGGACACTTGTGTCAAAGGGTTGCGTTAAACGCGGCCTCCAGTGGCTCAACGAAACCAAACAACGCCCCGATAAACGGGATGGCCTCGATGCCGTCGGAACGATTCGCAAACTCCAAGATTTTCTACGCGTACATCAGCTTCGTCGGGAAGATTGAATCGCCGGGCTATGCACACACACACACACACTCCACCAATATTCCCGCTCGCTCGCACTCAACTCCGTCGCATCCCTCTCACGTTTCTCTTTCACTCGTTCATCGCATCCTGTGCACTCGGTAAAATTCGATTTGTTCTTGAAATTGCAGGTCGCCTCGATGCTCAGACTCTTCGGCGTTCCTCAGATATCGTACATGGCGACGACACCCTCGCTGAGCAGCAAGGAGAGATTTCCGCATTTCTTCAGAACCGTGCCGAGTGACGTTAATCAGGCTCACGCCATGCTCGAGATACTCAAGTTGGTTCCAGGCATCATTTTTATTTTTTTATTTTTTAAAAATAACAACCATGCGATTCGATGTGATCTTGTGTCGAATTGGATTTTGAGGAGAAATTCGGGATTAAATGTTTCGCAGGAGATTCGAGTGGACGTACGTGTCGGTCGTCTACTCGGACACCGAGTACGGAAATCACGGCTACGAGACACTCGTATCGTTGGCAAACAACTATTCGATTTGCTTCAGTGCACCCCAACGGATAGACAAGGAACGCTTCGAGCCCGAGGACTACGACAATGTCATACGAACTATCGCCAACAAAACGGAAGTTCGAGGTAGGTAGGACTCAACCTCCCGACCCCTTCAATCGATCGATCTCTCCATACTCGTCGTGCGCGTTCTATGTACGAGCGTTCGGGTTCATTGATAACTTCCTACGCGTTCATCCGTCCCACTTCTGCGTCGGCACAGACTCCCACCTACGGATCAATGGTGTAATGAATTGTTTTATTGGCCGAAAAATCGACGACCTCCATCGGCAATCTCTCCCGTCGACGAGTAAAAGATCCACCAGCAAGGCAGTTCCTTGAGATCCTCTCCTTTTGAATTCATTAGCAGCGAGCGGTGCTCGATTCGCGATACCCGTCATCGGCGTTATCCGATCGAGCTCTGATCGACTTATCGAGGCTTTATCCGAAGCGTCTCAAAGAACTTTTACGCCGGGTCCGGTGAATTTTTCTAAAAGGAAGATTACGGGATTCGAAAGGCTCAGCGTCACTTTCGATATTCTTCTTTTCTTCCTCGGGTGAGAATGCTGATCGAGCCTGAGCTTAATCTTCGAGAGACTCGTAGCGTAGGGTCAAGGACATGTACAGCGGGTGCGTTCTTGAATGCGGATCCGCTCATCTATGCGCTCTTTCGCTTGTGACTTTCGACGCCTAGTGGGTTTTTTTTTTTTTTTTTTTTTTAATTGTCAACGTGACATCCGATTCTTTCCGCGGGATACAGTTCGTCCGTTTTTGATACCAGAAGAACGCTTATCGGAGCAGATTCTTCTCAAAATTAAACCCTCAACTGAGAACAGACTGGAATATACACCGAAAAAAAGGGTTTGGTAATATCAAACTGAGCTGCGGTTGAGGATGGCGAAGGAAATGTTTTTGGTCTCATTGAAAGAAATATTTAGTTGACCGAACGCATGTTTGCTTGTTTGACCTAATATTCAGTTGTTTCAACGAATAGTTACTTGAATTTAACAAACATTTTGTTCAATCGATCAAACATTTCCTTCGCCACCGGCAATCGCAGCTTAGTTGACATTTCTTACGGTGCAAGAACGCCTTTTTCCGCCGCGTCCCCGTGTGAATAATCTCGAATACTTCTGGCTTTAGTCAGAGCACAACTGCGTTAAAAAACGCACCCACTGTGCCCTATTGCATCGTAGTGTTGTTGTGCTTCTTTCGTTTATAAAAATTGCTTTACGATTTTTCACGCAGTCGTCGTACTCTTCGCGGAGAAGATAACGACGCTTCGGGTTCTCGAGGCGGCGAAGCGTCTCGGCGTCGGGACGCGTTTCGTCTGGATCGGGAGCGACGCTTGGTCGACATCGAATCACCGTGAATTTCTCAATCCCGGAAATCACAACAAGGACCACGAAATGGTCGTGCTTGAGGGTGCACTGGCTGTGCAACCGCTGTCGAGGCAAATGTCCGGATTCGACGAGTACTTCACCGGTCTGACCCTCGAACACGAGACTACGAATCCCTGGTTCAACGAATTCTGGCGAGAGTATCACAGATGCGGACGTAGAAATTTCACGAGCAAAGCTCGACGCTCGGATAACGAAGGATCTCTCGGTTTCGCGGAAAAATCCGATGACGTCTGTCGCGATCCTCGCTTGAAGATAAACGCCAAGAGCGGCTACAAGCAACAGAAATTCTTGCACTTCGTGCGAGACGCCGTTTACTCGGTCGCCTACGCGCTTCACGATCTGCAGATCGAGAAGTGCGGCAAGAACTTTCACGGAATGTGCGACGAGCTCAGACACATCGATGGCACAACGCTCTGCGCGTATCTGAAGAATGTCACGTTCAAAGGTGATTTTAATTCTTGGAAGTAAACTAAAAAAAAAAGACTTAAAAAAAAACTTAAAAAAAAAAACAGGAATACTTTGGAATTTATACATTTTTGCTCAAGATACTGGTGAATTGCAGACGAAGCTGGCAATCCATTCAGATTCGTGAACGGTGTGGACGGTCCGCCCCGATACACGATACTCAACTATCAGAGGGACGAGTCCGACACCTATCACTGGCAAGTCGTCGGAAACTACACGCGTAAGATCAACCCTCCTTCAAGATCCTTACGATTTTTTTCGATCGGCGAACGATTGGAGATTTGTCTTTCGCTTTGTTTTCAGAGAGCGACAAAGGCAAGGCTGTGCTTCACGTTGATCCAAAAATAATGAAGTATCGAAGCAACGACGAGCTTGGCAGGAGATTCTTTCCCAACTCCAGTTGCGCCCTGCCGTGTCAACCGAACCAGGTTAAAGTCCGCGAGAAGCAGGACGTGTGCTGCTGGAGATGTCGGAACTGCGGTCTCTACCAGTACAAGGTCGACGACCACAGATGCGAGGATTGCGAGTGGGGCACCGAACCCACCAGCGACCGAAAACTTTGCGCCCCTATACCCGAAGAGTTCATCGACTATTCGAGTCCCTGGGCTGTCGCAGCCATGGCTGTCGCCAGTTGCGGTAAATCAACGATGTGGCTCCGATCCGTCCGAACGTCCCGAACCCCTGTTAAAGTCTGAAGTCCAAAATTATGTTAACGTTATGTGAAACGCCACCTTCCCATCTAAATCGGTCCCGGTCGGTATCGGAAACTGTAATCAAATTTGTTCGCATTTTTTTTTTTTATTACAGTTTATGGCACCGACCGCATTATTTCGCAGGCTCTTAAACCTTTAGAAGGAGAAAAAAGTTTAATTACGATCCGCAGGTATTCTCTTGACGATTTTCGTTCTATCGGTGTTCTGGATATACAGCGAAACTCCGGTGATAAAGGCGTCAGGCCGAGAGCTCTCTTCCCTACTGCTTCTCGGCACTCTCGTCTCGTTCCTGATGACTTTCGCCGTTGTCGCCGAGCCGAGCACGGAAACTTGCGCGATCACGCGTTTCGGTATCGGCATATGCTATACGCTTTGCTACGCCGCACTCGTCACGAAGACCAATAGGATACACAGGATATTCAACACCACGACTCAATGTCCCCACAAGCCAAGGTACATCGATACTTTTATCTTCAACAAATATTCATCAATTTCTAAACGTCGGGACGATTAGTTATCGTATTATTATTATTATTATTATTTTTTTTTTCAGATACACGAGTCCAAAATCTCAACTGATAATAACAGGAATATTGACCTTCTTCGAGGTACTGATTAACGGCGCGTGGTTGTTGAAAGTTCCACCCTCGATAGCTCACTCCTACCCGACGAGAGACAGCAGACTAAGAATCTGTCAAGGTCTCGACGACAGATCTTATATGGTTGGATTGATATATCCTTTCATATTGATAGGTGAGCCCAAAAGAAGCTTTGACATTGTTTAATTACCCATTCATTTAATTCTCTGCGGAAGGTATATTTTGCATATCTTCTTAATCTGTTCCAGTCGCTTGCACAATTTATGCGGTAAAGACGAGAAAGTGTCCGGAGGGCTTCAAGGAGACTCGTCACATAGCGTTCACCAATTACACGACGATGATTCTTTGGATTGCCTTCGTTCCGCTATATCTCGCCTCGACAAGCAACGCCATAAGGGTAGTCACCCTGGGTCTCTCCCTCTCGCTCAGCGGGCTCGTCCAACTGGGTTGCCTCTTCTTTCCGAAAATCTACATTGTACTGATAAAGCCTGAGAAAAATACTAAGGAACTAGTTATGGCGCAGCACAGGAGCTCGTCTTATCTTCCTACACCGGCGACGCCTGTTGTTGTTCTCAACGGTAATCCATTCTTATTTCATGCACCGGCAAGGAGGCCGTAAAAATAATCGCTCGTACATGTGTTCTCTATCGATCTTTTTTTAATCGTATCGCGAAAGAGATTGGAGAAAAGTGATAAGAAATTGTATATATAAAAAAAATAAAATAAATAACGAAAGGCCTTCTTGCCACGTGCCGAAGACGTCGAAGAGTTCGTTGAAACGATTGTGTCCGTCTAGGACTGGTGATTCGGTCCAACACCGTGGGAAGCGAATCATCGTTCAAGTCCTCCGTCAAAGACAGCTCAACATCGAACCTCTGTAAATATTGAATCGAACGTTGTTCTCTCTTAAAGTTTTTTTTTTTTTATTAAAGAAGATATATAAATCGTGTAATAGCGTTAGTTATTAAAAATTGTATACTATAACTTGCGGTATCTTTACATTGCAGACCCGTTAAAGCCGCTCACGAATGATTCAGACTTCGGGTCGAACGAACTAACGACGGATAATACAAGCGATACGGAAGTTAAATGAAGGTGGTTGAAGGAATCTGCAATCTTTTTACATAATCTTGATTAAATGAAGAAAAAAAGAAACGTTAATGGAGTTTGTAATCGATCTATTGACGGGTCTCGAGCGGATAGAAGTGACATAAGTAACGAAGAAATAACTTATAATAAATTGTGCGGGTTTATTCTCTCGAGACTTCCGGTGACCAAAGTAATTTCGTTAATTATAAAAATCGATATTACAACACACGTCGATTAAAACATATCGCTATCGTTAAGTGTCGTGATTATTTGTATACTATTAGAATGTACAATGTTACCGTATGAAATGGTGATAAGAGAAAAAAAAATCAAGCACTCTAGTGAGTAAGAAAATAATGTAACGAACATATCGTAAAAATGACTTGCAGCTACTTAAATCATATACTTTCTCTCGAAACTCGATACTTACGATTAATCGCAAGAGGGCTGTGTGTGTCTCAATGCAAGTGAGTCAGTGAAGTCGTTGAATTTTTTGACTTTACGAATCGTAATTATTTAAGTTACTGTACATACACAGTATGCTGTCGAGCCAATAATGTTATCGATGGAAACGAACTCGATGTGCGTATCGTAACGTTTACCTACGACATGTTCTTCGTCGATCAGGAGACAATCTTCCTGACCATCTGAACTTTGTGAAAATATTCTGAGATGTCTTCATTCCAATGTCTTCGTTATTATTATCACATATCCGGAATATTTGTTACGCGCTTGCGCACATGTGGCACGTAGACAGTGGAAGTTTGTATATATTTGTATATAAGAGAACGTAATAAATCATTATTGGTGCACCATAGAGTCGTTACTTTGTCGGCGTGTATGAAATAGAAAAAAAAAATGTTTGTCAGCCCTTCAAATACGAAGCCTCATTTCTGTGAACAAAAATTATTTTACTTCCGGTTTCAATATCTCAGCTTTCAACTGGAAATGACGTCATGGGGGAAACCATCAGTTCTAGTTTCAAAATCTGAATTTTTAACATTATTAGAGGGTTAAGAAAACTCGTCGAGACCGTGAGGTTTTTTTAATCATCAAAAACTGTATTTCTCGAAAAACAAAAACAAAAAAAATCATTTACCAAATATACATACATACACAACAGCGCGGTCGTCTCCGA
The DNA here is from genome assembly GCA_963575735.1 of Amblyjoppa fuscipennis. NCBI lineage: Eukaryota > Metazoa > Arthropoda > Insecta > Hymenoptera > Ichneumonidae > Amblyjoppa > Amblyjoppa fuscipennis. The sequence goes on along the minus strand of OY754495.1, from coordinate 13,039,306 downwards.
ACTCTTCCGACAATCGCGGGTAAATCACAAATACGAAATTACAAGGGTAGTCTCTCTTGGTGAAAAAATGTGTGTAAAGACCGGATTCCGAATCTAAAACTATCTCCAGACATACCAGTTTACAAAATATGCTTTGAGCATGTAATATTAGTCCGAATTAAAAAAAAAAAAAACGACGACAATGCCAATGATTATGCGCTTCGCATCGATAAAGGCACTTTTATACCTATCCGGTAAGAAAATAGTCAGTTAAAACTAAGTTTTCCTGTACACGTAAATATAAATAATCATATAAACGTTACTACAAGTTCCGTTAATAATAGAACTTTAACACGCATCCCTGTGATGTTTAATGTGGTGAATAAAATTAATGTATAAATGTAACAATTTGTATTCACTAAAACAATTCGACGAACGCCTCCGCATTCACAATTTTAGAACAATTTTTTTTTTTTTTTTTCTCAAAAAGTCTCAACAAAGCCCCCAATTCGGGCACAATATGCGGACAAAAATGCTTTTCTTAATTCTACGTTCGGAGGGAAAATTCAAAAATTCATTGTTAAAGTTAAAAGGCACGATTATTACCAAAATGATTTTTCTTCACTAATCTACGATTGTCGAACAATTCTTCGAGCTCACGCGATTTCGCTTTTAACTACGGCTTCGACATTATTTCATATTGTTTAAAGATTTTAAACGAGAATGCGGGATAATTCTACCGACGAAATACTACCACGATAATAACTCTTATTCTTAATGTACAGTGTATAATATTTTAACAATCGTCGATCTCACGATGAAAACTCGACGATATGTGGTCTACGGATATTGCTCGCACGTCACACGGATGAAAGTTATTGCTAGAGATTTCTTTTATGCTCTACTTAGAAGTTACATATTAAAAACTAATTTTAAAAAAAAAACCTCATTGTTTTGTTGCATGATTTGACAGGCAATAAAAGTAAAACTATGTCGATATAGTTAAGTATATGTTTCCTTTACAACTAAAACTATTGGGAGGATTGAAGGGTCGAGTGAAAACTCAACGAGCTTCGTGCTATCTAATTCTAGTGTTGTGAGTTACCGTACTTTACCATCGAGCTCTAAAGCTGGACTTTTTGTTGTTGTATAAAATATATATATATATATTAATATCGAAGTTTTAATCGGAGCGAGCGAGACTTGCCCGCAAATTGACCCGAAGCGTATGAAATTGAATTTCAACTCTGGTCATTTGTACCGACGAACTTTAAATCGAGTCTGCCGCTGTTTCGGTGTGACTGTTGAAGCGTGGATACTCAAAATAATTTGGTCTCGTAGAGTTTCAGCCTCGCTCCTTCCGATCGTTGTTAGTACGCGACGTTAGTAAAATTAAGTTAGTAGCTCTGATCAACGTATCTGAACAGAGGACACAATTAATAGCTGCCTGGGGCAAATTAATATCCTGGATTCTGGAAGACAGAGGTCCACAGGTGTGGTCTCGGAGTAAATGTACAATTAATATTATCTAGACTCGGCAAACCATGTCTAACAATTCAACTATAGATACACATATACGTGTGTATAATATATTGCTTAAATATTATTAGTATAGGAGAACGGGGCAAAACGGACCCGTCCGTATCCTCCATTTCAGACGAGATTTTTCTGCTCAATGTGCCGCTAATAAAAGTTTATAAAAAATGGTCCGCTCTGTCCCGGAGTTCCACTGTGCCTCGCTCTCCCCTAAATGTACCTTACCAATTAAACTAAGATCGATTCGAGTAACGCAACGGGGAGGTTTTTCGAATCCTCCTTCAACTTCCATGATTGAGCAAATCTAATGTTTTTTTTTTTTTTTCCTTGAGCTTGACCGTTACGCTCGCGTGTAAATATATCTATATACTGTTTTCCTTGAGCTTTATGTAAAGTCACTCATGAATGAGACTTTGTAAAATTTGAGCTTTTCGCTTGAGCGTTGCAAAAAATATAATGTATCAGTGTCGAATCAAAAACAGAGACACGCCTGCTTTGAGCGCACTGTTCATGGACGTTGCTGTCCGGACCATGGATCGCATAATCGTTGCGAAACTCGAGCCGATCTATGCAATATCCGCTTTTTATCGCGCGACATTACTCGAAAGGCCTTTCATGGACGGATTGGCTGATAGGGTTAAATTATTCTTAGAAAATAAATTATAACGCAGACATACAACTGTACACACACACACACACACACACAACTATAAAGTTTGAATCAGTCACACTTATCAATAATAACGAGGATTAAAATTACCTCGCCTGAATCTTAAAAACAAAAACAAAAAATTATAAACACGATTTAAGTCACACAGCCGCACGGTTCACGAATGCATGAAACACGATAGTATATTACATGCTAATAAGGTCGCGGGTTTTAGTGTCGCTTATTTAAAGAAAAAAAAAAAAAAAAAAAAAAAAAAAAAAAAAAAAAAAAGTTAAAAGAGAAGAGATTAATTTTTTTTAGTTTACTCCGACTCCTGTCGAGAGATATAATGATACGCCGATGTGGACGATTGGCAGGGTAACGAAGGGATTTCAATGAGATTCAGTGACAAGTTAATCGTGGCGTAATGGATCGGGGAAAAATGTGGAGTAACTTTTAGAACGAACTTTCCCGCTTCGTCCGCGTTTGAGCGGTTTCCGGGCTCGGCGTCATCGCCGGATTGTCGTAGGCGTAGTCGAGGGTCGTGTCTTCGCTCGGATGACGACGCGAGAGCGGTGTGCTCGTCGTGTTCGGCGTCGAATTTCCGTTCGTACTGTGATGAGCCGGGGCGACGTTCGCGCTTATCGTTGGCATCGTTAGTTTCAGAACGTTCTGCTTGGCGGAACCGACCTCGACGTCGTCGTGTACTTTGTTATTGTTTGTTGCCTTCTGCACATTTACAAAGATAATCGCATGAAAATACACAAAGATAGTTTCATGAAAATATACAAAGATAATTGCATGAAAATCTACAAAGATAGTTGCATGAAAATATACAAAGATAATTGCATGAAAATATACAAAGATAGTTTCATGAAAATATACAAAGATAATAGCATAAAGATATAAAAGATAATTGCATGAAAATATACAAAGATAAAAGCCCGATTGACTTCGTTATCGCTTCAGATTTCTTACCTTTGCCCAGCTTCTCCCGAAGATTTTATCCAAGGCACCTCTGATTCTCTTGTTCCTGAGAAACGTTCTGGCCAGCAGTATCAGCACAACGACAATGGTCAGCAACGTGAGAGTCAATGAGACCCTGACCAGAGTGGCCAATCTGTCTACCTCGGCTGCAACGAACACCAACATTTTTTTTTCTCATAGCGATCGTTCGCAGTAAAAATCATACCAACGTTTATTGTCCACAAACATTCACAATTCTTTATTTGTTAATTTTACAAAAAAAAAAAAAAAAACAAAAAAAATCTCGTCCATTTTACAAAAAATGTCTGTCAATTTTACGAATACTTTTTTTTTCCTAAAAGTAACAGGAAAATCATTGTGGACGTTTGTGGAAAAAAAAAAAAAAAAAAACGTTTGTTAAATGTAGAAATTTTTTGGTCACTGTCTTTCAATTATTGTTTATTGAATCAATGTCGTCGTACCGACGGATAATGACGGCGTACCGCGGAAGTACGAGATTTTCGAACCGGAAGTGATGCGCTTCCGGTATGACGTCATTTCCGGAGGAAAGAATGCACTACTGTGCACCGATCGATCGTGGTGAGGCGTTTGAGACCAGAGGAAGATATTAGCATAAGTAAAGTGGCGTGCGGTTAAATTCTAGAAGGACGGGGAGTAAATGGAGCAATAAACGTAGAAGATAAGGGAACGAGGGTGGTTGCGTGCTGACTGACCCGCGTAGCGGGATGGCAAGACCATTTTTTTCGCTGACAACACTCGACAGACGAGAACGAATTAAAATTCCTTCGTCCGGCCGCTCTTTCGACAATGTCCAATATTAATGACAGCCTAAGGTGAAGTGTAATCGCCACGAGTGCGAGAGACATGAGGGTGAATGCACCAGTGAATTGACGAAATTCCTTGAAAAAATAAATAAAAATAAAAAATTAACAAAAATAAAAAAAATGCTCGATCAAAAATAAATTATACGGTGATCAAAATTTCGAAAAAAAAAAAAAATTATAATTACCGCTGAAATTATCACGTGCACGTATATGGAAATTACCGACTTGTAGGAGATTTTTTCTTTTCTTTTATCGTTTGGAAGTTATTCGAGGGTACCGAGCGGCGATTGACGCGGCCGCAAAGGTTTGGTGTAAAAAGAAAGGGTTGGACCTAATTTTTCAGGGCAAGTAGTATGGTGCATAAATGAAGATATCATTGATTATTGATTCTATAAAAAAAAAATAATAAAAAAAAAATAATAAAAAAAATTAAAAAAAAAAAAATTCAATAAATTGTTGTTTATATGCCGAATTTGTCAACGTCCATTGACTGGCGCGATTGCCGAAACTCTCGCCAGTGAATGGATACGGGGTACGGGGATACTTTTTTTTTTTTTCTTATTTTCTGTGAATTAGAAAATTGTTAATTAATAGATAACGTATTAATAAATTATTTGAGGCTGTGCCAGCGAAATATTTAGAAGTTTATAGTTAATTTGAGACTGAGACTGAGGAGGCCGATAAGCTTGTTCTTATGCTTTGTCAGTATTGTTATTAACATTATTAATATTATTTAAGTGAAAAAAAAAACCCTACGATGATTAAAATACAATATTTAACTCAAATGATTCAAAGAAATTTTAAGCTATCGAGTTACTCTCCTAATATCCTATGAACGATAGATTCGATGACAAATACATGTCCATTCACCGTCGACTCGCCATTAATTTCAACCGGTAAAGTAATTTATTTGACGCGGCCATCGTTTATTCAGGATCGAGTAAAATATTTTTTTGATTCAAATAAATATTTATTTTATTTAAGTGACGGTTTTCTTAAGTTAAATAAATACTTCTTTTAAATCAAATAAATGTTTTACTTCGTCTAAACAAACGGTGTCCGTCAAATAAATTATTTATCCGAGAGTTACCGGAGAATTTGTCAATTCACCGGTGTATCCGTCTTTTTGTGATTTAATCTTTGACTTCGGCGGTGTTAGATTTTTAAAAAATCTACAATATTTTTTTTTTGTCACAATCAAGATAATGATCCAGTTTGTCAAATGAACCGAGCCCGAGAGGTGTGCATGGAATATTTTTATTTTGTCACTCTTTCAAAGACGACCAGTCGCTTAATCGTTCGTTCACCGGTGCATTCACCCTGGCTGCAATTTCGCTTACCAAAAATCTCCCGAGCCAAGTTTGTTTCTCGCTAAAACGATGCGAACAGCCAACTGTAGAATTAACGCGTCTAGTTTGTCGTTCTCGTTTTTTTTTTTTTTTTTTTTTTTCCCCCCAAAAAATTAACCGTCTCAGAGAAATTTGGGAGACCGTTTTTGTTAACGACCGAGCAGTCGAAGCATCTTTCGAGTTAGATAGTTAGATAACTGTTTTATCAACGTGGCAAGTGTAGTGTGCAGGCATCGAAGGGACATTGCACGATTGAATAGGGAAGCGTTTAGAGATGCGGATGAGTTTGAAATACAACGAATTCGCTCGAGTAGAAAGTGTGCCACGGATCTTCGTCGGTGAGGTTTATTTTTTATTTTTTGTCTATTTTTTTTTTTTTTTTACTTTTTTTATAATACCTCTTTCAGAACTCGAAGAGGCGAGTATCGGCAGGCCGAGTTCCGAGCGTCGTTTAACGCGGCCTTCTCGACGCTGACTCACCCGACACCGTTAATTAACATTCAAAGTGTGCGAGCGAACTCACCTCTCAGATTGCCGTCCTGTCCCAGCTCCGCTCGGAGAACGTATCTCTGATCGTGCAGGTACTCTGTAACACATAAAAAAAATAAAAAAATAAATAAAAAAAAAAAAAAAAACACTTGTTGAAGAATTTGTAACGAAGAAACTACACACCGTTTGGAGAACAATCACGCTCAATGTCGTCTCACTGTCGCTCTTAACATTTTTATTCTCATTAATTAATATCTCGAGGATATTTTGCCACCGCTGTTTGGTATTTGGATTTGTGTATAGAGAAAAAAAAAAAAAAAACGGGGTAAGACGGAACACGAGTAGAAAACGAACGATTTTTTTTGCCAATTTTTAATCGAGGACCTGAGAACAAAAAAGTCTTGACTGAAATGGTGAATCCGTTTTGCCCCGCAGTGCTTTGCACAGACTGCGAGCACAGTAAACAAAAAAAAAAAAAAAAAAAAAAAAAATGTGTACTTTTTACAACAAACTATTGTCCACAAACGTCCACAATTTATTCGTTTTTTGTTAACTTTTCAGTTTTACGAAAAAAAAAAAAAAAAACGTACAAACTAAAATTGTCAATAATACAGGAAACAACGGGACAGGTTCGTATGTTCAAACAAGTGACAAAAAAAAAAAGTTTGTCAATTATTTAACAACAAAAAAATTTTTACGAAATTTCCCATTCCGTTTTTACGAAATTATTTTTATTACTGCGAACGAACGCGGACTTGGCAGATTCTCGGAGACGCGTTTCCATCGGTCTTCCGACCGCTCGTTAGTATACTTCCTACTAATTCGATAACGCGGTACAAACTACGATCGAGTCGGCTCGAGACATCCAAGATGCTCCTTGCATAGCGCTCGAAGACCGCAGAGAGAGAGAGAGAGAGAGAGAGAGAGAGAGAGAGAGAGAGAGAGAGAGAGAGAGAGAGAGAGAGAGAGAGAGAATGTATGTGCTCGAGACGTGTTACAGCGAGGAAATTTATCCTGGTGCAACGGTCGACGATGTGTGCGTGCGCCTCGCGAGAACAGGGATAAGCACAGGCTCATTGTACAAACACTGGGCGTATGTTTCCCATTCGTATTCGCGACACTCGCCGAAGCATATCGCAACGGCGTAATGCAAGAGAGCTAACGTACATGGAAAGTTTTGACAAGTGTTAAGGTGGCTTTGTCGCTTTGCGCTCATTTCTCATGAGTTCCAGAAAATTTCGAGAAAATTCCAAGTACTTCGCGACGGTATAAAGATCTGAAGAAAAAAAAAAAAAAAAATTCATGCATATTAAGAAGGCACTGAAAAGATTAATTTCGCATAATAATCATTTCAAAATTTTATCAACAAGTTAATCAAAAAAAAAAATTAATTGTTCGACAAATTATCGGGCAAACCAACTTTTTTTTTTTTTCTTTGATGAAAACGATTCGTTCATTTTTCTGAATACGTATGAATTTTTTTTTCAGATTTTTCAGTCAACTTTGATTTTTTTAAAAGTTTTTTCACACATTTTTTTCCATATTAAAAAAAAATCAAAAATCAAAGTTGACTGAAAAAACTGAAAAAAAAATTCATACGTTATTCAGAAAAATGAACGAATCATTTTCATAAAAAAAAAAAAAAAAAAAAGTTATGTTGCCGGATAATTTTGTTAAAATTGTTTTTTTTTTACTGCGTAAAAAAAAAACAATATAAATATATAATATATAAATATATATATGATATATTCATATATCATATGAATATATGTTATATAGTAAATAATAACACTTGGTCGTTACAACCACGAGCTTTATAAATACTCACAAAGCAGAAGATACGAATACCGCGAGAGGGAACGCCGTTAGGAGCGTTAAGCCGTCGGAACCGGAAGTGGTTGCGGTTAGCGGGACCGATATTCGGTAATCGGTGACAAAACAACAACAACAACAACAACAACGAAAAGGGGAAAGGAGGAAAAAATCGCGCTACGCTGTATCGTCGCCGAGGAACGAAGGAAAAGAAGAGAAGATCGAAACGTCGTTGTGTTCTTCGCGCAAGCGTACTTTCCACTCGTACGGAACGATAGAGTCGCGTTGTGATAGCAACCTCGGCACAAACAATGAGACTCAGCGTGTGCCCCTCGCTCAGGAACTTCCCTGCGGAGGTCTTTCAGCGAGGCTGACTAACACTGCGAACTGTATCGAACGAGGCACGAGGGTGATGTAGCATTTGCCTCGGCCCCGACGATCTAGATACTCTGCATCGGCTCTCGTCGTTTCCGTTAACGAGTCTTCGTGACTTCGCCCAACAAACACGAGACGCAGATTTACGGACGAGACGCCCGACGGTAAAACTTTGCGGCGGTCTTACGGTGAGCTTGAGAGCGGGTCAAAACGGACCGGTTCAACCGATTCTCGGAGGACCACACAGTAGTAAATTATGCCAGAAGGGAGGAAAGTGCGTTTTTGCGTTTTTTCACCTCGTGTGAAGTTTGAAGTTTGAAATTCTCACGAGATGAAAAAAAGCACTTCCTCCCTTGTGGTATATACGATATTTTTTTTTTCCGACTTCGTTAAAATAACCACCTTTCTTTGCGTCGCAAAATCGTCATCTTCGCCAATGATCATAACTCACCAGGGAGTAATAGATCTTCGGAAGGGAGTAATGAGCCCTATTACTCCTTACACTGAGACAAGGATCCAGGAAAAATTACCAATTATCTAAGACAAAATTAACATAGCGCACAGTAGTACGGCGCCAGCGCGCCACTTACGATAGAAAGTTTCCGATTATCCAAGAATTTTTATCATAATATCTAAGAAAAATTCTTATAAATCCGGTACTTCCTACCATAGGTGACGCCGAAACGCTCCACTACTATGTGACATGTAATTTTTACTAGATCCTTCTCTCAGTTTTAGGGAGTGATGGAATTGCACTGCGCATGCGCACATCTTAACAATGATCATCGGTAAATAATAGGCTATTTTGCGCCCGTATTGCACGCATGGAATCTGTTTATTTTAGCGCAGTCGGGGGGAAAAAAAAAATCTTTCATCCCAAATTGGAGGAGACCACTTTGCACCGCTCTCACTTTCACCATGACGGTTTCCACATCGACGGTCGGCTTACGCTTCGAGAGTTTGCACATCGTGCCAGCCTCTTGAAGGATTTCTGCAAGGACCGCCGGGGTTCGCCGCAGAATTACACGAGGAGCCACAGTTTGACGCGGCGCCCGTTCGCCAATAGCTGCTGCACCAACTTCGGGGTCATCCTCGCGGTGCCTCCGAATCCGCCGGTATACGAAGCCGCAGACTCGAGAAACTCGATACGAAACTCCCGGCGCGTGGATTAATCCATACATGCCGGAGCGGAATGGCTTTTGTGGGACCTGCCGCAGTGTTACGACTCTAATAGCCCTCGTAATATCTTCGCGTACTCGCATCGAAGAAAAGGGATGACCGAGAGAGCCGGAGCACAAAGGCACTCCTCCTGCATGGTATCGGCCTTTCGCGCGCCTCTTTCGACGATCGGCCGGGCCCTCCCGGTGGGAAGGAGCGGGGTTGAGAAAGGGACTCGTCCTCGAAATTCTAAAGAGTCGCTTTCTCGTATACCTGGCCGAAGAGCTCCAAAATACCACCGAGGCAAACACGGTATTAAAAAAAAAAAAAAAAAAAACGAACGTGACCATCACCGCGGCTCCGAAACGCCGAGAAGCTGGAACGACGGAGACGTCGCGGAGTAGTATTGAAAAACACATTGGAGCGTCGAGAGATACCGAGGACGTCGAGATCCATGCCAAGAGGCCATCGAGCTCTCGGCTCGCCGGGTGAAAGACGAGGAGGAAGGAAGAGTCCAAAGAAGCGGCGAGGCGGCTAGAGAAGCCGATGACTCACCGGCCACGGACTCTTCGTCAGGTAACTACGGAAGTGTACGTGTAGCGGTCGACGGTTCGATGGTGGTAGTGGAAATGCGGTCGTGCCAGGACAGTCAGGTGCAAAGCCGACGAACGGATCCAAACTCTACAGACCTACGGTGTGTACACTTACACCGTTCAGGTGCCACCGGCTTCTTCGATCGCGAAGTATATATTCAGGTGAACACACATCGGGATCGGCGAGTGGCCGAACGTCCAATCGAAGATTTTCACCACCGTCCAACTGTGCATAGAGTTACATACTCTATACTGCTTCGAGGTGGTTTACGCGTAAACTCATTCATGCACTAAAGACAGTCGATTATAATACTACGAATAATAATTAATTATTTATTCATAATAATTATAATAACGAATTATTATGCAAAACGGCGAGCCTCGCGAGAGCTTCTCTCCGGCTTCGACGCTCACGGAGCCGAATTCCATCAGCTTTTTCACCTGGAAAAGCGACACGTAAATTCTTCAATAATAGTCATTGAGTACACATTCTAAGATATGTATTTTTAAATATATTTTTCAGAGAACACGTCACATTCCTTTGTACGTTGCGTATATATATATATATATATACGGGAGGGAATTTATAGAAGATACGGGCCAACTGCTCAAACAGGATAGGAATCGCTTCGCTCGTTAATTAAGCCGAGTCACATCGGAGTTGTGGCAAGTGTGCAAGATAGTTGAAACGGTGGCGGGCGTGCCGAACTTGGAAGCTCGTTGACGGAGAATCGGGCGAACGGGAACGTAGCGAGAGAAACTCGGTGGCGTACGATATACAGAGGGCGAAAGTCTACCCGTATCCCATGGTGGATTGTTCGGTAATTAAAATTGGCGTCTTGACGGGCCTCAGTGACAAATTAATAATTACACTGTGTGACATCCGAAAGAGCGAACAGGCGATCGATGTCTCGATCGCCGCTTTATACGACGGATCTTCGTCGCTCTCTTCCTCGCAAGCCCGCTTGTACACTGGCGCGCCTCTCGAACCGAGCAACCGATTTACGATGAGATGCTCGTTGAAGAGATGTCGTTACGGACGACTCGAGGAGGCACGAGGGAGAGAACCGATCGTTGCCAGTTCGACACACTCGTTCCGCGAGTCAGACAGCGAACTCGTAAAATTTACGAGCTTTTAACGCCTGCGCGACGCTCGAACCACCGTCACGTCGGGCCGCTCCCCGCATATGAGAAACGCACGAGGAAAATCTCTCGCGAGATGCGGGAGAACCTCTCTTAAGGACGCTTCGCGCGTAAATTCTGAGTCAAAAGTGAGATTTAGCGAGAATTCGAACACTTACAAATGGTATAAAAATCTAAACAAAAATCGACTGTATTAAAAGTGCCAACTACACTCATTTTGCATAATAATAATGTCATGAAGTTATTAACAAATTGCTAAACAAAAAATTGTTCAACAAATAATCGTTAAACCTTTTTTGTTTCCTCTTTTCAAATGAATTCATTGATTTTCCAGAAGCCACATAAATTTTTTCAAAATTTTCTATCATTTTTGAATTTTCCACTTTTGGCATTTTTTTTTTAAGGCCGTAACTCCGGAACAACAACTGTTCCGGACAAATAATCAGTAAACCTTTTTTTTTTTCCTCTTTTCAAATGAAATCATTGATTTTCCAGAAGCCACATAAATTTTTTCAAAATTTTCTATCATTTTTGAATTTTCCACTTTTGGCATTTTTTTTTTAAGGCCGTAACTCCGGAACAACAACTGTTCCGGACAAACAATCAGTAAACCTTTTTTTTCCTCTTTTCAAATGAATTCATTGATTTTCCAGAAGCCACATAAATTTTTTCAGAATTTTCTATCATTTTTGAATTTTTCGCTTTTGGCATTTTTTTTTAAGGCCGTAACTCCGGAACATTTTGTGTGTACACTGTACAATCGCGATACTGAAACATATCCGAAGTGCCTTTACATCAATTTTTTAGATTTTCGAAAAAAAAAAAAAAAATTGTTTCAAATCTCAGAATATTCTAAAAAAATTCATATGAATTCTAAAATAATCAAGGAAATTTGTTTAAAATGACAAAATAAAAGGTAATCTGATTTTTTTGTTTTTTTTAACACAATTAATTTTTCGAACGATTCGTTGATAACTTTTTGGCATTATTATTGTGCGAAATCAAAGCTCTTGACATACATAATGCGGCTGATTTTGTTTTTTTTTCGGATTTTCGGCATGTCGCCAAAGTACTGAAATTTTGATAGCGTTAAAATTCTGGTTGTGAATGTGTGTGCACGCGCGCGATGCATCCTTAAGATGGGCTTTCGTCGAGATGCGAGCAAGTCGCAACACTGGACCGATCTCGGGCGCGCCATGTGAAGATTTTCTTCAAAGCCGATAATTCACGACAGGTCTTCGACCGGCGAGAGAGAACGCCACAAAGCATTCGTAGTCCCAACCGCCCAAAGGCAATATTTATCCGACTGAGCGGAGGAGCCGCTGTTATACCTGTTGAAAAAAAAAAGGGACACCACCGAGAGAAAACGCACCACGCCTCGTCGCTTCCGCTTTCCTGCGCACCCCTCTGCTCGGTCACTTTACACCGTCGCGTCCGTCTATAAACGACGACACGAACGGAGAAAGCGTAATGGTCGGTGCTTCATCCTCGTCAAAGAAATTAAAAAAAAAAAAAAAAAAAACGATCTGCACCCGACGACGATTTTTCTCTTCAACCCGCCGACTTTTCAGGATCGCTCTAAGGGATCGTCCTTTTTTCTTTATATGGTAAAAAAAATATGTACAATGCTTACCTTGACAATCCTTGACGCACAGCTCGGCCTGATGATTGTGACTGCTGGGATCGCATACCGTCGAACAGGGCCTGCACTGGGTGTCGTAAGGGCTGCAGTACTCGGTGGTCTTGCACAATTTCTGACCGCACTTTGTCCCGTCGGGACTCAAATTCGCGCCTACCACTGTCAGTGTGAAAATTCCGATAAGCGGAAGCCAACATATTCTCGTCATCTTAGAGCAATTTTCGAGTGATTTTTTTGATTTTTTTTATTTTTGCTTTTTCTCAAAAAAGACCTGGAAATGTACTTTTCGAAAGATTTCGTCTGTTCCTAGCTGTAGCCAAAGGGAATGTCTCTCGGTGGATCCATCATCGGCGATCTGTGAATGAAGCAACGGGTTGTGCAATTAGATTTAATGCAAACATTTATCTTCACTTGCGATGAGGTATTAATTCGTGTCTCGCGAAACAATGGTAAAAAGTTGGTTCGTTTTGCCCCGCGTTCCACTAGAGCCGAGACCGGCTGCGGCCTCATCGTCGTTTCATTAATCATCGATCCAATTCTATTTCGCACGAAATTGCCATTCTCCCCTTTAAATTATTTATGTATATTGCACGGGGTAGTTGAATCTGTGCAGGATGGACGCATCGTTTCGCTATCGAAATTCGGTGTTCGCCAGGGAGGGAGGCGATAGTGTGTGGGGACTTGTGCGAGAACGCTCGGTTACGCACGCACACCTGTGAACCGAAATGGCCTTTGCTCACGCAACACCTGCTACGCCACGTTATACGAGCTTTGCTATAACAAAATTCCGATCTATATTCTGTGTGTATACATATATATATATATATATATATATATATATATATATATATATATATATATGAAAGAAGAAGGTGAAGGCGATTGTTGAAGAGGAGGGTGAAAAGTCGATCGGCCTTCCGCGGATAGGTGTTTGTCTATTGCACGAGATTTAAGGTAGAAACTGTTTATAAGGAAATTTAGGAGCGCCGAAATCAACAAAAAAATTACTTTTAGTTGTCGCCGATATTTTCTCAACCGGAAGTGACGTCGTTGCAGAATCACGTCACTTCTCTTTTTCCGTACTATGTGACGACCGGTCAAAAAAATTAGGTTTTCAAACTGGAAGTGACATTTTTCCTAGCGAGTCAAGCGACCACGATACGACCAAAAAAACTACCTGTCGTTTTGTGCCGTTTTTCACGACCGTAAAACAACCAATAAAACGACCACTTTGTCGATTTAGATTTGCTCGTCATTTCCTTCAACGACCCAAAAAACGACCGTGGTAACGTGTCTGGGTCGGTTTTTGGGTCGTTAAAGAAAATACAACCAAGCCGAAACTAAAAACTGTTCGTTGTTTTTGGTGGCGCAAAACGACCGGCCGTTTTTTAAGTCGTTTCGCGGTCGTTTTCAATGGTCGTTTGACCTGCTGGGGTTTTCGTGTGATGTCACTTCCGGTCGGGAAATTAGATTTTCAAACTGAAAGTGACATTTTTCCGTACGACGTCTGCAGTATTTGCATGTTTATGGTAAATCAGTTTCATGTAGATCGCGTTTTTCACATCTAGTTATTTTTTTTTGCGGAAAAGACCTTTTGTTGCAATAAGTTTGGCGTACCTAAGTGATACCTTATCGAAAAAAAAAAAAAAAAAAAAAAAAAACGAGTAATACTTTACGGATAGTTGTCGCTCAACGCGTGAGTCATCGCGTGTAGCGACGTATGAAAATTAACATCGACGGCCTTTCACTTTTCGCTCTATGTCGGGACGGTCGGTCGGCCTGTCTGTGCCACGGAGCTCTGCGAATAACTATGGTATAGTTCATACACTAGACGAAGTATAAAAGTTTAATGCGGTATGCGTCGCGCAATCGATTATTTTCCCGTTCCGCGTGCCGTTTTCGAGAAGGGCCGTAGCGCTGGCTTACCGAGCTGTGGTCGTTTCGCCGCAACCGGCGCGCACGAGGCAAAGAGAATAAATTTAAGGTAGCTGTGCGTCGCTTCGCTCTCATTTCGCATAAGTTCGAGAAAAATAAGAAAAAATTGCATCCACTTCTCGATTGTATAAAATTCTGAAAAAAAATTCATGCATACTAAATGTACTGAAAAGATCAATTGTGCATAATAATAATAATAATAATTCCAAAATGTTATTAACAAATGAATCAAAAAATTAATTGTTTAACAAATTATCCGGCAACGTAACTTTTTTTTTTTTTTATGAAAATGATTCGTTAATTTTTTTGAATACGTATGAATTTTTTCAGATTTTTCAGTCAACTTTGATTGTTTTTTTATATGGAAAAAATGTGTGAAAAAACAAAAAAAAATCAAGGTTGACTGAAAAATCTGAAAAAAAAAAAATTCATACGTATTCAGAAAAATGAACGAATGATTTTCATCAAAGAAAAAAAAAGTTGGTTTGCCCGATAATTTGTTGAACAATTAATTTTTTTGATTAATTTGTCAATAACATTTTGAAATTATTGTTATGCGAAATTAATCTTTTCCAGTACCTTTTTAATATGCACGAATTTTTTTTTTTTTTTTTTCAGATTTTTATATCGTCGACAAGTACTCGCAATTTTCTTCAATTTTTCACAAAACTTATGCGAAATGTGCGCGATGTGACAAAAGCTACATTAATATAAGAGTCATCTGTGCGATATCGTGTACGGCGAGTATGTTCTTTCAGTTCGTAACAGTGACATTATCGTGGTTACGGTAGATGACGGGTTTGCGAGAGAGAGGAAAGAAACAAGAAAATAGCTATGCGAAGAAATCGATCCGTAGGTGAAACAGGAAACCCTCATCGAGGGAGCACCGGACGACGCGCGACCGCAGTCAGCGAACATGAGAAATAGAGATTTTTACAGAGAAATTGAGAGGAGACTTCGCGCTGCGGTCGCCGACAGATACATCACAGTCGGATCACCGGTAAAATTAGTAAAAAAAAAAAAAATTAGCGATCAATGTACGTGAGAAACATGACGTATTTTCCATTGCGCGGAAGCATCGAGCTAATGACTGGAGATAAATACGCGAAATCGTTATGCAACTCGCGGTGGGTGAGGAGAAGAAAAAAAAAAAAATGTGTGTGTGCGCATGCGCGCGCCTGGTAGCGCACAGTGTTTTGCGAGTCGGATAACGCAACTTAATCGCTCTCGCCGTTCGCCGTTCGAGCGATATCGCCGTGCAGCGAGGAATTCGCGACACACGAGCGAATGTGTGTGTGTGTGTGTGTGTGTGTGTGTGTGTGTGTGTGTGCAGCCCACCTCGAGACACGATTGTTCGAATGAGTCAGAGCTACCGTCTTTCGCCTCTAATTCGAAGTGGAAAAGCGCAACAATTTCCCAAGTGAGGCACAGCTCGTCAAAGCATATTATTTGTAGAAATGAACTTTGGGTGTTACGAAATATGTCTTATCGCCGAGGCGATCTTTAGGCTCCGTTTAACGAGAAAACTGTCCTACTGTGCAGTCTCGATTATCCCAGACGGACGGGCAAACTTTCGAATAATCATTTAAGTCGCGACAGTGCACAAAATAAACAAATAAAAACATCGGCTTGACGATCAACGAGGCGCAATGGAAGTTTCGATCCATCGACCGCTTCCTAATTTTATCAAAGACACGAGAGGTTGCTAAAGAAAAGTTACCGACCGGCGCGCTTGGTCGGCAAAACAAGAAGTTCAACCCAATTATTTTCTCGGACGCTACGTTGTTTCGAGAGAAAAAAAAAAAAAAGAACACCGAATTATCAGCGTCCAAGCGGTGCACAGACAAGTGAGTACGTCGCGTTTGTCGTGTTGTCGGAATTGAAAAATAAAAAAAAAAAAAAAAAAAAAAAAAAAACGGTGAAACGGTAGGGGAGCACCGTTGATCGCAGTCAGGAAACCGAGAAACGATGCGGCTTCATCGAGTGGTATAGAGAGACACCACTTAATAAAGTACACGGCGCACAGTACGTGCGATCGCGAAAATTATTGTCGAACAACGATGACATCTGTGCCAGTGCAGATAGTCTTTCATCCGAGTAAGCTCACACACATAGGGTATAGCGGGGCAAAATGGGACAGCGGGGCAAAACGGGGCATGGAGCAAAACGTCGTTTTCCAACCATTTTCGGATGCCCGAATTCGCCCCATCGATACATCCGGCTCTTCTGCCTCGTTTTGCCATTCTGTTTCGATCCAAAAATTATTGGAAACTTTAGTTTTGCGCAACTGCCCCGTTTTGCCCCATTTTGCCCCGCTACTTCCCTACTCGTCGCTGAACGCTCGGCTGCCTAATGACCGGAAGTCGTGTACAGAAAGCCGAGCGCGGGAGTACCTGCGGCACAAATACATGTCTATACATACATACATCCATACATACGTACATATATATATATATATATGAGTGTATATGTATATGCTATATATGTATATATGTGTATGGGAGAACAATCGGCGTGCTCGTCGGCCATTGCAGGCTCGCACGAACGGGAAACTTCGGAGTGGCCCGAGTGTATCTCGAAAGCCGGTTTACTCAGCTATTCGAGCTTTTAAATAATTGCCGATTCATCGATGACGTTGAAAAACGATCGTTATGTCATTTGCGGCGATCGCGAGGCGTATATCAGGAGTTGCGCAATAGCTTTGGCGATAATTTTTTTTTTGTTTTTTTTTTCTTTGCCTAGTTCTTCGGTCGTATTATCGCGCGTTCGCCGAGCGGTATTCAAGATGCGAATAATGGCGAACGCGTCGGGAGATCTCTCTGGAAGGCCTGGCGAACGCTACTCTGGCGAACGCGCCCGGTCAAACGCGAGGAATGTTGCTCGACTGGTTCTCCCGCACGAGGCTCTATCGAGTGTGTGTATGTGTATACATTAAAAATATACAGTGAAGTCACTCCCGTTCAGCGTGGCCCTCGTGTTTGCGACGACGGAGTCAGGACAACAATCGAGGAGAAATCCGGAGTCGAGACTATTGCCGAGATGGTTTTATGTAGGATCGCACCGTCGTTACGACGCCTGCACACTCGTCGCGTTTTCACGCTTCTTCATTACGCCTGCAGATATACGACGAGGTGTTTGGTAATATCAATGTAAGCTGCGGTTGCGGGTGGCGAAGGAAATATTTGGTCGATTTAATGAAATATTTAGTTGATTGAAACGCATATTTAGTTGATTGAAACGCATATTTAGTTGATTGAACGCATATTTAGTTGATTGAACGCCTATTTAATTGATTAAACGCATATTTAGTTGGGTGAACGCATATTTAATTGATTGAACGTATATTTAGTTGATTGAACGCATATTTCGTTGATTGAACGCATTTTCAGTTGATTGAACGCATATTTAGTTGGGTGAACGCATATTTAGTTGATTGAACGCATATTTTGTTGGGTGAACGCATATTTAGTTGATTGAATGCATATTTAGTTGTTTGAACGCATATTTTGTTGATTGAACGCATATTTTGTTGATTGAACGCATATTTTGTTGATTGAACGCATATTTAGTTGATTGAACGCATATTTTGTTGATTGAACGCATATTTTGTTGATTGAACGGATATTTAGTTGATTGAACGGATATTTAGTTGATTGAACATATATTTATTTGATTGAACATATATTTAGTTGATTGAACATATATTTAGTTGTCTGAACGCATATTTAGTTATTGGAAAGCATATTTAGTTATTAGAACGCATATCTAGTTGATTGAACGCATATTTTGTTGATTGAACGCATATTTTGTTGATTGAACGGATATTTAGTTGATTGAACGCATTTTCAGTTGATTGAACGAATATTTAGTTGTATGAACGTTTTTTTAATTGATCTAAGGGATATTTAGTTGTTTGACCTAATATTTAGTTGCTTCAACGAATGGTTACTTGAATTGAACAAACATTTCGTTCAATCGACCAGACATTTCCTTCGCCACTCGCAACCGCAGCTTAGTTCATATTTTTTTTCGGTGTACGGATTCGGTTCGCTCTAGGGGAGAACGGGGGGCCAAATGGACCATTTTTTTTTTAATCAATTTTTTTTCGCGGCAAATTAAAACCGTCCCGCCTTGCCCCACTCTCAACGACGTGGCGAATCCGAAAGTTTTGCGGGAGGGGGGAGAGCGGAATAACGAGAGCCGGGTTTATCGGAGCCGTGAGCAATGGTGCGTGTACGCCCGACGAAATGATTTCAATGCCCGCAGACGGTGTGGATCCCCTCGACGCCGGACAAGCCCGTCGCAGATAAGCGAAGCTCGTTATGGTATATCGTTTCAAAACTAACGGAGCAACGCCTCAGGTAGAGCACGCGCTTTAGCGTACACTTCGATGACCGGAGTGTCTGGACATTCGAAGAGTCCTCTTCGGCGCACGATACAATAGAAAGGCACAAGTAGCAATCGGTGAAAAACTAATCCGGCATAACGACGGCGATATTAAACTTTTTTCCGATAAAAATTTGAAGATATAGAAAAAAAAAAAAAAAAAAAATTGCTGTTTTCATCGAGCCGGACATGCGTGAATAAATTCGGCATCAAAGGGTTTTGAGAGCTCGCGTGGTTCGGCAAGTTCCTCGTTCTCGCGCATGCGCGAACTTTAACACTCTCCTGCGCCACGGATAGTCCCCGATCGCGCCGATCTTCGTCGATTATTGGGCGAGAATCCGCGATACAAATTCATTTGGTTGACTTACTTGGCTCAGTCAGAGGAACGAAGGATACGCTCGAAGATTACGAGAAAAACTGGCGCACAACGGCGGTCACATATCGTTAGACGTTTTTTTTTTTTGTTTCTTGCCTCTTCCTCTTTGTTTTTTTTTTCCTCATCCGAATGTACAGGCCTCCTGTGCGCGACTGTCGATCGCAAGAGCCGTCGGGAAACCCGGAGCCGAACGTACCGGTCAGGTTTGACTCCCACCCTGAAGAGTCAAGCCCTCTCCCCCTTTCGCTGCCGCACCTGCGAGAGCGAGAGAGCCGTGTTTCCCCCTGCGGCTATACCTGTTGCCAGTCTGCGTGCGCAGCTCTCGATTGTTGCCTTCGTGCATATCGCCGTTACGGAGGTGTGCCTCGAAACGCCGACCATCGAGAGAGCCATCGAGGAACTAACTTTATATCGCGGCAGCTCAAGAGTACGAGAAGAAGCCGGAGATGCGACTCCGCAGTCTACGTAACTCTCAGGATGACGCGAATATCTTTTACTGTGCTTTTTTTTTTTTTTTTTTTTTTTTTTTTTTAATTTTCACTTTACTCGAATTACCTCGAGAGAGTCGGAGCTGCAGCTTGAATGAAATGAACGCGTAATTTGAAATTATAAAAATTAAGGTAGCTATGTCGCTTCGCGCTCATTTTGCACAAGTTCGAGAAAAAAATAGGAGAAAATTGCATGTACTTGTCGGATGGTATAAAATTCGGAAAAAATTCATGCATACCAAAGGTACCGAAAAGATTAATCGTGCGTAATAATAGTTCCACGATGTTATTGACAAAATGAATCAAAAAATTAATTGTTTAAGAAATTATCCGGCAACATAACTCTTTTTTTTGTTTTTTTTTTTTTTTATTTTCACTTTACTCGAATTACCTCGAGAGAGTCGGAGCTGCAGCTTGAATGAAATGAACGCGTAATTTAAAATTATAAAAATTAAGGTAGCTATGTCGCTTCGCGCTCATTTTGCACAAGTTCGAGAAAAAAATAGGAGAAAATTGCATGTACTTGTCGGATGGTATAAAATTCGGAAAAAATTCATGCATACCAAAGGTACCGAAAAGATTAATCGTGCGTAATAATAGTTCCACGATGTTATTGACAAAATGAATCAAGAAATTAATTGTTTAAGAAATTATCCGGCAACATAACTCTTTTTTTTTTTGTGATAATGATTCGTTCATTTTTCTGAATACGTATGAATTTTTTTCAGATTTTTCAGTCAACTTTGATTTTTTTTTTTTTTTTTTATGATGTGGAAAAAATGTGTGAAAAAAATAAATCAAAGTTGACTGAAAAATCTGAAAGAATTCATACGTATTCAGAAAAATGAACGAATCATTTTCATCAAAGAGAAAAAAGTTGGTTTGCCCGATAATTTGTTAAACAATTAATTTTTTTTATTAATTTGTTAATAACATTTTTAAATTATTATTGTGCGAAATTAGTCTTTTCGGGGTCTTTGATATGCATGAATTTTTTTCAGATTTTTATAAGGTGCTGAAAAGATTGATTTTCCATCATATCATAATAATCCCAAAATGTTGTTACAAATTAATGAAAAAAATTGTTCAACCGATCCCTGGCAACTTAACTTTTTGTTCATATAAAAAAAAAAAAAATTGTTTATCTTTTTGAATGCGTATGAATTTTTTCAGAATTTTTGTCTATTTTTTTTTAAATTACGTTTTTTTTAATTAACTAAAAACGCAATTTTCAAATATTACAAGAAACTCTGAAAAAATTCATATTTGTTTAGAAAAATTAACGAATCGTTTTCATTTTTTTTTTTTTTTTTTTTTAAAGTTAGATTGACGGGTGATTTGTTGAGAAATTTTTGTTTTCGTTAATTTGTCAATGACATTTTGGAATTATTATTATGAAAAATCAATCTTTTCGGCATCGTCCATGTGGTTGATTTTTTTTTTCAGATTTTTATCCCATCGAGAAGCGTTCGAAATTCCTCTCTGAATTTCCTGTGAACTCACGTGGGCTAAGGCTGTTCGCCAAGTACTATCTTAAACAAAAAGCATGTGAATAAAGGATTGCTGAAAGTGTAATTTTCGTGAAATATTTTTTTAAGTGACTCATCGGACTTTGAGGGTGGAAAGACGACGTATTCAATGTACATGCAGCTCGTGTTCTGTGAATAATGGATTAACAATTTTTATGCAATTTTTATGAAATATTTTTTTTCAACGAGACTCGTCGGACTCGAAAGATTGGTAGACGACGAATGAATGCACATACACAGTCCGTGTTCATCTTTCAATGACGATATACATATATATTTATTTATTGCGTATTAAAGGTTCATACAAAGATATAACAATGATCTTCACATATTGCGGCGCTACGGGTGCTCACGTTTACTTATTGCAGATTATTGTTTCATGGAATTGATTTAAAAACGAATTGTTACTTCGTGGTCGGGATATGTCGCAAAGTTTTATGTCTCGTGCTTATCCGTTGCGCCCGTGCCTGATTTCCTGTTCTTTTTTTTTTTTTTTTTCCTCTCTCTTTAAACTCTTACTTATCTTACACATTAATTACGGATTCGGCCTTTGCTTCACCGACGCGGAGAGATAGAGGGAGATAACTCTTTATAAATCGTCGTAAACTTTGTCGAAAGTCCGCCCTTCGACAACAATTCGTCGATGGTCTTCGAAAGGAGAGTTCTCACGGCTCACTAAATTTTCGTCGGTACATCCTTAGTAATTCAAGTCGAAGAACGACCTTCTTTGAGGCATGTGTGTGTGTGTGTGCGCGCACACAACAGTTGCGACACGCAGAGATAAAGTCTCGATCATCTAATCGACATTTTAGATGAAAACAATAAGGATCGCTGTTGGCGATTTTTTTTTTTTTTTTTTTTTTTTTTTTACCAAATTGCTACGTCGAGTAAAATTGTACACATTATATACATATAAAAATGCCGTATTGACAATCGTTGAGAAATTTTCTTACTATTACAGTGAATGCAAAAATCATTGAAAAATTGCCGATCAGCAAACGACGGTCGAGACTTCACCGTGGCGTTTCCATGAAAAATTACAAGTGACAAATCCATGTGAGTAAATTCATCGTCTACTCTCTAATTGCACGTTGCGGACACGTCGTAACTTCGAGTGTCGCTTATCTTCCTCATCGTTGAAGTTTGCTTCTTTTGTTTTGTTTTGGTAAAAACCTTCTTCCTTTGCTTCCTGCAACATATCTTATTTCGTTACTATATATGGACTTTTAAATATATTAACTATAATACAGATTGTTGAGAGAGCGACGAGAGTCGTCCCGTCAATATCGCCAGAGTCACGTGAAAGAAACCCGCGTATTTATTTGAGAACAAGTAAAAAATAAAAAATTAAAAAAAAACAAAATGAAAAGTAAAAATTAAAAATGAAAACGAAACGGATTTTATCGCTAATATGGAACGTCGAGTTTGTGCGTTCATTTACAAATCGTCGTCAATGTTCGACGAGGCCACGAACTCCGCGACCTCGGTATTTATTTATTTATTTATTTTTTTTATTTTTATATCATTATTAAATTATCATAGACACCCTGTATTAAGTTCCGTTTATATTAATAATTTAATCTTCGTCGAAAGTAATTAATTATCAGTACAAGTAGCCTAAGAAGCACGCACGGAGGGATATTAGTTATAGGATTACCACGCGTACCATTCCCAGCCGCAATTAGAATGTAATCCCGGCGACACTGGTTCATTATTTCATTTTAATACTGATTTGCAATTCTATAGTTAAATGGTTTTTTTTTTATTTATTAATTTTTTTTTTTTTTTTTTATAAGATTAAAAATTACCGTAGCGCGAGCCCCGTCGCAAGCTCTGCGCTCAGTCTAATAATACACGCGAAGCTCTGCCACCGATTTGTTTCCAATTAACGAATGGAGAGAGAGTTCCATCTATACAAGTCAATTGTGCTTTCATTGGAAAAATTTTTATTTAATTTACTTTGTAATTTTTTTTTTTTTTTTTTTTTCTTTGCTCTCGGTGCACATCAACAGGGATAAATTGATCGGTGAGATCTTTGTCAGGCCATATAACCTGCTTGGTGCCGTAGTGTTTATTGCAATTTTCTTTTATCTTACTTTTTTTAAAATAAATGACGGGTAAGTACGGTGCGTGATTTGGCAAAACGTTAACATTAACATCGATCGCCAATGGCGGATTCAACGTACTGGCCGGCGCTATTGAACGAAAGCGAAAGTTGTTCGTCCGGGCTCATCGCCTGCGGAACGAACCGTACTACTACTTTATCACACGTCTTTTGCTTTATTCTTCGTGCTTCGCACGTTCGTGACCGATATATTATAGACGCCAAGCGCAGAGACGTCCGTGAGATACAGAACCGAGATAAATCGTGGACCGAAACGATGAATCTTGCCTCGATTAATAAAGCTATCCCGCTCGGCTCCTTTCGTTAATCGCATTTATTGTCAATGGCAAACGAATCTGTTATCGAATTGTAGCAAAAAAAAAAAAAAAAAAATAGGTTTTCACCAACGTCTGTCTGCTTCGTTCGCGCGAATCGATTACAATGAACGCGAAGAACAGTCCATAGAGGCGTTTTCCAATGTCCGGGGTTGAAATGAAACACACAATTCTTTTCGTTCCTTTGTCTCTCTCATTCTTTATTTCTTCTTTTATTATTTTTTTTGTCTCATTATTTTAGATTTTCTCAAAACGTTTTATCATTTTTTTTTTTTTTTTTTTTTTTGACAGACGTTGGAAAAATCGCACCTTTCCTAAATTTGTTTTTTTTTTTCTCAGTCTTTTCACAGACCTCTGCGTTTGTCGCTTTAATTCGGTACTATAATTAATACAAAATATACTCTATCATTTATCTCATTAGTGATGGTGACAATAATATTTAATTAGCGTTACTCGAATGGCGGTCGATCGTCGCGGCCTCGGCTCCTTTCTCGGCGCTATTACACACTGATAACGTTAACGATTACTTTGTAGTCCGTGAGACTGGATTCTATTGCGAAAAAAAACGCGAGAGTATTTTTTTTGCAAGCGACTTGATAAATCACAATTGAATGACCGCATTCAATGATGATTAACAAATTGTCGATGCGTATTATACTCAGCGTAGGCGGAAATGAGAAAGAGTCCTCCGATTTTACGTCGGGGAAATCGAGGCAATGGCTATGGCCTAAATAGACATATTTACACGAAAGGCCAAACTTTTTTTTTCTCAGGACACCGTAGTGTTGACTCGTCGAAAGGGATTTTAGTTTTTCATATCTTTGTCTTCACAAATGAAACAAATAAAGAGGCCAAATAAATGGCCGCGAGAGAGGAGAAAAGAGCCCGCCGCGCGTAAGACCGCCATCGTTTCTAAAAATTGGTTTTATATCCATTCACGATTTTTTTTTTTTTTTTCATTATTCTAACGTTCAGTTCTAGGAGAAGCGCCTACGTCTTAATACATAATACAAAGTGTTATTCATTTCATTTTTCCGTTCTTAATGGAATTTAATTGGGTGTTGTCGTCGTGTTTCGCTACTTGTTAATCAAGTCACACACCTCGAAGAACACGTAATATACCTCGTGTTCCTCTTTCGTTATCATTTCTTTTTTCTTTTTTTTTTTGTTTCGTCGTTTATAAAGAGACACGTACGGGTGTCCCGTCGCATATCGTCGACAAGAATTAAATAAATAATCGTTGAAAAAATATATTATTAAACGTATAGGTACGGATAGAGAATTAGTGTTTTTTTTGTTTCCTTTTCTCAAAGAGTAATTAATAATACATTGCGTAAAGTGTTCGTTTTTGTTTCTTTTTTTTCTCCCCGCATCCGAACTCTCCAGTATCGTTCGTTCACATTTACACACGCAACAGACACACACACACGCATAATATTTTCTGGCTCTCGCATTCTACATTCTTCGAATTAGAACGCATTTCTTTTTTTTTCATTTTAGTTTTTAACTTATACTCCACAGATGCCATTGCCAGAAATTAAAGCCAAACCCTCACATCGTCAGCGTCACGTTGAAACGTCGATTAGTCGGTTAGTCGTCGATTTATCGTCAGATTACAAAATTTATAATTTCGAATATTCTATCTAAATAGATACATCATATATAGAATTTGCTTTTTTTTCATTCTCAAATTTATAATTGAAATTTACTCGCAGACGTTGCTCGTCTTCTCTTTTAAAAATTCTTTTTTTTTAACATCCAATTTTACTCTCGGAGTCATTGAACTCATTCGTATCGTTATCCATATCCTCCTTCCGTGGCTCTATATTAATTAGTAACAAATCGATTGCGAGTCCAAAAACGGTCCGTACCGTATGAGATCATGACTTGACGAAAATGCCACTCGCATCGTTGAAATTCTTCGCGTTTGGAGACAAACTCACTACGAATAAATCACGCGCGGCTCCCTCCCGGTCTCTGACTTGCTATTTCCGAGACCCTTAACAACCTAATCGTATTATAGCATTTTTTTTTATTCGCACAACAATAACGTTTTCATTCCGCCGCGAACCGTGAATTTACAGTTTCGCCTTCATTCTGATTGCTTTCAATATTCATAATGTACATCGCGATTTTTCCATGCCGATTGGAAAACAATTCGGGTTTTCGGTCAAGTTACTTCGAACGTTTCCAGAAAATACTCGACGCGGCAGGATAAATCGACAGACGGCACGAGCCCTCCAATCGGGATTCGCGATCGTCACCCTCCGTTCCAGTATTCGAAGAACGAAAAAAACGCGTGGCTATCTTCGTAGGCTCTACAGTTTTGGTTCGGCTGATTAATACATTATATATTTCCTCGTCTCCACATTTCTTGTCTCCGTTTGGTTGGACTTTGTGGCACATCCCGAAGAAAGAAATACAAACGTTAGAGAGCAAACTCGATGCTCGCGTGGGTCGTTTCTCGTTCCTTAACATCGTACCAATATTCCAGTGGTCCTTTGCGTAACGTATACAACATTTACAGGCCGTTTGGAACGAGTCACGACTTCGCGACATGCGAGCTCGCACAGAAAAGAAAATCGAAAAGTATGTTTGAATATAACGTATCGTTGACTTCGTTTGCGTCTAGACGTGAGAACAAAGAGAATTATGAGGCGGACCCGTCGGGTCCATCCCCTTATTTTATTATTATTATTATTATTATTATTATTATTATTATTATTATTATTATTATTAATGTTATTATTATTATTATATGTACTGCCTACGCTATTCGCGCAGTGGTCATTCTCGCTTTCGCAATTGGACACAATTCTCACTCATCGCAATTACACATTTTTTCATGCACTCGAATTTTCTCAGTCAGACGACCTCGGGCATCTCCAATCGCGTGTGGAGAACGCCGAGTATAATTATACTTGCACAGACGACACGTAGAAAATGGAAAAGACACGTTTTTTTCATCTAGATTATAAATGTTTGTTTCTTCTTTTTTCTTCTTCTTCTACTTTTTCTTCATCTTCTTCTTCTTCCCGCTTCCTTCCCGCCTCCTCGCAAACGGTTCCTTTTATGCTCAGAGCCACTTGCTCCAGCGTGTATTATGAATTCCACTGTTAGAGTCAGAGCGTACACGCGCAAGTTTCTCTCAAAGATCAATCGAGACAACGAGAGCGCTCGTTACAAGGTGCGAAGCTCACAAAGATCCAGAATGCTTCGTCTCTTCGTATTTCTCTTTACATTTGGTATCGCGTTACTGCCGTAGCGAACTCGTGAAACTGGGAACAGCTTTCGCAACGGGGTTGCGAACTGTGCGAACGATGTCGCGACGTCTCTCATCGCCCTGACTACAGTGTCGAGTGATTGACAACACTCCAGTGCTCTCTTCGCTCTACGCGCGCGCTCTCTCCCTCTCCCGTTTCTATCTTACTCTCGAAAAATGCCTTAAAAAGTTCATTGGTCGTTTCCTCTCAGCCGGATTGCTCGGTGTCTCGTCTCTCGTTTCTCAATTATTCCGGCACATCGACGAGCAAAGGATAATTTCAACGTCTCGCGAACAAATTTCATTGGCCCCTCGATGTGCTGCAATGCGACTCGGATTGATGGTCACTGACGATTGTCCCCCGGATTTCTCACACCCGAAGGAGGCTCCTCAGGGTGGAGGACAACGAGTCGAGACGGTACTACGAGTCCCACTCCTCGTAGCCACCTCGGAAAAGGGTCCAACAGCCCGACGGCGCCGATCTAACGCCACCGTTTCCAGCGTCCTCGTTCTCGTCCGCATCGTCGTCGTCGTCGTCTCCGACGTTGTTGTTCCTGACGACGTTTATATCGTTGACGCTGACGGAGGTTGCGGTAGCGATTTCGATGACACCAGCGGACCGCTGGGACCCCTATACTCAAATACCCGACGAACTCTTCGGACAGTCGCTTTTCGGGCTCATGTTCTGATTTCCCGAGGATAGCGGCGAGGGCGACGCGCCACCGTCCTCCTGTCTCTGTTGCGCGACGGTAACGCCGTTCTGCACGTAGTGAGTGAGCCTCGTAGGCAGCGAGCCCGAATTCAGCTGGTAGAACTCGATCAACTGCAGAAGGTCGTAGAACTTCGTTGCGCCCTTGTCCAACGTGTAGAGCCAGCAGTTTCTGCGCTCGTCGAATACCTGCGAAAAATAAAAAGTAGAAAATTATGATCAAATTTATATTGAAATTTATAAATAAAAGACGGTGAGGAACGGCGTCGACGGTGAGTATCCGACGAGCGTCGTATATAATAATTTTATTGTGGGCGCTAATTTTAAAGCGCGAAGGAATTCGCGTCGCGCCAGAAATGAGCGCCGGGGTGAACGCTACGCAAGACGCTCGACGTGGCCTTGATCTAGAATCTCGATTTCTCGACGGGGGGGACGACACATTCGACCCGGAATATTCGTGGAAAAATGTTTTACGATTTTAATGTCAGATGCGAAAAATTATTATTTTTTTTCCGTCGGAATGCGTCGGTGCTTATTCGTCACAATTTTCTTTATTTGCCATCGTCGGAAATATAAATTTCCGGTTTTTAAATTTCACGGTCCGTAGCGAGGGTACGAAGACGCCCGGGCCGCGACAACTCGCCGGTTATAACGATTATAAGACGAATGAAAGTAAATTTGTATTTATACTCACGGGTTGTATCTGAGCGTGGAAGACCTTTTCGCTGTATTTGTATGTTAGTACGTAAGCTCCTGGATTGCTTTTGCTCTCCCGCACGAGAAACACCCTGAAAGTATAGAAAAGAAAATTCATTAATTTCATTTCGAATGGACCGTCGACGCTTCTTGCTCATTAATCGAAATGCACTTCTATTTTTCTCAATCCCTCTGAACATTTTTATAACTTTTGGCGAACGGTAAAAGTAAACCAAACAAGGCTTTGTTCGCGTGTAAAGTATGGCTCTCTCTCTCTCTCTCTCTCTCTTTCTCTCTCACTATCCCCCTCTCCGGTCTGAAAGTCAGAAACGAGGCGTGGCAGGTTATAAATTACAGCGTCGTAAACGAGACGAGGACAGAAGAAAACGGACAACATAGTACGAAGATCGCCGGCACAGGAAGATGCCACGGCTTGGGCTCGGTTGTAAAGTTGATTGCTCTGCGGCTACGCGATCTTAAAAGTCGCGGTGAAGGTCTCCCCGCGAGGTCTGGCCCTTCTCCCGCTCTCACGATCATTTTATGTCTCTATTTTTATTTTTATTTTTCCTCTCCCTTGTCTCTCTATGCGAACGGCCTACAATTAGTCGCAACTTTCGAACGGCAAGAACTGGCAAGAAGCACGAAACTTGTTTAAGTTCACTTGATAATTCGAGGTTTGCGAAGCGAGGCCTTTTGCGGGATGAGTGAAGTGAAGAAGAGGTCTAGGAGCCTGCGAAGATAAGAAGAAAACGATTGGTCTACGAGCGAGCTACGGAAAAATATTAGTTATTAAAACGATCGTGCTCCGTTTAGCTTCTTTCTTTTTTCGGAGTTCACGATACTCCACATCTAATATACACTGGAAATTCAACGCTCGTCGAAATGAAACAATATTTTAAGCCGCTGCCGCCCTTCGATTATACGTCTGTCTCGCAGCGACTCCGTCGCGATTACTTTCGGACTGAAAGCCACTTTACGACTCCTCGTTTGGCACTCTAAAAGGACACGAACAAAAAAAAAAAAAAAAAATAATGATAAAAAAAATTTAAGCGGAATAAGTCAGAACCTTCGAAGTCCCGTGCCATTTGCTCGATTGACAAGTGGACAGTCCATTGAGCGAAAAGGCAAATTTCATCGGGAAGACAGACATTAATCATCTGTCTTGTGTACAAAAATTTATACTCTCTTGTGTACAAAAATTTATACTTATAAGAACTCTATTTCGGTCGAGATTCCACAATAAATGAACTTGCCTAAAATCTGCCTTCCCAATGTAATTTGTGCGTTGTGCCCGATTCGTATTATTTGCTTCCTCACTGTTTCGCTCTCGACCCTCACTGAGACTTCCTATCTCTTTTATTTACTTATTTTTATCCTCCCCGAGGCGCAAACGAAAGAATTTACCTTCGTCTCATTAAATTCTCCACATTTAAAAGCAATAGTCCGCTGCGAGCGACGGTGCAATTTGTCGCGGCAATTTCTTAACTCGCGTCTCTCGACTTTCGAGCTTCTCTCGCGCCCGACGAAACTTCTCGGACGATCGAGACGTCACGATTATGGTAATTTATGCGTCCCCGGCCAAGCCCACCACCGCGACGAGTCGAATCGTCCTCTAGCGTACACGTTTCCGAGACTCGCCCCCCCCCAGCCCCATGCTCGAAAGTATAGCAGTTAATTATCGGTTTCGCGACTTTATCCGAGCGCAATAATTAACGATTTTGCCCGCAATATCGGTACCGCTCGCTCGACAAAATCTTTTCTTCTTTTCTTCTTCTCATTCAACGGTACGAACGGAAACAACGCGAATTATAATACAGCGAAACGGAATCGGCCTCGAGGATAAATACACCGAAACGAAGAATCGAGAGAATCCCGGGATTTATTTGCCGGATCCATAGCAATGAAACTCGAAGAAACTTCGAGCAGCTCTTCGGGAGTCTAACTGACGGTGGCTTAAAGTATGAGATCAGCTTATGCGGCTCTTTCTATCTCCGGTGCGGCTAGCTCTATACTCGGAACGTGCATCCGCACGAAACAAAGTCCGGTCATGAGACCTCGAGAGAGAGATAGCAAAACTCAGACAACTGTAATTTAGCAATACCATTGGGTGGGTGTGCGAGAGGGGGGGGGGGGGGGGGTAAAAAGAACGGGGAGTAGGAACGTAGTAATTTAGTGACGGTGTAGAGAGTTTCGAGAGGCAAGCCGAACTGCGAGATAGTGAGCCAACCGGCCATGGGAAATGACTTTGCACGATTCGCAGACGCACTTAGAAATGCATAATAAAATCTTGCCTCCACCCGCGCCGCCCCGCCGCCACTATCGGACCAGCGAACCGTGGCTCAAGCTCGCTTATAATAGTTACAATTCCCGGGAAACGAGTTCGAGAACTTTGATTAAGAGTCCTGAGGCAATTCACCCGACCACCCCACCTCTCGTTCGTCACTAATTTCTAAATGAGACTGTGAGTGGACGCGGAAGGTGGCCGGGAGAAAATGGACACAGGAAAGTCACGGATAACAGGGCGGGACAAAAAGGAACCCCGGGACAAAGTAGACTTCCGCTCGAAATAAGAGCTCTTACTTTTGTCTCGTGAAAAAAAAAAATGGTAAAAATGGTAAAAATGGTAAAAATGGTAAAAATGGTAAAAATGGTAAAAATGGTAAAAATGGTAAAAATGGTAAAAATGGTAAAAATGGTAAAAATGGTCCACTTTGCAAAATGGTCCAGCAGCTTTAGCATTACACGACGTATTATGAAAGTCACTTGTGTGAGGAGAGGATCGTAAAACGGTACCGGTTCTATCGTCGGTGCACCGGCTCGAAATACGAGAATATCTAGCGGATGTGCCATTATCATTTTCCTCGGCACGTCGAGAGTTTCGGATTTCCGCTGGAGCACCGGACAAATGTTGCGGCGTGTTTTGCACACCGATTCTTTCTACTTTATTGATTTGTAAATACAAACCAATAAAATAAAGTCAAATGTGAATGAAATTCAAACGTACCCGTCGACTGAACCGTGATCCTTGATGATCGCCGCGGCGATGTCCCTGTTGAGACCGCTGTGAAACCATGGCTGCAGAACGTGAATTCCACCGTCGAGACCGTGTAGCCTGACCATCGCGCAGCCGGGCGGTGGTCTCGAGAAGGGTCTCCACCTTCGTCGCCAAATAATTCCCTCGTTCTCGGCAATGTCTTTGGCCTCCTTGGGATCCTCGACTATCCTACCGACGCTTCCTGTGAAATCCATCGCGACCCTCGACCGCAGTGACTCCTGTAGAATAGAACCGATATTTAAAAAATGATGAAAAAAAAAGCAAATTAGACAATATTACAATATCCGTAGAATATTTTTGCGATTAACTTTCACATGTGCTTTGCGTTTGTGATATTCTCAAGTGTAGTCTTATTATCAGTTTCATTGTTATTAATATAACGATTATTATTATTATTATTATTATTATTATTATTATTATTATTATTATTATTATTATTAATGTAAAAGTGTGGATAACCCGATGTAACGTGGAGCGGGGCAAAACGGGACAGTGAGCAAAACTCAAGATCCCAATAATTTTTGGGTGTCCCGTTTTGCGCTGTTGACACATCCGGATTTTCGGTCCCGTTTTGCCCCACTGTTCCACCCGAAAGCGATAGGATTATGGTGTTTTGCCCCACTGTCCCATTTCGCCCCGCTCTTCCCTATGTCTATCTATTTATTCTTTCGGCACTTCGTGGTGCTCGGGAAGGGGGGGGGGAGGATAAGCAGTTCTGGCATTCTAAAAAAAAGCGCACGACGGAAAATCCATCGGATCTCAGGTCAGCTCGTAAATAAATAATTTTATAGTCGTGGATGAAAAGTTATTGAATGAATCGACGGTCGGTCGTTAATGGTAGGTTCGTATCGCTGTGTTGTGTAAAACGATGTAATGATTTACCATCCCGAGTGGCATTGCGCGAAGAGAGATTTGCCAAGAAGCGCGAGGATAATGGGTGGGGGGGGGAGAAGAAGGGGGAATCTCTGGTGCGGTGTTTATCGTGGGGTCTCTCCTTCTCGAGTTCGATCTCAAGGAACCCAACGACCGGAGCCTCTCTGTGCTCCGTCCCGATCTGCCCGGCGCGCACCGAGCCGATATTTCCCAACGACTCTCCCGGTCCTCACCCACCGCTTTACGCCGTCACTCCATTCAATGGAAAATAATAATTTATGCCTCTGTGCGACGGATCGTGTGAGTACAGCGAGCCGGGGATATATCGGGAGAGTCGTAAACGGGCCTCGGGTATGGTGCGAGAGATGGGCCCCCACGCGTTACGGGCACGGCGCAAAGGCAAACCCGATCGGTCCGTCTGCATGACGCGGTGTACGTCATTGTATTGTACGAACGATCGCGTAGTCACACACCGTTGAGAGCTGAAACTCTTGACTCTCGGTGGTCGTCGGTGGTTCTCGACTCGACGTCGCCGAGAGAGCCACGCTGCTAGACGTCGGGAGGACCACGAAGATGGAGGAGAAAAAAAATAAAATATACGACGTCGAGTTGATTGATCGTCGAACGGGGACAAATTCTACGACAGTAGCTTCACATTCTCTTGCCGTGTTCCATTCGCTTTTGATTTTTTTTTTTGTTTTTTTTTTTAAAGCGACGCTCGGCTCTTTATCCCGTTCGTCCTCTTCGGGTCGCTTGGGGGAAACTGGAAGTGAACGACAATACGGGAAAGGGCGAATGTGGCATGCCACTAACCCTTCGAAGCATAGGACACGATGGTCGGTCAGCTACTTCAACCCTGTTTTTTTCTTCAATAAAAAAAATGTTCTTCAAAAAACAGGGTGCAAGTAGGTGACATACCAGTATGTCACTGTGCTCCAAAGGGTCAAGGATGTGCATCACACATGCATTCCCAACGAAAAGCTTAATGCGATTAGTTAATTTCAGTACTTCGCGACATGCCAGAAATCCGAAGAAAATTAGACGCACTGCGTATGTCGAGATCTTTGATCTTGCATAACAATAATGCCAAAAAGTTCTTAACGGATGATTGAAAAATTAATTTTTTTTTTTCAGAAGAAAGTCGGCGACTCTTTATTTTCTCTTTTTTAAATGAATCCCTTGATTTTTTTTAGAATTCACATGAATTTTTTGAAGAATTTTCTATCATTGCAACTTTTTTTTTTTTTTTTTTTTTCTCGAAAAGTTGTAAAATCGATGTGGACGCATCGTATTTCGGATATGTTTTTGTATGACGATTCTACAGTACAGCACAAAAAGTTTCGAGGCCAATTTTGCGGCGTCCGCTCCGTAGTTGCGGCAGTGAAAAAAAAATTCAAAAATACAAAACTCAAAAATGATAAAAAAAATTCTGAAAAAAAATGTACGGATCTTCTGGAAAATCAATGAATTCATTTGAAGAGTTAAAAAAAAAAGAAGAAGTTTCACTGATTGTCTGTTGAACAATTGTTTTAAAGCATTTTGTTAATAACTTTTTGACATTGTCATTGTGCAAAATGAATGTTGTCGTCATCTTTAATACAGTTGATTTTTTCGGATTTTTATGCCATCGGTAAGTGTTGAAATTCGCACTGAATTTCACTTTTGACGGGAAATGTACGTGTGAAGCCCCCTCAAGATATTCCACCGTACGACACAAACTCGTGTCTGAACTCGACTTATTATTTTTCACCTCTTTACTTTTGTGTTTTTTTTTTTTTTTTTTTTTTTTTTTTATGTCAGCGGAAAATATAAAGTCTCAAAGAATGAAAATAGAAATGATTGCCTCAATGCACGGTTGAATAAACTCCGTCTCTAACAATTTTTGTTTGCGCAACTCCCTTCGCGATAAATATAAAACGCACGATGGACGTCTCCCGGTCACGCACAATGGGATAGTCGTGCTCTTTTGTAAGATGAAGCAAGTGCAAAGAAATAGTCGAGGAGGAAAAAAAAAAAAAAAAAAAAAAGAAAGAAAGAAAAATGCCTGACTGCGTGGGGGTTTCCGTTGATTTACACCTGCCTACGCGGTGGCAGTCCGGGCACGGTCTCCGTCTCTGCCATTAACGATTGTTTTGTGTTATAATACCACGAGTCGAGTACGCGGACCAAGTATTAACCGATGTGCGCGTGTGTGTGTGTGTGTGTGTGTGTGTGTGTGTGTGTGTGTGTGTGTGTGTGTGGAGAATAAAAGAGAACCTCGTGAATCTTGATCTCGCGTGATTGTGGCCCTGCGGTAGCGACCGGCGCGAGATATCGCCGTACGAAACCTTTCCACGCTATTCTCATTGCATCACGATTTTCAATGAGTTTCGTAATACCGTTACAGGTAACTACAATTCTTCGCGTGGCTCGGCTCTCGGCACAAAGATCGCGGGAAACATTCGACGGTTCTCGTCTCTCTGTATCACTTACGCGGAGAGCCTCGACATTTCAAACTCACCGGCCGATCTCTGGCTGCGTCGATAAATCTGATGGATTAATACACAGATGTGTCTCCGCGGTGTTCCCGCCGTGGCGGGCTCGGCGATACGACGGCCTTCGACGTGCTCCCTAACGAACGGGAGAAAGCTCGAGCGATATATTGGATCAATAAATCGAGATTGATCAATGAGAAAATCTGATTGATCGACGTTCGGCTCGATTGGTTTTTTGTTTTTTTTTTGTTTTTTTTTTTTCGAAAGGTGCGTGCGAGCCACGACATTCACTCGAGAAAAATCGTCCCTTCGCGTTAAACGAGGCAGAGACGTTGTATGGATGCGTTAACCGACTCGGCACCTTTCCCGCACAAGCCGCGACGGATCGATCCTGGACCAGCCGGGATTTCTCCGTCGCTCGCTCTCGCCGAGCCCGGTCTCGCTCCTTTTCCCCGCCTGGCTTCGCCGGTGCAGCACGGGGAAAGTGACGCTCCCCTCGTAATGTACACTTCACCCCAGTGGCCTTGACATTGGGAGAGCCGAGTGTAGCAACCCTCGCCTCCCACCCCGCCGTCGCCGTTCTCGGCGACACGCATTATAGCGCCAAGTTGGCCGAAGTGCAACAGAACACGAACGGCACGCAGCGCGAGGGACGATTTCCACGGGTGTTGGTCGGTGAGGGACGCAGGAAAAATCGATGACGGAGTAAAGGGAGGGCCTCGATTTGATTGCCTATTGAACATTTTATCGGGGATCTATGGATATTGCATGCATTATGGATTCGGAGGGTCGAAGTACGCGTATAATTAAAGGGGTAGGAGCATCGGCACTATACAGTGGCAGTTTGTTTGGCGAATTGACTGTACAGAGTACAGTAGAACCTCGATTATCCGAACCTTCGATTATCCGAACGTTCGATTATCCGAACGTTCGATTATCCGAACCTTCGATTATACGAACCTTCGATTATACGAACCTTCGATTATACGAACCTTCGATTATCCGAACCTTCGATTATCCGAACCTTCGATTATCCGAACCTTCGATTATCCGAACCTTCGATTATCCGAACCTTCGATTATACGAACCTTCGATTATACGAACCTTCGATTATACGAACCTTCGATTATACGAACCTTCGATTATCCGAACCTTCGAACTGGTCTCGGCCGCAATTGGTTAGGATAATCGAGGTTCTACTGTAATTGGAAATTTTTTTCTTTACGGAACATTTATTGGACAGTTCGTTCATTTGTACTTTTCCCATTAATAAAGTATTCGCCGAGCGGTTTAAATAATTGAAGGCCCTCAAAATTTTGGCCAACATAGTGAGCTCCGACTATCTTAAAGCGTGTGTGCAGCAGTTTTGCGGCTTTTGGAGGAGCAGCCGGGGGCGGGGATGGTTTGCTCGCGCGGAGCGACATCATCGTTGTTGGATGCACGTGCTGGGTCAGGGTAGAGGTAAATTCCATGTAAGTTATAGGGCACGTGATACTCAGGACGGAAC
This sequence comes from Amblyjoppa fuscipennis, assembly GCA_963575735.1. NCBI lineage: Eukaryota > Metazoa > Arthropoda > Insecta > Hymenoptera > Ichneumonidae > Amblyjoppa > Amblyjoppa fuscipennis. The sequence goes on along the minus strand of OY754495.1, from coordinate 13,003,044 downwards.
CAGCGGCGTACAACCAAGCTGGATGGCACGAAGCCAAGAATAGTTGCTTGCTCGAGGGATGAGCAAAATACTGGCGAGAGGAAGAGCTCGAATGCTTGTACGTTACTCATCACCGAGTATCCTAGCTGAGGAAAATATCAATGTCCCAGAGTGATAGCGGTTACCACTGTACGCTATAGCGGAGCGACGGATGAGACGAACTATATATGCCTATATAATACGTACATACGTTTACATATGTACGTGTGTGTGTGTGTGTGTGTGCTACAAGCTAATGTAGGTAAGCGTTCACGAAGGAAGATAGAACTCAAGAACTAGGTGCACTCACGCTCTGGAACGATAAATCTTGGTGAAAGATGAAGACGCGCGCCGTTAATCTCGCGATGGAACAGTCAAACGGAACGGAGCGAGCGAGCGGTGACCGGGGGCTGCCATTTATCAGGCTGAATCTCTGTGCTCCGGCAGGCTCCGCCGCCGCTGCCTGCACCAACGTCGGCCGAACTCCTCTCGCGAACCCGAGAACCAGCGCAATTCGGAGCCAGCTCGATAGCTGGCTTTGCACTCGACATGCACCGTTCGGTGTACCCCGCTAGTCATTGTCATTGACAGAAAGGCCCCCATCGGACTGAGAATTCTACGTAGATTTTGCCCACGATCGTGAGGCGTGGAGAGGGAGAGAGAGAAGAGAGAGGAGTGAAGCGCCCGAAGTGGTGAAGGGTGCACTCTCGAAGTGGTACGAGTCAGTATTAGATCGGACATCCCGGCATTCGGGCAGTTCACAAACGGGGAGACGATGAGAAGGGGCGGGACAGAAGTGCCGAATGCTGAATATTCAGACGGGCCGCGTATTGTCGATTTTTTTTTTCCACACTACTCGAAATAATCGGAAAATCCTGACTACCAATATTTTTAAAACAGAAAAGTCAATGTTTCGAATTTAAATTCGGAACATTCGGCATTCGTAAAAAAAAAAAAAAAAAACATGACGGAATAAATTTCAGTAAGCCCGACAAACCGATTGTAAAGTTAACTGACAATTAAATAGTAGCTATCGAAACTAAAAACGAATTTTAATTATCAGAAAGCTTAAAACTCCGAGCACGTTACGGCAGCATTAACGTTTACTGGTGAATAGCCCAATTGTTCGAAGATTTAATGCTCCGAACAGAGAGTAACCGATGTGCGGGTATCTCGAAATAAATTATCAGACAGTGTAAAAATACGAGAGATCCTTTAATCACACAAGCTTCCAATCTTTGGAACTTTGGTTATTTTTCTCGGAATTTAATTTCATATAATTTTTTTCTTCGTCGACCATAATCATCGTACGATTCATTCTATTGAATATTTAGACTTTCGTTGAAATTGATCTGTCGTAAAAATGTATCGAGTGATATATTTCGATTCGGCCTTTTGCACCTTCGAAGTTTCGACAATCCGTGTATTTAATCCCGTCCCGATGAGAACTCGGCTCCGTGCCAAGAAACCATTGTCAAACCCTCGAGAAAAAAATGGATCACAGTCTTTCTCACCGACCGAGTGTCTCCCCCCTTGCATCGTCGCTAAATTTCTAAATAATTTCACGTCCCTTGTAATCGCGTTTCCTAATTTTTTTTGTTTCTCCAGACGAATTGACCTCCCCTTAACCCACATCCGAGCATACCGGCACGAAGCGAGGCGACACGACAAGTCCGACCGCGCTCGCCAGTTTACCACTTCCCGTCTAACTTCGTCAACGGCGGCCGCAGCCGCGACGGCGGGGCTAGACGGACAGGCGAGAGGGAACTTCCGCACCGCATCGGAGCAGTTGTGCATACGGGAATTTCATGAGTTTCTTTGTGTACCAGTGCATATATTAAACTTCCCGCCGGTACATTTCCGTTTCGAGCGTTGCCGGGAGAATGAGATAGAGCATGCCGTACGCGGCTCTGTGGGTTTATCGTTATTATGCACCGTTCGACGTTTACTGCTTGCGCGTAACATTCGCCGGCCGCCTGACTGACCAATACCCCGCCGCTCTCGTTTTACAAGCTCGTACGCCGGCATCAGCGGCGGCAGTAAAATAACGCGCCAGCTCGTCCCCGCTGCTGACTACAGTCTAGACCAGAAACCATAGCGTATACCACCACCACCACCACCACCATCGCCGTCGCTGTGTACCACTACTTGTACCATTTAACGTAAATGACGGCACCAGTGATTGCCGAGTGTACACCGTACAGACACTATAAAAGTCTCTCCCCAGTAAAGCGCCCGCTTTTTTTTTTTTTTTTCCCCCCTACGTCCGTGTATTTCCACTCCACGTGAGCGATGGCCCGTGTCACGGTATTTTCGGTAAAGATTTTTTATTTTTATTTATTTTCATTGTTTCTCATTTGGTTCTCATTGAATGGTTGGAATTATACAACGAAAAAAAAAAGGTTTGGTAATGTCAAAGTAAGCTGCGGTTGCCGGTGGCGATGGAAATATCTGGTCGATTGAAAGAAATATTTAGTTTATTGAATGCATATTTAGTTGATTGAATGCATATTTAGTTGATTGAATGCATATTTAGTTGAATGAATGCATAGTTAGTCGATCGAACGCATATTTAGTTGATTGAATGCATGTTTAGTTGATTGAACGCATATTTAGTTGATTGAATGCATATTTCGTTGAATGAATGCATATTTAGTCGATCGAACGCATATTTAGTTGATTGAATGCATGTTTAGTCGATTGAACGCATATTTAGTTGATTGAATGCATGTTTAGTTGATTGAATGCATATTTAGTTGATTGAATGCATATTTAGTTGTCTGACCTAATATTTAGTTGATTGAACGCATATTTAGTTGTTTGACCTAATATTTAGTTGATTGAACGCATATTTAGTTGTTTGACCTAATATCTAGTTGCTTCAACGAATAGTTACTTGAATTGAACAAACATTTTGTTCGATCGACCAAACATTTCCTTCGCTAACCGCGACCGCAGCTTACTTGATATTTTTTTTCGGTGTGCGACACTTCGCGTGCGGAAAAGTGGCTCAGATAAGGGCGCTGAGCGGGAGGGGGGGGATTAAATTTGCAAATAGGATCTCCGTCGCTTCGCATCGTACACCGAATTTATCTCGCGATGCCGAAGGAGCAGCTCCAGTGTGCGGCTACCGGTGTGAGACTAAGAGTCGGCGATAGAGAGCCGAGCCTGGAAGTTCGAGCTCTCGGGAGCATTAATTTTGCACGAATTACGCTCTCGCGAGCCAAGATTTATACACACTAGAGGATCGCCGGAGCGAACGTCTGCCCGACTCCTCGGGAGATCCGTCGCGTTGCGAGAGGGTTTTCTCAACGGCAGCGGGCGCCCTGGAAAACAGTCGAAAGATGAAAGCACCGAATCGCGTTGTTATTCGCGCACCGGCGAACGAGCGACAGATAAAATTTTCCATTCGTCGACTTACAAAAAAAAAAAAAAAAAATGACATAAAATTACTGTACTATGGAAGAGACTGAAATAAAAAAAAAAAAAAATACTTCGGGAGAATTTTACGAGCGGTGTATGTTTCGCAAAGTAGATAAAGGACACGCATAGGCGCCGGTGGAAATGCCAGTCGAATGTAACGGTCGAACGAGGGAAAACGCATAAAAGCTGGGCGTTATCCAAAAGTAGAGCGTGCGGCCGCGAAGGCGGGGGCAAAACGGGGTAGCTGAGAGCCCAAAGACAGCTCGAATGAACTCGAAGTCATGAATTGCCTGCTTGCGAAAAAAAAAAAAAAATGACACGATATACCTGACAATTATTGTCCGAGAAAAAAAATGCCTGACCTTACCGTCGCGACGGTAAACTGGATTTTTTCAAATCACGCCGATTTGCGGGCTATTGTGTCCAAAGCTCCGTGTGAACATTTTTCGGTACCCCAATTTTTCGCCCTCGGTCCACAGTTTAAGACGTTCCACATTTTTGGGACGATCTTCCCGGTGGGTTGTACAATTTTAGCTTAGCGGCATCGAGTTGGAAAATAGTTTACAGCGGAGCGCGTAAATACCGCTCGTTGAGTACATCGGAGAAAGAGTCGGAAGGAGCACCGAGAAGGGAGTGGCGGTTCGAGAGAGAAAAAAAAAAAAAAAAACTACAGAAACGAGAACGACTGTAGAAAAGAGGCCACTCGCTCTCGCTCCTCGGGCAAAAGACCGCCGATTCGCCGTTGGTGGAGAGTCGATCGTAAAACTGTATTTCTAAAGCCGACATAAAATGTTTGAAGCGGAGGAAGTTTCGCCGGAGGGAAGGGACGGAGGGGTCCGGCGTGGCGCGGTGGATGAAAGGGGGTAACATAAATAAAAGAAAAAAAAAAAAAAAGGAAAAAAAAAATAATGTGAACGGCCAAGCGTACCGAAGCGGCGAGAAGAGCCACGAAAGCCGAGCTACGGGACAGGGTCGGTTCTCAAAGTGAGATCGTATACTGTAAAAAAATAAAAAAATTAAAAAAAAAAATAAATAAGAAGCAAAACAAGAGTAAAAGTTGAAGCAGAAGAAGGAGATTATCAAATTAAACAAATTATAAAGTTACGACAGGGTGGTTATACAGTATAATCGTTGCATACAGCGGCGACGGTCGTGCAGCAATTTTTAAGAACGTCGTAAAGTCTCCCACTTCACTTCTTGCCCGAGCGCTGTGGTGAGCAACGGGCGCATAGCTTGGCGATAGAGCGAGTGTACTCTTATCGGCGAGAGCCGTGGATACAAAGGGGAGAGAGGGTCAAAACGGATCGCGTCGTCGGAGACCTTTCCGCGTCAAAATTCGTAAGAATGGTCCATCTCTCCCCGCTTCGCCATCACAAAAATCCGAAGTTCACAATTTTCCATTGCGCGGATAAGCTGTGGGAGACATTATTTATTTTCAAGCGAAAAAAACAAAAAACTATCGAAGCAGGAACGCGTATTCGAGACACGTATATCGATCGCCAGAAACGATCGTCTTCGTACTCGGGCGCCTTCAAGTTTATCGGGTTCGCACTCGCTTCTTTTCTTTATATATATATATATATATATATATATATATATATATATATATATTTTTTAAATTTATTTTGCTCTTCTCCACTCGCCTTTTTTTCTCCGGGCAAAGCAGAGAGATAAGGGCCGCTTCAGTGCGTATAGTTTTTTTCCCCCTGAAATTACGAGCGCACGATGCGATCTATATAGTGCACACAGACTTAGAGGGGAGGGGGGGGGGGGGGGGGGGCGTTATAGGACGATGTGCTATAGGCAGTGAAACATGAGGAAACCCGGCATTATCCTTATCGTGAAAACAAGGTTGACCGCAGCTCCGCTGAGTACGCGACGTTTACGTACGTCGGTGTACGGTATACGCATACAAATATCTCTATTACATGTACAGCAAAGAGCCATGCACTCTGCCCGTGCGCCACCGCTCGTAGCTATCGATTCGGCGTGGAAGTCGGCCGTTCGGAAACGGGGCAACAGTCGAAAAGTCCAATTGACCGATGTATCGGCGTAGGAAAGCGTGTACCGATTATGTCCGACTGGAGAGCCACCATTTCCCAGAATATACGTAGGCCGAAAAAAAAAGTTTTGGTAATGTCAACCTCACGGCTGCGGTCATGGAAAATTGGTTTCAATCAAGCCAGGCGCATTTAAATAGGCTGCACCGTTGTTGAAACAATAAAACTGGTGTGGTTGTGTCAATTGCGTATAGCAGTTATTGTGATCTGATATTTTCCGTTTGATATTTTTAATATTTTTATACTACACCGAAAAAAAAGCTTTGGTAATGTCAACCTCGCTGCTGCGGTCACGGAAAATTTGTTTGAATCATTTCCGGTGTTGAAACAATGAAACTGATGTGGTTGTGTCAATTGCGTATAGCAGTTATTGCGATCTGATATTTTCCGTTTGATATTTTTTATATTTTTATACTACACCGGAAAAAAAGCTTTGTTAATGTCAACCTCGCTGCTGCGGTCATGAAAAATTGGTTTCAATCAATCCACGCGCATTTAAATAGGCTGCACCGTTGTTGAAACAATAAAACTGGTGTGGTCGTGTCAATTGCGTATAGCAGTTATTGTGATCTGCTATTTTCCGTTTGATATTTTTAATATTTTTATACTACACCGAAAAAAAAGCTTTGGTAATGTCAACCTCGCTGCTGCGGTCACGGAAAATTGGTTTGAATCATTTCCGGTGTTGAAACAATAAAACTGGTGTGGTTGTGTCAATTGCGTATAGCAGTTATTGCGATCTGATATATTCCGTTTGATATTTTTTATATTTTTATACTACACCGAAAAAAAAGGTTTGGTAATGTTAACCTCACGGCTGCGGTCATGGAAAATTGGTTTCAATCAATCCACGCGCATTTAAATAGGCTGCACCGTTGTTGAAACAATAAAACTGGTGTGGTTGTGTCAATTGCGTATAGCAGTTATTGTGATCTGATATTTTCCGTTTGATATTTTTAATATTTTTATACTACACCGAAAAAAAAGCTTTGGTAATGTCAACCTCGCTGCTGCGGTCATGGAAAATTGGTTTCAATCAATCCACGCGCATTTAAATAGGCTGCACCGTTGATGAAACACTAAAACTTGTGTGGTTGTGTCTGTCAATTGCGTATAGCAGTTATTGTGATTACAACGTTGATTCAATGTGAACCAAAACTCCATTAAATCAACAACTTTTTTTCGATTCAATCTTATGTACTGTCACCATATATTTTAACTCGAATGTATATTTGATCAATTTAAAAAAAAAAAAAAAAAAAATTTGTCATCTTGAAAATGATTTTATTAAATTCGACAAGACGTCAATTTAGTCATTCATAAATATTATACCCACAATATACGAATTTCAAGTTGTTTCGATAATTCAACGTCAAATCATCGATGTCGAGTCCAAGTTAATGACAGAGAATAACTTGTACAACCAATTCAAAATTACACATATCTATAAGCGTTTGTAGCGTAGTGGTGAGGTACTGGGTCATGGATGCGTTAGTTTCGGGCTTCGAGACCCGCTGGGATATATAGAATTTTTATTTGTAAAAATTGTATTACACTGATAAGCAGCGATGTGCGTATAACAATTGAACATATAAAACACGATCTAACCATGCATAAAATTAATTAGTAACAAGTAACGTAAATAACAACTCCAGATTGAGTTGGTTCAAACTTTTGTTTCCTTTGCGTGACTAAATATTTGTTTCGAACAATGGTTATTTTTCGATATAATTGCCTATTCTGTTCTGTCAAACATATTCTAAGTTGGGACAATGAATTCATTTTTTTTAATGCTGATCTAACTTTTCAGTCAACCGAACAAAATGGTTCCCTCGCCACCCGCAACCGGCGGAATTTGGTCGATCGAACCAAATCGTGTTTGACCTAACCAAACCATTTTTTCGGTGCAATATTCGAAGCTCGCCGTAAATACTCGAATCATCGTTGTCTGAGTCGCGTTTTGCTGCGACAGTTCGTTCTTCAGCGACGCGCTATCGCGTAGCCGTCGCTGGTGTTAGCGTTCCGTGCCGATCGGTCAGGAACCGGCGAACGAAGCCTTCCGTCTATCGACTTGGCTGCTCGCTCCAAGGTGGAGCAAAAAATCATGCAATGCAACCGTTGCCTCTCCCGTCGGTGTGTTTGGCTCAGAGCGTGGGCGCGCAATTACGTCGCACAGACGCGATTGAACAGCGAGCTAAGTCCCGGTTCGCTCCCCCGGAGAGATAAAGAGGGCGAGAGAGCTTATGCAACCGGCTGGGAGGAAAAACGGTAGGCGATGAGATTGGCGAAAAGCAATTTCAAAGTCTCGAAGCGTATCGCGCCCTGCACGGTGCATTTGCCTCAGTTACACGAGTACATGCCGGAGGCCATTAAGTTCCACCGCGCGCGAATATTCACGTCGTTAAGCTTCGAGTGTGCGCGCCATGAAACAATGCCCTCTGCGGCTTAGCGATCGGCCGGGACGGAAGCTCGCCGGGATATCCGCAAGGGATGAAACACGGAAGGACGAGAGGAGAGACGCAGCGTCCTGTTCAAGCGTCTCGCTGGCGTCTGAACGGCGAGAGGAGCGGATGATGGCAAACGCATCGGATGCTGCGTGAGCGCCCTGGGCCGAGCTCTCTCCCTCTCTCTGCTCGCCGGTTCTGCATCCGTTCTATTTTACGCTCGTCGAACTGGATCGATCGTCCTCGGTCGATCGATTCGTCGAACGCGCCGTCGGAATTCGCTCGAAATTCCAAAAATTCTTACGAGCGTGCGCGCGCGCGCGCGCGCAAAGTGATTTCGTACGGTGGACCAAAAATTTCGGGATTCGATGAAATTATTACACGCTTCCAGCCACGTCCGCCACGACGACAAAAGCCCCGAAGCGCCAACTCCGAGGATCGATTTGTTCAATCTATTACTCGGACACAATAGATTTGTCAAAAAAAAATAAAATAAATAAAAAATAAATCATAACCATCCGTGCACAATGGCTCCGAAACGGTGGTAGAACAATGAATTAACACCGAATCCATTTCCATTCTGGGAGGACGAATGTCTGTATAGGTGTGTCCCGCTGGTCACGCTGCGGTGCACTCGAGTCCTGGAAATTTGTACGCATCGCGTAATAGCTTTGGGGGATGGAGGCGATATTGATGGTTGCACGGCTGTCGTAGAGCGGCGGATAGCGGGGCAAAACGAACTGTATTCGTTAATCATTTGCCGCGTGTTCCGTAACGAGAGATAAAAAAAAAAAAAAAAAAAAAAAAAAATTAAAAAATGAAGATTTTCATCTCGGACGGAGAACACTGGGCCGTTCTGCGCCGGCTTCGCCTCTCTGCATGTGAGGCAACTTCGATGCTTACCCGACAGGAAAAAAACCTTATCTTCACATCGATGCTCGATTCTTTGAAAATTCATTTTGATAACTGTTACACGAAGGTGGGATACGAGCGGGTAACTCTGCACTGGATGATGCGTGCGATTCTCGTGCAGTCTCTGCGTGTGCGTGCGTGACCCGACTCGGCACTCACCGCACGAAACTCTCTCGCTCTCTCTCGCTCTCTCTCTCGGAGTTGCGGAAATAGAGTTCCAACAGTCGGCACGCATATAACCGACTATCACAATCTCAACAACGACCCAGTACTTTTCCGATGAATCTCAACCGTTGCTGCACGGACCCAACGCCAAAGTGCCTCGCACGTCATATTATGGCGAGTGGGCAGAGAGTCGGCCGAACGGACGGATGGGACGGACTCGAATCACGCGAGTTTTTCCACCTGCCAGCCTCGTCGACTACGGCCCGACGAGATTCGCTAAACTCCCAGGTACGAAGGCCAACGAAATTATGGGAAAGTACATTTCGCAAAATCTCACCGCCATTGGCAACTCGAAATCGAGTGAAATAAACTGGAAAAAAAAAGAAATATTGAACACTGTCAAAAAAAAATTTCGTTCGGAAATTGCTGAACAGTATTGGAGGTTTTTTTTTTTTTTAGATAAAACTGTTTCTGAAATTTCGAAAATTTCGAAAATTTTCATTATTCATGACCATTTTTCTAAATTTGTAGCAAAGCAAATTGTAACTTTAATATCCAGTATTTCAATTTCACAAGTAAAGTACATTGATGTTCGACTAAGGTAAGTAATCTTAACAAATTCAACAGTAAAATTTGTATTATTCGTGACCATGTTTTTTTTTCTAAATTTCTTGCAAAGGAATTTTAACATTAATATCCAGTATTTCAATTTCACAAGTGAAGTAAATTGATGTTTACGATTAACGTAAGTAATCATAACAAATTTCCAGTTCCAGTACATTAAATTTCCAATTTATTTGTACAGTCTAATTAAAAAAAAAAAAAAAAAAATAAAAAAAAATCATCGATATCCATCGAATCTGTCTGAATCCAAGTCGGGAAATTCGTGTCTCGGTGATCGCGAATTACCGCATCGAGGCCGGTCTCCCATTTGGCAAGTATATTCGGTGCGGAGGCGTGAAAGCGAGGGGCGAGGGCTCTTTTCCCAGGAGATCGGAGGAACGGATCTCGGACGTACGTTACCCGGTTACGTAAGCTTCATCGGGGTGGTCTGACGTTGCCCCGTCCTTATTAATGGAGAATGCGTGGGCAGCGACGGTAACGAAGGGGGTTGACAACCCCTGACGCCTGTTGCTAGGCGCTCGTCAGCTGTCCTTGTGTAAGTTGGGCTTGAAGCGGCACACCACCAGCGGCAGGCACGGCCGATGCATTCAACTCTCGCTGCACTGATCGACGCGGTGGCGCAGGCGCGCTCATTTGTAGAGAGCCTCCCCCCCCCCGCCCCCCACCCCCCTCGTCACGTCTCACGACGATCCCTCTCGCTGTTTCAGCGCTGGCCTGTGCGACTCGCGCCGCTCTCCCCCCCCCCCCGCCTCTACACACATCCACACATCCACACATCCACACATCCACACATCCACACATCCACACATCCACACATCCACACATCCACACATCCACACATCCACACATCCACACATCCACACATCCACACATCCACACATCCACACATCCACACATCGCCCTGTGCCGTATAGGTATGCATCGGCGGACGCGCAACATGGGCCCGTACCACACATCTCTCTATGTAATGCTATAAATCTACGAATACCCACGCACGTTATATCCCTATTATCCCCGTGCGTGTTTGACGCACGAGAGCATCCACGCAGCGTCCGGCGAATCACTACCTATGTACAGCCTGCACGAATCCCATTCACCGACGTTTCCGTAATCTCGAATTTTCGCTGATAATCATCGGCAATTATTAAACTTCGGAGGATTTAAGATATCAGAGGGGGGTTTCAATTTTAGAACACTCGTGAAGTGATTACTATTTTTCCTAATACTTGACGCTAGCTTACAGCGAAATAAAGGTTTGGTAATATCAAGCTCACAGCTGCGGTCACGGAAAATTGGGTTGAATGAATGCCGGCGCATTTGAATGGGCTGCACCGTTGTCGAAACAACAAAAGAGGTGTGGTTGTTGTCAATTGCGTAGAGCAGTTATTGCGATTAGAACGTTGGTTCGATGTGAATAAAAACTGCATTAAATCCATTACTTTTTTTTTTTCGATTCAATCGTATGCACTCTCACCGTACGGAAGGTATAGTGTTTTGACTCGAATGTAGATTTGGTCAATTTGAAAAAAAAAAAAAAAGATGATTCGATGTGTTCGCATATGTAGGAACATTTGTCATCTTGATAATGATTTTATTCGATTCGACAAGACGTCATATTTAGTCGTTCATAAATATCATACCGACAATGTAGAACTTTAAAGTTGTCTCGATATTTCAATGTCAAATCATCGAAGTTGAGTCTAAGTTAATGACGGAGAATAACTCATGTATCCGATTCAAGATTACACATGTCAATGGGCGATTGTGGCGTAGTGCGGTAAGGCACAAGCTCAGTATGCGTTAGTTTCGTGATTCGAGCCCCGCTAGAGAATATAGAATTTTCATTTGTAAAAATTGTGTTATATTCATAAGCAGCGATGTACTGATAACAATTGATATGATAACACATAAAACGCGAGGTAACCATGTGTTAAATTAATTAGTAACAAACAACGTTAATAACAATACTGGAATACGAACTCCACATTGAGTTGGGCCGAACTTTTCTTCCTTTTTGTGACTAGATATTTGTTTCGAACAAAGGGTTTTTTTTTCTCGATATAATTGCCTATTCTCTTCGATCAAACATATTCTCAGTTGGGACAATGAAATTATTATTTTTTTTTTTTAATGCCGATGCAACTATTTAGTCAACTTAACAAAATATTTCCTTCGCCACTCGCAAACTCCGAATTTGGTTGTTTCAAACAAATCTTCATTGATCTTACACCAAAGCTTTTTTTCGGCGTAGGTAACTACGGTGCGGCGAAATTGTTATTATTTGTTTCCGGTTTAAAAAAAAAAAAATCGATACCATAATCATTAGTGAGGAGATCGCGGGTTTATCGGGGGATCGTCGGAGAGACAGTGTGGATTTTTAATTAGAAAATAAATACGACGACTCGTGGGTGCGCCGTCAATGTCGATCGGGCGAGGCCGCAGCTCGGAGGGGGGTTGCGACGACTCTTCCGCTGTGGAGAACACGGTGAGGCACCGAGCACATTCGGACTAACGACGAAACAGGATGGCGGTGGGCCTGGGAGTGCAGGAGATCTCCGCAGCCCGCCCCCGTTGAGTCCTCCGCCCTGGTCCCCATCTAATCCTCGTCGCAGAATCGGCGATGTAGCCAGGGGGCTCCGCCGGTAAGAGCACTGCAGCACTGTACATTGCGTGCATGTTTGCACGACCCTTGTGCCGCGATGCATTGTCACTCCCCGTCGGGGCTTCGGAGAACGGGCGGCTCCCCGCACACCCTCGATCCACGAGTGCGCTCGAAAGAAAGCTTCGAAAGCGTGCACAATGGGTTGCGAGACCTCACTTACACTCTCCCTGTTTGTCTCTCAACGCGGCGCCGTTCTTCGCTGACGCCCTTTCTTCCACTCGCGCCCTCGCCATCGGAGAGCTTTCCGCCCGGCTCTCGGGCTTTTTTTTTCGCCCACTCGCCAATTCCACCTCCGCAGCACACCCCTATCCTATCTTCGTTCCCGTTTCTTTTCAGGTTCTTTTTTTTTTCATCATTTTTTTTTTTCTCTCATTCGCTCTTCAGCGCGGAATACGACGGGCGCATTGCATTGATTAAACAAGCCGGGGACCGAGGGTTAATCCAGACTGAAACTTCTTTTACCACTCTCCGACTGTCTTTTCTTCCTCTTCTTCTTCTTTTTTTTTTTTTTTTATAACTTTTTATTTCAACCCGTTCGTCACACTTGTAAAGTCTAGGCGCTCTGTACGTTGGTCGAGTGGATTTGACGTGACGTCGGTGAGTCATCGTGCCGCGAGGGTATTCCGGTGGACTTGTGATCAATTATAGTGCCGACTCCGGATATCTCGGTGGCCTTCCTCGCGGGCTCGATGAGAAGGACTATTTTATTCGCTGAGAAATACTGTTTTATTCGGTGGGGAAAGACAATTTTATTCGGCTTTGTCGGAGAACGAGAAAACATTGAAGGCGAAACTTATTCATGGTGTCCAGTATAAAGTCCGTGCGAAATTCGAGGACATGCAAGGACAATTTACAGGATGTTTAAAGGATGTGTTGGAACATTTCCAAAAATAAAAAATAAATAAAATACGCACATCAACCGCGACATAATAAATAAAATTTAGTTCGACAACAGTTTTCCTTTAAGTCGGAATCGATTAAAAAAACTATTCACTATGTACGAATGTAATGTGTCTTCGCGAATCTGCACCCAGAAAAATAATTTATTTGTCGGCCACCGTTTATTAAAATGAAGCAAAATATTTATTTAAATTAAGTGAATAGTTACTTAAATGAAATAAATATTTATTTAAATCAAATAAATATTTATTTAAATCAAATAAATATTTTACTTGATCTAAATAAACGGTGGTCGTCAAATAAATTATTTTTCTGAGTGAGATACACATTTTTTAGGATGATCGCTTAGGAATATGTATTTTGACAAAGCTCGAATTTACGTGGAAATAAAAAATTCAATGACATCAGTTGGAATTCCAAGGACAGTTCCAGGACTTTTTCAAGGACAGGCAAAATTCAAGAACAGTTCCAGGACTTCAAGGACTTCAAGGATCGCTGAACGCTATTGACATGGAAGGCGAAACTCATCGAAAAGACTGCTGACCAGTATCGATACGACCGATCCGTGAAAGGCTTAACATCGATTTCTGTGTTATTTTTGTACTGAGCACGCGCGCGCTTGCACACAGTTTCGCGGAGAAGACGTATGCTTGGTTACGTCAAAAGATGAGACGCGACTTTGACGAGAGCTCGAGGCTCGTTCCACTGTGTCTCCCCACTCTCTCTCTCTCTCTCTCTCTCTCTCTCTCTCTCTCTATCATTCTCTCAAATGATTATTGACACCAATGCACCTTTTAACGTGCTCAAACGGTCTCAGTTATTTTCTACATTTGATTGACCGGTCGCCAAGGAGGCCAAGTGTCGGGACACGGTCGATGTACATTGTTTCATGCACGAGCGTTTCAAACATCGATCGCGTCGTGATCGTGCACATTTTTTTTATTTTTTTTTTTTTTAATTCTCCACGATATTCCGAACACTGCTCTCTTGACTGATTCACCGACGGGCACAGTAATAACCCACAAGGTTCCGGACATTTCACTCTCCGTCGACGACAAAACAAGACAAATAATAGCCAAGGACATCTGTGGCTAAAAAAAAAGAAGAAAAAAAAAATATGCTGCCTTCCTATTGAAAATCTTTCACTGAGTCATCGCAACGGGGCAGTAGGAGCAGAGATAAAAAATCAAAAAAAAATTAATGGTCGAAAATAATTAAAAAAAAAAAAAAATCGCATTCGAGATGATGAGTGGCTAGCTGCTCTCGTCCTTCGGAAAGGGCAGGTCTGCTTTCGTTCAAGTTTTTTCTACTGCTCAATTTTTATTTTATTTTTTTTTTTATTTTTCGCTCAGCTCTCCTTCGCCGTCAGATCGCCCCTCGTCCTGCTCCTCCTACAGCGTCGTCCCGCGTTCTGCCTCGTCGTCTGGTCTCGGTCTGTTCACTCCTTCGTTCCGGGCATCATCGGAGAACCCTGCCGTCCTCCCGACCAGCATATAAGGCGGCGATGTGCATACATACACACGTGCCACGGCTAGGCGAACGGCAAGGGGGGGATCCTTTTCACGATGGCCTTGACCGTGACCGGTCCGAGCTTCTGAGAGTGCGGAGGACGCACGTGATCGCCGATAGGGAAGTCCCGAGGCTGAATTACGTAATCTAAAACTCTCCGGGTATATTTCTTACGCTCCGGCTCGGAGGGTAAAGGCGCATCACGCCCAGCCTTCGTCCCGTCCCTCGGACGGCTACAACATTTTTTTTTTTTTTTAACTTCACACGTCCTTGGACGAAAGGAGACGCCGGCTGATTCACTGCGATCGGGCTTCTATTCCAACGATTCGCCGTTTCGATATCAACGATCCATCGATCAATTCCCCTTGCGAAAGCGTCGCACTGTCCACGATGCAGCCTTTTGTTTCAGTTCCAATGTCGTGTCGTCTCTACTTTTTTTTCCCCTCCGCGGAAACTCGCTCGCACACCGAGAAAAAATAATTGTTGGATTGTTGGATAATAATTGCAAGGTGCGTTCCCCCGCGTCCAAACATGGTGGCCGTTTTTGCTCGGAAAAAAAATTCCCTGACTCTTCACTGACCAATTAAAAATTTTCCCTGACCAAATTTCTAACGACTTGTATTTAAAAAAAAAAATTAACGATGCAAATGAAAATGCCTACTTATCGGATTAATGTTTAATTCGATTGTTTTTTTGTTATTTTATATAAACGTTCTTAATTTTTTTTTTAAGGCTCCCTTTTATGCACTCCTTATTTAATTGTAGAAGGTTCGGCGACGATTTCCTTTTTCCCTTACCAATTTTGAAGTTCCCTGACTTTTCCCTGATTCCCTGACCAAGATTTTTTTCCCTGACGCGCGGCCACAATGCCAAAGGCGTTATTTATTTGGTATAATAAAAAAAAAAAATGGTTTGCATCGAAATATTTTGAATCGACTGAAGCGAACGATCGTTCAAAAAAAAAAAAAAAATAATGATTTAGTTACACCAACCAAATAACAGCTTTGAACGTGCGCAAAAGCGAATTTGGTTAATACAACAATTTTTGTTTTCTCACTGCAATGAGCGAACGTGCAATTGAAATTTTGGAAAAAGATCGGACCGTAATTGGCGAGCGCGGATGAGTTTTCGCGCAAGATTCACATCGCGCCGGATGGACACAACAACTGTCCGCATAGCACGAGCGAAGGCTACGACCGGATGAATTCCTGGCCGAGCCATTGGGAAGCCGACGCGTAGACGTTTCTGACTTTTGAAAATGTCTTTTGTACCCTCGTTCGTTGGTCCGTCGGGGCATTCCGCGTCGTTTCGTCCTAAGCGTCCACCTACTCCAGAGGCGTCACGAGAGCCGTTGTCGCTGCCCGAACGGGAGTGGGGAAAAGGCGCCCTTCGAGAAAACGGGAAAGCTGGAAGAGGAGCGAACGAGGGACCGCCGGCCGTCGAGCTTGAGCATTTCATCTTGGGCAAAAGGGGGCGCGCGCTGGCCCGAGTGGAAACGGCCGTGGAAAAATGTCGTAGCCGAGGAGAACGATGGAAAGGGTGGGTATACATACACGGACAAGTGGCGCGGACTATAGCCGGCACGAAAATATCCGAGGGCAGTGACTACACGCTACCCCTCGCCGCCCCCCCCCCCCCCCCCCCCACCGGAACGTTCAAAAATGCATGAATCGCCGAGCCAGTGAGTGACGACCAAGAAAACAAAAAAAAGTCTTTCAGACAAATTCTAAAGGTATATATGCGTATTGTGTGTGCGCTATATGGGCGTCGTAGTATGGAGTATATAGTCTGAGAAAGCGGCAATGTGTCCCAGTGGGTTTTCCTTTTCCCGTTCTGTATAACAACCTCTCTAGCCGGAAGTACCTCCGGGAATACAACGATGTACAGTGGCGCCGATCCTCGACTTTTATCTCATAAAGCAGAGCTTTCCCCCCCTCGGAGAGGAGCATCTTTTTTGACCGGACAGAAGCGAAAGCGCGAGTGGGTTGGCGGTCATTATGCAACGACAAATCGTCTCTCGGCGGTGCCGTCGTCGAAAAGAGAATAGCGCCGGTCCGCCGTTTTGCGATTATGAAATGTCTTTGATAATTTCAATGGGTCGGGAGAGGAAAAAGTTTCGTCCACGCTCGAGAGTAGCGAGAGAGGAGGAGGAAAGTTCGGAGTTCAAAGAGGGGCGGGTGTCTTTCTTCCTCGGATAGATACATTAATAACTGAGGCAAGTTGTCAAAGAATAAGTCCGGATAGAATAGATGAGTTATGGAGGAGAAGGAGAGCTAAGGCGCAGGCCATCTAGCGACCCGTCCCACGCGTCTCTCTCGCTTCGCGGCCGTAATAGTCGGAATTTGCATAGACCGAGCCGAGGAGGAAGGAGTCCGAGGGAAGAAGGAACAGATTTTAAAAAAATTAAACAACAAAAATTGTGCAAGTCCTATTAAGGGGTCTGCCGGGGTGTATTATCAAACTCTGGCCTGCTCCGGTACCTTCGCTCCCGATTTTAGCAGTAGTAGTAGTAGTAGTGTGTTTATTAACAATAGATAGCAAGTAACAGATTTTTTTTAAATCTAATAAACTCTTCTCTTTACATCTATACTGCATATTGCCAATTGGCCATCGAGCGCAGTCCTTCAGCCAGGAATATTGCAAGGTTGTTTAGCCGTTTCATTGCTTGCGTGGATGCAACTCTTACTGGTTTGTAAGAGAAATGTTTAGTTGTCTATTTCATTGTTCATTATTTCTAATATTTGGTATGTGTTGTGTTTATGGGATATTTAAATGTAACGTGGTACATTTTTTTTCGAGTAGTATACAAAGAGGTTTAATATTCTCTATTCGTGTCTCAGCGAATATCTCCTAGATAATTCTTGTGTTCTGGTCTTTATAGGAGTAATGCCCGAAAGTTCGTAGAGGAGAGTGTTTCTGGGATTATGTAGGGGATTTGCCGGTTGTCGGATGCGCGTCAAGCCGCGATTTTTGTTTTTTCTTCATCTCCTTCGTCGCGGTTCTATTTCTTTCGTGTAAACGTCGCGGTCCAAAGTGGTTCCGCTCGCGTTTTAAATCGGTTCTAAGCCTTCGCGTAATCTTTCGGTCGTGCGGGGCGCGCGGGAAGCTCGAGTTTGCCGGCCCGTCCCGAATTTGCTCTGAATCTGACTCCGAGAAGGAAAAATCTATCGGCACATTTGCGAGGAGGGTGGAAGCAAAAAAAAAACCCGTTCCACCAGAATCCCTGTCGAGTCTGATAAGAAACTGTTCGAGTCCAACGTATGCGCAGACTCGAGCCTTAAAGTGCGGATAACCCTGGATTACGCAATAATTACGACGTTCCACGCGGTTTGCCAAAGGTGGCGTTTCCACGGTGGGGAAAAAGAAGAAGACGACGAGGAGAGGAGCGTTGAAGTATAGCGAACAAGATACAGAGAGATCGAGAAGGAACGGAGACGGCGGGGCGGAAAGGGGGTGGCGTATTCGCTAAATGCGGAACGGGACGGCGGACCCGCGTCCAAGATGGCTAAGCGGGGGTTAAACGAAGTTGGATACCGGCCAACCTGAGCTTGCATCGGGGATATTTATGGCCGGCGCTAGGAGGCCCATATGATTAAGGTTTTCAAAGTTCCTACCTCAACCCACTGTACCAGAACTAGCGGCAGCGGCAGTGCGAGAGCCGCGTATCTACTAGAACGTCCGGTGAGAGCGACGGAAAGCGAAGAGAGTATGAAGAAAGTGCTATAAGAAGAAGAAGACGAAGAGGAAGAGGAACGAGAACGCAGTTCCTCGCAATACCCGGGCGATTTATGGATTCGACCCGATTCCCAAGCAGTAGCAGGCTAGCGCAGTCTTCGAATCTCATGTGTACCCTCAACCCGCCCTCTCTCTCTCTCTCTCTCTCTCCTCCATATAATACTTTTGCCATCTTTTTAGATCCTAAAGCTCACTCGCACCTCCCTCTCGCTTATTCATCGTTCGCCGTACACACACACACACACACAGGAGACACTCGGTTCCTTTTCCTTTCGGCGCCAGGGTTACGTCGTGAAAACACGGAGATCTTTCTTTACTCTCGCTATATACTTCACGGCGAAGCTCTGCGCGAGGATTCCCAGTGCGAAGCGAGGCAGCGCATCGCCGAGATCAACGGGAGAGCATTGGTCCGCGGACTGCTATATTCCCGACGTGAATTTCGTAAAAACGAGAATCCCACGATTCGGTATTGAGCATAAAAATCAAACGCGGTGGGGGAGGGGCTTTTGCAACGTAATTTCCATGGAGAATAGCCGATGGGAAAAGAGCCGTCTCTCTCTCTCTCTGTCTCACTGTGCATAACAGCTTTAACGCCACTAGGATATTCCCCGTCTCTGTCCGTTCTGCATTGCCACGGTTTCCGAATCGACCGGATTGCGGTGGACGATCCTGCGCAGAGCTTCCGGTCCTGTGCCGGTGTGGTATTACCGAGGCTTTCTACTGGGAAAGGACCTCTCTTCTGCTCTCTCCGTTATGTGCTCTCTCGCCTGTGGATAGGCTCGCTCCGGCACTCCCGACGTTTCAACGAAATGGAGAAACCCGGAGAGAGAGAGAGAGAGAGAGAGAGAAAGGAAAAGAACGAGAATGGAAAGAATACAAAAAAAAAGAGAAGAAAAAAAAAAGAACCGTTGAGAATGAAGGGTGGAAAAGGAGGAGAGAAGAGAAAGACTGAAGCGAGGTAGTAAAAGAAAAACGATGGAAAAGCGCTCGATACTGTACTCTCTCTCCTGAACCGGCCATGGGCGAGGCTCCCCGACGTACAGGTGAACTTTTGCCAGTCTCGGGTATGCTGGGAAAGGATGCGATACCAGTAAGATTTCACAATGTCGCCGCAGAAAAATTACCTCCATTTTTGTATATGCGCTATCTGCAAAGTGAAAAGCTTGAGATTCGTGAGATATTTTATCATTGCAGGAATTCTTTTCACGAAATAATGATAATATAAGATAAAAATAATCCTGGTGACGAATTTCTCTAAATTAAATTCCTCACCGTCAACGGAAGCGAAATATAATGGACACAAGAACGTTCAATGTATCGCATAAAGAGAGTACCTTTGCGAGGGACATTTTTCATTGGTCGCTAACCGTGCAGAGTAACTCGTGCGCATCCCTCCGCGCGGGGTTTTCAACCCCGATGTCTCTCGTCCGTGCGAAATATTGGTTTCTCGCGTTTCTTTTATTTATCTTCTTTTTTTTTTATCTCTCTCCTCGCTTCTCCGCTATTTTCTTCAGAAGATCCGCAGATTGCTTCGTGGTCGGGTGGATAACGGCCCTTTTTGCACGGCGAGCTCGGAGAGGGCGACAGGAATAGGCGGGGTGAGAGAGAGAGAGAGAGAGAGAGAGAGAGAGAGAGAGAGAGAGAGAGAGAGAGAGAGAGAGAGAGAGAGAGAGAGAGAGAGAGCGAGAGACGTTATTGTCGCTACGTGAGCTCGCGTACGCGTGACGACGACTACCACTACCGGGACGCCGACGACGATTCTGCGGCGCGAGTAAAAGTTTTGCCAATTCGAGGTCTGCCCGACACGGGATTTATCTACTGCAATTTAATCCCTGGCCCTGCCCCGTCCCTGTGCCATATTGTTTTGCGGATACTGGAAAGCCAACAGTCTCTTCTATCCCGGCGGACACGGCGCAGTGTCGAGGGGCGGGCGAAAGGGGGGGGGGGGTGAGGAGTTGGCGATGAGTGCCGCGTCTGACCATACACGGGATTTATCTACTGGCTAAGGGAACCGGGCTCGATCCTGCGGCTCGAATTCCAAGCGGAACGAATCAATTTATCGAGGCGTATCATTTTTCCTCGATCGACGATTCTGTTACGAAACGTCGGGTGAGGAATTGACGAATTCCCGACGAACGTGCGAGAAGCCAATCGACGAATGGCGCTACGGACTCACACACACACACACACACACACACGCAGAGCGTACGCCCGCAGCGCTTCGCGGAAAGCGTCGTGCACGATTATCTGCGCACGTGTTACCACCGATTGAATCATCTCTCGTTGCGCAATATCGTTTCTCGATTAGATAATGGCGACAGCGCGCGTTTCATCGTCGGGGAAGCTTCGACACGGCGCCGATTGGAAACGGCATCGGTGGATGATAATTGAAGGTGGCCCGATCGTCTTCCACGAGACAACGACGCGGCTCTGCCGGACACTTGCGCGCATCGAGCGAACTTGGGCCGTTGCCGTACTGGTAATGGAGACGGATAATTACAGTGCAGGCGTGGGTTTATCGTCTCGATGACTACGAGGAGGGGTCGGATTGCGTGTTAGCCACGCCGACCTTGCTCGATCTCCCTCTCTGACCGCTTGTATATTTCCACCAAAAGTTTCGCTCATTGCGTAGTTGACTGCCATTTTTTTTTCTCTCAATATTATGAACAGAAAAAGATCAGAACGATTTACCACTCTCATCCCATAAATTTTATTCGATCCACCTCTCCAACTCCATCGAATCCTAAATGTGTATCCACGTCCAGTCTGTCCATGCGTATGACGAGGAGGACAGAGTTCGCAGAATGGTTTGAGAGGCGGGTAAGAGAGTGGAATAGAAGAGGGCTCGGTCGGAAGAGCAGCGACAGGGTGAGCGGTGAAGAGCGGGACGAAATACTCGCGGCTCGAGAGTCGACTGGAGGGAGAAGTCGTCCAATGTCAAGGTTACATAGGCGCACGCACGATCGTTAGAGGCCGCAGAGACGGCTGGAGCCGGCCAGCCAGCGGAGGCTTCGCGTCACGAGTGTCCCGCTTATGCAGGCTGCAGCGACGGCGAATGCGGTGCGCGAGAGGAGATCTCTCGTTACACAGTGGGTATTATATGGCGGTGGGTACACCACTACGTCTGACAGGAACCAAAGAGGGGGGGGGGGGGTATGCGAAATCCACCGACGCAACTGCAGTGCGAGGGGCGCTCGGCAGGAGACAGAGGCATGAGAGGACCACGAGTTATAGATAGCCCGGATGAAGGGAGAATCGGCCGGCCCCTATCCGTAATATCGATTGACTCGAGGCTCAATCCCAGGTGATTTTCTGTCAAGTACACTGAGAGAAGGATCTAATAAAAATTACCAATCGTCTAAGAGAAATTACCATAGCGCATAGTAGTACGGCGTCAGCGCGCCATCTATGGTAGAATGGTCTGAGATTATCCAAGAATTTTTACCATAATATCTAAGAAAAATTCTTATAAATCCGATACTTCCTATCGTAGGTGGTGCCCTAACGCTCCACTACTACTATGCGATATGGTAATATCTCCCAAGTGATATAGTAATTTTTACTAGATCCTTCACTCAGTGTAACTGGGTGTTTCGGGCCTCGTAACATTGGCTCTCGAATCGCAGTGACGCACGGACGGCTGCGAAGGATTGTTCTTGACGGCAATTGTAATCGAGTCGATTCTCGATTCGATATGAATAACGATTATTCGATAGCTACGCCTATGGCTTTCGAAAAGGTACTCGTATCCGGGCAACCATGAACTCGTTTCACCCTTTCCTCCTCCCGTTCTACCCGTTCTCTCGCTCGCGAGCCCGCGAGCGCGTGAGACTAGAGGAGCGTGCACCGCTGCTGACTTTAATTCACTTCCAGCCGGTTAGGACGCGCCGCGCGCCGTGCCGGGGCGTTCGGTTTTATCGTGAAATTCGAGTTAACGTTCCGATAATGCGTGGAATCGACGTCGACAACGATGGGGGGGAGAAGACGCGCCGAGGGAGCGCACGAGGTGGCACCGTTAAGACGTTCACATCCGCTATCTGCGAGTTATACGGCAGTGCTTCAGGTTAATTAATTAATTCGTCTACGAGTGGAAGGCTTCCGCGGTCTTCTGCGGCTGTCTCGTCTATTCTCCGTCGTTCGGACCAGCCAACGGAGCCGGGAGAAAACTCGTCGCTGGAGCGAAGGTGCCGAGTTTGCCGACGGACCGCTAAAGTTGATCCAACGAATCCACTCGCAATCGTCGCATCGCGACTGCGCTCCATCGGACTCGACTTGGCTGAATTCGGAAACTGCCGAGTGACGACGGACTCCGCGCCATTCATCGACCTTTCTCCCCTGCAACCCTCTCAGGGTCGCGAGCCATTAACCCCGTAGAGCCGCACATATCTTTGCGAGTCATTTTCGCACCGCACATCCGTCCGGCGAAGCCGGATTTTTCGCCGTCGCGCCGCTTTGCGAACGAGTTTCAAAATTGACGAGAAACAAAATCGCTGAAACTTGTGAACGAGAAATTATCGTGAAATCTGTTACATTCAACTTCACTAATTTCTTTCATTCGACAAAAATGCAATGCGGGATAAAGAAGTAAACGCCGACAGCGTCTCGCAAGCCTCTGAACGATGTGATAATAAAAGAAACGATATAACCATGCGATCGATGCAACAGGGGCGCACGTGTCGCGATAACGATGATCCGTCAGTGTATTCGTAGAGAGAGACGATAAAAGTAAAGCCAACTGCGTACACAGTTTTCCTCATTGGAAAGAGAGCGGCTCGTATCTGCGACGTGACGTCGATTGCCAGCTATCAGTAGCTCTCTTATCTCATTTCTTTTATTAACATTTTTTTTTTTTTTTTACTGCCGTTTTTCCCTCCATCTCTCCATCGGGCGCGATGCAGTGTCATATCAGCTATCGAGAAAAATTTTCCGAGCGATCGCGGCTCCCCGGTTTCGATGCCTCTTCGGAAGCGTCATCGGGCCTCGAAGCTCTCCAGTGGAGTTTTGCCGCGCGATAATGGCGGCGACGAGAGACGGTGGACCGGTCGGTTCGCCGTTTGGACAACGGCCTCGGGGGCGGGTGCGATGCGGCCCGCGGCTCCGAGTCGGAGGTTATTGGATTCCGTAGTCTGCAGAATGCACGGGCGTACAGACGAGTCCATTGTGGAGCGAGAAAAGCCAGTTAAAGTTTTATCCCGTCCGGGTTGCCGGGGAAAGTAGCGACAACGGCGCGGGGTGAGAGGAGAGGAGCGGAGAGGAGAGGAGAGAAGAGAGGCGGAACGCGGCTAACACACGGCCCGTTCCAACGCCGTCGACGGGTTGCCAGCAAAACCGCCCCCTTTTACGTGTTCCTCGTCCACCCTTTAAGCTCGAGGCTCCCGGCGCGCGAAGCTGTGCAGCCATCGGCGGGCCCCGAACGGGGTGGCCGCCGAGGGGGTAACGAGAGGGTTGTGTGTAGCGGTGGCCGCACGCTAATACAGAATTCTCTTTGGCGATCCATGAGAGCGTTATCCCGATTGCCTCGTGCTCGTTCCCTTCCTCTCCTTCCGCCTCGGCCCTTGTCGGCCTTTTTTCCTTCGCCGAGCCAGACGCGGGGGGGAGGGGGGAGCGGGCGGGGGCGAGACCGGCGAGGGGTTGCTGCGGGCTCCGCACAGACCAGCACCGGCGGAAAGGCTCGCCGACCGGTGCGGCCCGTGCAATCGCGCGTATAAAAGCCAACTGGAGAGGTAGAGCCTCGCTTTTTTTTTCCCCACCTCGTCGTCCTGCAATATGGGCCAGATCTCCGCGAGGAAGCGGCGACGGGACGGCTCGGGGAATAAATGCGATGCGCCGGGAAACGCGGTGCCGGGAATAAGATTCGCGCAGGAAATGAAATAGGGTAAAGTGTATCGCCGGATACGAGAAAGAGGCGACGAGATAGAGAGACGTATAGTGGGAGGGAAGAAAAAAAAGGATAAAACAAAAAAAATGGAGCCGAGTGGAAAAGCGCCGAGGCCGCGTGGAGCACACTGCGCTCCGAGGACTCAAAGCTCAAAGAGATTCTTCATAAATTGTAGAATAAAATATAGTCCTCGAACGTTCGCTGACTTTTACTGCGCGCGGAATACTTCGCTAACGGCCAGAGGACGGAGGGAGAGAGGCAATTCGGATAGGAGCGGCGAAATACGGTGAGCGAGGCGGAGAGGACGATGCTTATTCCACGCTCTAAGCCGTATAGCTATACGGCGGGCGCGCCTTCACCTCCGCTCTCGCTTCCTTCGTCGCTCTCCTCGAGCGCACCGTCCTTCCCTGCCCCACTACGGGGCTCCTTTCGCTCTTTTAATTTATACCTTACAGTAAAACTGCCGGTGAAGTTTTTAGTGCTGGTGGTGCACTTTTCGAAAAGCATGAAGGCTACGGACGCCGAGCAGGCAGACGGAGAAGAGAGCTCTCTCTCTCTCCCTCTCTCTCTCTCCACGGGGTGGGCAAAAAGGGGTTGGGGCGGGTCGGAGAACGACCACAAATTGCCATCGATAAACAGCGCCGGCTAGAGGGTGGAGTGGGAGCGAAGAAAAGAATCGGAGAACGTGTTTCGTGTATTTCGTTTTTCGCTCTCGAACGCCGGAGAACTCTGCCCCGGGAGGTGTAGTCGTGCGGGTGTGAGGAACGACGAGATTACCATCCCGCGGATGGAAGAAGCCATGAAGTTGCCGAAGCACGCGGGGACGCAAAATCTCCCGAAAGCCTCGAAAAAGCAGCCCAAGGATATAACCAGCGAGGATTTCTCGATTCAAGGAAAAGCAGCCGCTTTCGATCTGTCGATGACATCTTTACCGCCCTCCCTCCCTGCCCACGGCATTCGCATTCCCGTATTTCAAATACACTCCCTTCTTCTTATCCCCGTACAGTATTTTTTATTCGTCGCTGCGCGAGAGTACTCGAACGCTTTCGCGGTTAAAGATATTGATGTTGTAGGGTAAAAGGATTCGTACATTTAACCAACATTTGTTGTCCACTATTTGTTCTGTTTTCTTCAAAAATTGTCCTCCATTACATGTCTTTATTAAAGTACCATTGCCGCTGTGATCAGACATGATATTTTAAATATTTCTATACTATAGTATAAAAATATTAAAAATATCAGACGGCTAAAAATGTAATTTTTTTAGCGCCCAAAGGAAATCCATTCACCGACAAGTGCCGAAGTAATTGGAAGCTTCCCCCTTTAATTAAAAAAAAAAAAATTCTTTCCCAAAGAGACACAACATGATTGGTTCATAAATTCTAATAACGCAAAGTTCTCAACGAGTCGGAAAACGTTGCGTTTTCCGACTCGTTCGTGGCCAATTTAACAGAGCACTCGCGAACGAAGCGCTTTCGTGTACAGTGTGTACAGTAAACCGCGAACGCTCGGCAAGAGTGCCGCAGACGAGCGGAGTGATGCTTCGCGCGAGAGCGTTTTAGCGCGTGGTGCTCCCTCGTGTCGTGGGGGGGGGGGGGGGGGGGGCGAGAAGAGTAGAAGAAAAGTGTATACCTACATCGCTGAGCAGGGAGACGGATAGCGCGCGAGCTTCCGGGCTTTCGGACGCGGAGCAACCGCCGGAGATGCGGTGTTGGAGAGGGAGCGCAAAAAAGATTAACCTCAGAGCCCGGTTCGGCTCGTATATCTCGAGGATACGGGTGCATATGCAATTTAATGCTCGCGCACAGGGCCCGGGATGGATATGCGGGAGGGCGGGAGGGAGGAGCGGCGAGACTGGCTGCAGGCGGGTTACAAGCGGCAGCGGGCATTAGACGTAACGCTTAATAATAGAACACGATGCTCGAGAGCGAACCGATCGATCACCGGACGAGACACGAGGCTTTACTTCAGCGTTCGAGGCGATTACGCAACGCGAACGCGGCCTGGCCATGCCGCTGCTTCCGCTGGATATCACGGCTCGAGCCTAACGCCTGACACTCCGCTCGCTCGGCCGACTGTATATTTCATTCAAGAATGGCTCCTTGTGTCTTAGGACTATCCGCGGATGTCGCTGTAGCGAGAGATTCCCCGCATAAGACAACCGATGGTCCTCTCGTTCGGTCGCGATGTGACGTCGAACAGACACGGCGCACAGGATTTATCCGAGCGCACGCGGAGTTCACTCCATTCGGGTTGATACCACAGCCGATATGGGGAAGATACGAGTCGAGAGGGAGACGAAGGAGAGTCGCGAAAAATCGGCGTCTGGCTCGCTCCTCTTTATATCCAGGCGAAAGTCGCATCACGTCCGCGAAGAAAGGAAGCCAGGACAATCGACTCCGTACCTCCCGTTCTTCCCTCACTGCCTCTCCCTCGACAGTCTCATCTCCACCAAACGACGTCTAAGATATTTCTCTTATTCCCTCCGCTCTCGACTATCTTTCGCTCTCGCGATCTTTCGCTCTCACTCTGCTAGATTCCTCTGTCACCGTGAACTCTGCACCCATCATTCCGCTTTTCCTGATGTCGCCGCTGCTCTACAGCAGGTCGGATCTACAGTGAGTTTCTCGCGGAGCCGATTTTTATATGACACGGGTTAGCGAAGGGAACCCTTGACCGTTTCAGACTCCGTCGGCATTATTCTCCACGCCCTTGAAGATACACGTATATTTCGAGATGTCCAAAGAGCTCGGATGAAATTCCCGTGACCGCACAATCTTCAAGCTTCCCTTACAGGCGAACCTCTCCGCAGTCTCGGTGCTTTTGGTCTCTGATAAATCCAAGCGTTCTGCATCCCCCGTCTTAATAGCGCCGCGCCGAATCGCGCAGATCTCGCCTAGACGACGGAAATAAGGAAGATACCGGAATCCTTCCTCGGCGAGGTGGGAAACCCGGGAGCAGCGCCGCGCCTCACCGGGAGAGAACGAACGAGAGGGAAGAAGCGGGTTGGTATACGAGACTGAAGAAGGTCCCGGCGGGGTCGTAAAGTTAAATTAAAAATTTCCATGCACCAGAACGACGTCGCGACGCGAGAGCTGCGGGTGGAAGCGACGGCCATTGGCGAGGAGAGACCCGTAGAGAGAGAGCGAGAGTGAGAGGACGTTGGCGATGCGGAAATGGCCGGTGTCACAGTGTTCTAACTCTCGCCACCCCCGCACCGCCGCCCCGACAGATCCGAACCTCTCCGAATAGGTATATACGCGTATACGAAGGAGATTAGGTCGGTTTACGTTCGGATCTCTCGATAATGCGACCGGCTGGTGCTCGGGCGCCGGCCAAAGCTAGCTAGATGTCGAGGAAGCCGGCCCAATTACCCCTGGCGCGCTGTATATACCCAAACCCCATCGACGGAGAGTCCACGACTATCCGGACCTGGAGCTATCCGCCTCCCTCGGCTCACCTCCGCGCTTTGGCCGCTCGTGTCACTGCGTCTCACTCTCCGGTAGGTACCCTCCGGGTCAGACCGGAAAATTATTACAGCTAGCAGCGCCGGCAGCAGCACCAGCAGCGGCCGGGGAGGGAGCCGAGCGGGAGGAGGACACCCTGGACACATAGAGTACATCGCGCTGCAAGCCCTCTGTTGGTACCTCGTGCACGGGCGACAGGGTCGATAGTTTCTGCGAACGTGCGCGAACACGCGACCTTCGACCTAGCTGCTACACTGAGAAAAAAAATAAAAATAAAAATGGTGAATTAACCAAATTCGCGGTCACGCACGTTCAAAGCTTTTATTTTGTTGGTACAACTAAATCATTCTTTTTTCGAACGATTATTCGCTTCAGTCGATTCAAAATATTTCGATTGAAAGAAACTTTTTTATTATACCAACGAAATAACGCTTTTGAACGTGGGGGAACGCACCTTGGTTGGATCCAGCCATTTTTTTTTTCTCAGTGTGTACGGCCGATGTATCTTCGGGTCGGTGTTCGTCATGGGTATTTATTTTTATCAGTCTTTAGAGGATTCAGCGGTCGGGAATTAGTCGAGGATAACGTTGGTCCGTGATAGAGAATCGAGTGTCGAGCGAGCGGGGTACTGAGTGGCGATAACGAAAAGACGGGAGAAAAATTAACACCCTGGAAAACTAATTCTTTTGACGGTCACCGTTTGTTTGTTGCAGGTAAAATATTTATATGATTTAAATCAATATTCATTTCATTTGAGTAACAATTTTTTTTTATTTACTTAATTTACTGAATTTACATGAATATCTATTTAAATCAAATGAATATTTTACTTAAACGAAATAAACGGTGTTCGTCAAATAAATTATTTTTCCGGGTGAAGCGACAAGTCTGCAATCGCCAAAAATAAAAAACTTGTTACCTGTAATCTTACGGTGCGATTCGAATAGACTTCCTCGAGTCTTTTCCGCGGTTCCGTCTATCGGCGGGCTTGTTTTCATTATTTTTCGGCCCTCCACGCTATTTCCGGACATATTCATCGTCGCGACTACCGATTTTACGAGCACGACTACACGACTTGGAGAACCGACTCCTGGGTCGGTTCTCCATTGCTATCTGGCTGTACGGACATTTTTATTTCATCTTTACGAGATACGTCGCCCCCCCAGTGTGACGTCGCGTAGCGCTCAAGCTGCGCGTCTGGACGGCTCGAAGGTACCAGGAATATCTTGAGCGCAGAAGAGAGAGAGCATCCCCGCTGGATATTATAACGCTCTCAGTTATACCACGTGTTAAGTCTTCCCGGTCCGCCACGTGCGTATGCGTTGATTTTTTTTTTTTATATACCTATTTATAACGACCCGATATCGGATGCTTTCTTTTTGTCCCTTTTTTTACACCTAACACATTATGCAGTTTGAAAGGCTCGGGGCAACGACTATTTTTCTGATCTCGATTCGGCCAGTGAAACCGCAAAGAGGCAATAGGAAACGCCATTGGCTGCCAAGAGGCAAAAAGAAACGTCATCGGCTGTCGAGAGTCACAAGGGCGTATGCTGCACCGAAAAAAAGATATGCTAACGTCAAACTAAGCTGCGTTTGCGGGTGGCGAAGGAAATATTTGGTCGATTGAAAGAAATATTTAGTTGATTGAACGCATATTCAGTTGTTTGATCTAATATTTAGTTGCTTCAACGAATAGTTACATGAATTTAACAACCATTTTGTTCAATCGACCAAACATTTCCCCTCGCCACCCGCAACTGCAACTTAGTTGATATTTTTTTCGGTGTGGACGATTCGACACCGTTCGACTGCGTTCCGTCGAGACTTTCAGCAACCGACACGAGGAAGGGCCATAAACGGGCTCGGAAGCGATCGACTTTCGCTCTCCTACACAAGAGGTTATCCTGAAAACAGCAAAAGTGTAATGCGGAAGCGGCGGGGAAAATTCGAGTGGAAGAGGTGAAAAACGCTCTCACGAGAGTGTTTCGCGAAGAAAGGCCATAGCCCACTTCCAACGTCCTCGGCGGGTTTGTACCGGGAGGAGAGCTCTTTCACCGGGATGGTTATGGGGCAACGCACCGACTCTGTACCAGACGGTTTACGCCAGGCATTTTTACGATCCAATTTTGTAACGCGTAATCATAAAAGGTGATGCACGAACGCGGGGTGTCTACCGCCCCTTCCCACCCGCCCCGCTTCTATAGCCCTCTCGTTCCGTGTGTATATACAACCTCGTGATTCGGTGCATGCATAACCAATGCACTTTTCGACATCCTGTCTCCGTCATCCTCGCAGCTAACCCGGTTTCCCTCCTCCGCAACCGCGGGAGATAAAACGAAAGCGAGAAATGATGAAAAGAGGGGAAAGGAGCCGAGGACGAGTGGGGGGGGGGGGCAGGAGAGGGGGGGGGGGTACAAGGGGTGGCTTGAAACTGGAAGATACAGAGAGTGCCAGATTGTGTGAGCGAGTACAGTGAAAAGGGAAGAAGGTAGAAATGAAGCGTGCAGAGAGAAAAAGAGAAAGACCGAGGGAGGATGAAAAACGATAAAGAGAAGAAAAAAGAAGAAAAAAAAAACCGTACGAAAGAGAAGAGAAAAAGAAAATGAGCATTCGGCTGGTGGGCTGCTGGCCTGTGCTGGGTCCCCGGGTCGGATCTCTGTTCTCGTTCTATCGCTCTGAAAACCGCGTGCCACCTATACACGGGCTCCTCTCTCCTCTCCGTGGCCCCAAGAGAGCTCTCGCGTAGATATAGGTAGCCGACGACGAGACTGCCGGTGCTGCTGGTGGTGGTGGTGCCGGTGGTACTGGGCTGGTCGATAGTTGCCGCGTAGCAACAGCCGACCGGGCTTTTTGCTCGACTTTTAAATCCCCCCCCCAACTGCACCGACCGGCTACGACGACGATTCGCCCTTTTCTACTCCTCTGTGTGCATGCCCTTCTCCCACCCCCTGTCGACCCCCTCTCGCCCACTGCGAGTTTCCCTCAATTCTTTTTTTTTGGCTTTTTTTTCCACCATTTCTTCCCCCCCCCCCCCCGCACTCGGCTGCGCACCCCGGGCATGAAAAGTGGCCTTTGCATTTTGAGCGTTCTTTTGAAATATGAGAATTTTCACTGGACCGAACCCCTCGGCAGACCGAGCGACATTACGGATTCAGTGCTGTTACCGTGCGGAGGGATTCGCCGGGCCGGGCGGCGATCAGCGCATAGCAACTGGAACGCGTTTCCGAACGTGCCAGGCCGGAAATCAGGTCGCGGCGCGTTTCCTTCCGGCATCGCGACGCTCGGTGGAGGGTTCAACCATCGGTAACAGAGTGGCATGGGTGCGAGCCGGCTTCAATTCCAGTGTAGCTCGGAACCGACGGCAGTGGCAGCGACACCGCAGCCTGCAGGAGAGGCCCGACTCGTCGGTGACTGAGGTGAGGAACGCGGGGATTCCCGGGCGAAGAGGAAGTGGAAACGGCGGGGGGGGGGGGGGGGGGGGGCGGGTTGGGCGCGGTGGAACTGGCTCGTTAAGGGAAATACGACGTCTGGCGTTGCTAAAAGCCGCGACGATCGTCAAACTTTAACGTCTAGCCGCGGCTACGAGGGAGCCCGTTAACTGCAGCCGAGCTGATATGACGTAACTAGAGAGGGGGCAGCAGCCGCGGCGGCCTCGGATAAGGGATTGAACGAAGAGCGATCGAGAGAGAAATGCGTGGTAGCTCGGCCGGATGGAGGCGAGAAAGAGCTACAATCATCCCACCCCGCGTGCACGTCGTACGGGTGAGACCGGGACACGGTAGACGAAGAATATGCGCGAGAGGAACAGAGGGCGGAGGATGATGATATGAGATACGAGAAACTCTACACAGACACACCAACACCGACGAGCAAACTATTGTGTCGAAAGTTTATGCGATCCGAGGGGGTCGTCCTATGGCGGACGTTTCTACCGGCGGTTTGTGGTCGAGAGTCCTTTATTTATTTTTCACGGACGATTTAGTCATATCGTCGCTGCGAGGGCGACGCGCCCTCGACGAGGTACGAACTGTACCGTCAAATAAATCACTTCGCAAGTGATAAGGGTCGTACGGAAAAGTTTCAATGATCGATGGAAACCTTTCGCCTTTTTCACCTGTCGATAGTGTATTTAGGAGGAGGGGAGAGAACGGTGAAAGGTGAGGTGGAGTAAAAAGAAGTTCGGTCAGCGGCGAGAGCGGAAAGCGGAGTCGGGGGGGGGGGGGAGCAGATGGGAGAAGTCGAGACGACGGGACCACCGCTCGTCGACGGGGCGGTCGCGGGTTGGGGCGGCGGCGACGAGGACGACGACGCTCCGGGCCCTCTCCGGGGGTTAAGTAACGAGGGAAGTTTTCCCGAGTGGCCACTCCTCGTAACTCGATTCTCCGGAGTGACCCCGGGTTTACACACACGAGTGTACGAACTCGGAGACCGTATGTGGACGGCGAGGCCGGAGCTCCGGGTCCGCAGGACGAGGCGCGAGAAGAGGCCCGTCGGGCGAATGTGCTCTCTGGCAAAATTTTCGATAACTAATCGAGACGAGACAACGGGCCGAAACGGCTCTCGCGCACATGCAGAAAAAAAAATTTATTCAAACCAAACAAAATTTATTTAGAGAAAATAAAATTGCTCTTTTAAATATGGGCTTAATAGAGTTTTATTGAAATCTAATAAATTTTATTGGAGTTAAATAACGCATATACTTGAATCAAACAAAAAATATCCTTGAGTCAAATAAAAATTAAAATTAATTCAAATAAAAATATTCTAATATCCAATTTTATTGACGATTAATAAACTTTTTTTTCTGGATGCATCGTCGATATTTCATAATCCGCGGCCAAAGACGATGCTTCGAGCTCCATCGAGGCGACGGTTCGGGCTTCCGGTCGATTCGAGAATCGACGAGGAGTATGAG
Source organism: Amblyjoppa fuscipennis (assembly GCA_963575735.1). Lineage (NCBI taxonomy): Eukaryota > Metazoa > Arthropoda > Insecta > Hymenoptera > Ichneumonidae > Amblyjoppa > Amblyjoppa fuscipennis. Next base: position 12,970,330 of record OY754495.1, on the reverse strand, counting down.
TCCATAATTCATCGGCCATTCTATTCGAACAGACCCATATGTGTGTGTGTCTCTGTGTGTGTTCCGGGATAAATATTCTCATCGTCGAACGGAAATTAGCCGATCGAATTAACTGGCAGACACCCGTGACTACACAACCGGCGCGGTTCAATCGAATAACCAAGAGGGAATCGGATGTAAAAACGAACGAGGAAGGAATTATTCGTTCGCGATGAGGGTACAACGAGAACAGGAGGCAGATGGCAACCGCGGAATGGAATAGAACTAGTCATTTTTTTTTTTTTTTTTTTTTCTTCCGCAGTCCTCATTGCTCGTCTGACGTCGTTGGTTAGCGGGGAGAGTTTGCACGGTTTGTTTGTTTCCCGCCGTTATCTGTCGGCTCTCCCAACGGGGAGCGGAGTCGCGAGGAGCTGCAGCGGTGTCGAAGAGTCCCGGCAATCTTTGCCGAGGGAAAACACACCGAGTGACGAGAGCGAAGGAACACGAGAGTCGATCAAAGATCACGAATACGGTCCAAGCGCGCTGCGGGCACACACAGACCGGACGATAATAATAGGACGGCACACACCGTGTGTGACTTGTATCTCCGAGATCGGCGTTAAAAATTACATATCTTTCCGGTATTGGAGTACACAGCGGCATGGCGAACCTTGAGGATTATATTTCCTCGTTATCGCGTACGATCGCGGATGAGGCCGCACGATAGAGATGAGTCCAAGAAGGCCGTCGACTGCGTTCCTCGGCGCGATCTTCGACGGCGATAGAGCGCGACGGAACATTCGGACTCGGTATCGACGAGATGCCGGCATGAAGGCCGGACGACGAGGGAAATCTTCGGGCTTATTATCATACCCGTAATTGCAATGAGATATCTCAGATAGGCGGAGCGAGGACGTGCCCGGGACAAGTAGCGTGAAAACTAGAGGATGATGAACAGCAACAAAAATTAAACCTTATCCCATCTCGGCGATAATGGTCGGAGAGACGATCACGCGAAAGGCCCGTATCGATATGAAAATCTTCGACGTTGTACGAACGTGGGATCCGACATTTTATCGCACGAACGCGGAAGTCGCGAGTGAAAATTCTACTCGCTGGCGGGCCCGCGACACGCTCGGTACGAATTCATTTGTCTCTCGGCACTCTTACTTTTTGTTTCGCTGCTCCGACACGACATCGGAATTACGATCCTTATCGGAGTACGCGTAATACGCCCCACCGCCCCCCTGTCCGTGCAGCCTGATCAACTGAATTATTTTACCGGACTAATTTATCGCTCCGGCCTCGCGTAACGCACCTCGCGATAAGCCGGCCAGCTCGCCCGGTAGCTGGTCCGCCGCTCGAGCCGATCGGCCAAGTTCGAACGTCATGAATCATGCGCCGGCGGCGTTAATTCGGCGAAGCCGCTTGAGCAGAACCGTGTGCACACTGTACAGGCGAGTGCGCCCACATTTTTGGTGTGCACTTTTTTTTTTTTTTTCGTTTTTCCGAAGAGGAACGTTCCTGTTAAGGGGTATTCCCCGTTTCGTCGCTATCGACTTCGATGGTCAAGATTTATCAATCCGCGCCGAGACAGTTTCATGTCCATATGAACTTTTTACAAGATAATCAACCTGAGAGTCTGAAATGTTATGGTTTTTTTTTCTTTTTCAATGATAGACTATAGACAACTAAGCTCATGACGGCTCAGCGATCGTTCCTCGTGCATCGAGCGAACGTTTAAGCGCGGTTACAGAAGGTTAGCGCTGTATAGACGAGTCAAGCACACTTTTTACAAGATAGTAGAACCTAAAGGTTCTAATTTTTAAGATTTCATTTGATTTTTTCGTTTTACTGATAGATCATCGACAAGTAAACTGATGACGGATGAAGGAGCAGTTCCGTATGAACTTTTTTACTACATACTGAAACCGAGAGTCTCAGATGTTATCATTTTTTTTTCCATGATAGACTATAACTGACGACAACTAAACTGATAACTATAACTGATAGACAACTAAAATGATGACGGCTGAGCGACCGTTCCTCGTGCATCGAGCAAACGTTTAAGGGCGATTCGACACTGTACAGAAGAGTTAAGCACACTTTTTACAAGATAATAAACCTAAAGGTTCGAACGTAAGTTCGAAATTTTGTGATTTGCTTTTCTTTTTTTTTTTTTCATGATCGATTATCGACAAGTGAACTGATGACGGATGAGCTGCCGTTTCTCGCGCTTCGAGTAATGGTACCATTCGCGTGTCCTCTCTTCGCAACGCCAAACATTAGGCTACCGACACACATTGACTCATCGGAGTCCCCGGCCGCTCGTTTGCCCGAGGTGACAGATTTCGCGTGCTACCGTGCGACACGAAGTAACGAGGAAGTGAGGCTGACCGGTACGGTGTGACACGCAGCCTGGAACGATCAAACTCACTTCCCGAAAGGCATTATTCACATACGGTAAAACTTAAATGCGGACGAATGAATTAACCCCGGTAATGAAGGTGCTCTCACACGCGCAAAGTGCATTATGTACGGGCGTCACTGTGTACGTATTACTCGCGAATAAGTCTCTCTCGGGAGAGAACGAAAGTTGGAAGTTGTTACGAGTAATTTAGTTTCCACTAGGTGAAACGACGACACGGAGGGAGAAACGACAACGACGACGACGACGACGACGACGACGACGACGACGACGACGATGGTAAATGTAAATTGCTTCAGGTGCAACGAGAACTTAATATTCAGAGAGTAACAGCCAGTCGCGCTCGTCGGTGTTCTCCGCTTGCATAGCTCGCGTGCATCACACATGCATTCACCTATAATAAACAGTGTGCGATAAGTCCTCTCTCTGACACGCATCACGCACTTTGCCGCTCAGCGGACGGCCCCATGCATTCACCCGCGCGTTCGTCATAAGCATAATCTTCTAAATGTGTTCAGTAAAATAATAACAATAAATTATATAAATGCACTTTTTTTTTTTCTCATGAAATCGTGAATGCGACGAATGTGCTGAATTTGTCAATCGGCCGATGTTCGTTGGCTGCGCGAAAATTTCACTGTGGCGAACCGGTGCGCTACAGTGCGGTGCAAATGTACTTTGTTCGACGTCCTGTCGCAATATCGCTCGTATATATTCCGTAATTATATGCTCGAACGAGAGAGAGAGAGAGAGAGGGAGAGAGAGAGAGAGAGAGAGAGAGAGAGAGAGAGAGAGAGAGAGAGAGAGAGAGAGAGAGAGAGAGAGAGAATGAGCGATGGCCGTTGATAAAGATCGGCGCACGTGTCGATTAGTTTGCCCGAAGAGTGAGAGATACTCGGTGTTTGTACACGAGCGACACGTGTATCCACTCAGGTAAATGTAGGCAGATACCTCCATATACGCCGTACACATGTATCCCCGCCTTTTTGACGGAAGGCCAGTCAGCTGATTTCTCTCGGAGATATTGCGTCGTCAAAGTTCTATCCGTTCCTCCTTCGCCTCCCGAGGGCGCCGCAGGCCCGTCGATTCGCGGCGCCGTGATTCACTAATTCGATGAATGACCGATAGCGAATCGACCCCGCTCGTTTTATGCCGAGACACGACTTACTGACCGAGTCACCGTACGATCGTACCCGGCGAGACCATCGGGACTCGCTGTGATTTACGGGCTTGCCAATCGACCTTCGTCGGTATAACATTTATATACGCCGAACGTATCTTATTGACTTTGCAATATATTTATATATATATAATATATATATGTGTATTTTAGAAATTATATTTATATATATAATTTTAACATTATCATATATATATATATATATATATATATATATATATATGCATATAAGATTAGCATGTACAAGTCGGATGGCCAAAGTGGATCCGATTTGATCTCGATCTTGTTAGGGACATTTGAATAATTCACCGTCGATGCCTCGAGAAGAAAGATCAAATGAAGATCAAGGATAAACATTTTTCGACGGTTATTTCCATTGAACCATAACGCAATTACAATTCGCGGACGAATGACGAAAGACGATTCCCCTGGGAACATGAGCGACAGAAAAATAAACTGCGAGGAGCGCCGCGATACCGTGAATTTCTTGCTGTTGCTACGGGGGCGCCGTCGAAACGCAACACCCGAGAGGCGGAGAGCCAACCGGTTCACGGGCTCGTCTCGTACACGAGAAAATAAAAGAATGAGACGCGGCGAAGGTGCGATAGGTGAAAAAGAAAAAAAAGAAAAAAAACCGAGAGAAGTTACACTGTCGAGTGTACTCGGCAAAAGTCTCTCGCTGCATGGTGGGCGTGATTCGTTGCTCGTTCCGCGGGTTTTCGTCCGCGCATCCTAATTTTATCTTGTCGAGTGTAATTTGCACGGAGCGTATTGAACACCGGGATTTTTTTTTTTTTTCTTGGGCCTTTCGTCGAATGTGATATCTCGGATGGAAGAGTTTTCCCTCGGAACAACTTACGAATATAGAAGATAAGACATTTTTCCACGAAATCTGGCGAAGGTGCGATAGATGAAAAAAAAAAAAAAAAAAAAACTGCAATTTTCGTTCGCGCATCCTAATTTTATCTTGTCGAATGTAATTGGCACGGAGCGTATTGAACACCGGAGCTTTTTTTTGGACGTTCGTCGAATGTGATATCACGGACGGAAGAGTTGTCCGAACAACTTACGAATATGAAAGACAAGAAATTGTTCACTTACGTTTGGGACATTGTAGCTGCTGTACTGCTCCTTGGGACTTCCGCCGCCGTTCTGTTCGCACTGTTTGTTCTTGAAGGCCCTGTAGTTCTCCCTGAGCTGCTTACCGTACTGCAACAACAAAGTAAATAAGCCTCTTTGTCATCGGATACCGGGGCTAGCTGGTAAAGGGGCTGAGGACCGAAGGGCTGAGGGCGGAAAGGCTGAGGACGGAAGGGCTGTCCGACGTGCCTCCGGGCGTTGCCGTGCGCGGTGTGTGCACGGTATACTAAAAACAATTCTCGGTTTAAACTGTCGAAGAGCAACTTCGACCCAGGGATGCGATACCCGATCTAGAGGGGGGGGGGGGGGGGGGGGGGGGGCGCTACTGAGCGTGCCGCAGCGTAGTTAAGACCGGCGATAAAAGAAAAATTAATAAATCGTAAAAGCGGAACGGAGCCTAGTTGTTAACGTGCCGCAAACGATCGGGGCGGCGGCGAGCCCGATAACGTTTGCCTTTCGAGCCGACATGAATCGCCAAGAAAGAGATAAAAGCGACGCGGTGAGCGCGCCCGGCGAGTCACATTGTTACGATCTGAAAATGTTGCAATCGGCTCGTCGAACAACGATGATGAGAGCGCTCGACAGAGGAAAGAAATGAGCGTTGTTCGAGATAAATCGCGATGACTCGAAACGGTGTGACGGCGCGCGCGCGCGGATCAAGGTCCGGCGGCAATGTCGACAAATGTCTCGTACCGGGGCAACGTCGATGACTCTGCGAAGACGTTGGTTCGAGTGTCGCTTCTCAAAAGCGTCCGAAGGAAAGGACAACGACAGTGGAGGAGAGAAGAGACTGCACTGATAAAAAAAAAAAAAAAAAAAAAAAAAAAAAAAAAGTTTCAATCTCAACTAAGACTCGAACAGAGACGTTCAATAAAATATTTTGTTGGTTACAGATAACAAAAATTTGTTTGTTCAACAGTTTGTTGGTCGATTTCACAAAAGTATTTTTGAGACATTAAGATATTTCGTTCGACCGACTAAATATTTTTCCGAACGTCGCTGTCCGAATCTTAGTTGACTCAACTGTACTTTTCTTTTATCAATGTAGGTTAGTCGTCGCGGGAAGGCCTCGCAACCACGCCTAGTTTACAAATATCCGAGATTGCCGGGAACGATCGAACCGGCTTCAAAGGAGGGATCGGAATAAAAGAGAGAGAAAAAAATGAACTGTTGAGACGTTAAAGGGCGCGCCGATTTTTCGATAAGGCGTAGAAAGAACGTGACCGACGATTCGATAACGACCGAACGAGTCCCGACGGCCGGAGATCTCGAGAGGCTCGTCAAATCGTAATGAGACAACGAATTGCCGACGCTCGAAGAAAGAAGGAAAAAGGGCTCGCGTCTCGGATGCGTAAGCCGCTTTGGCTCGTCTCCGCTGTGGTAACGACGATCAGTCTCGCGTGTTACGTGACACAGGTCGCGACTCCCTCGAATTCAACGTCTCACCTATTTTTATTTTATTTATCATTTCTGGAATTCTCCGTCCGCGAGACAACGAGGGTGAAAGTACTCGGATGGAATAAGCAGGTCGGCTGGAAAGGGCGAGCCGCTACGGTTATTTCATTCCTCTCCGAGGGTGAACACGATTGCAGTAGAAACAAAATGAAAAAGTTTTCCTTCCTCAGTAACGAGGAATCTCAGCGAAGATCTTCCACTGTCGATTGTTCTTGCATGGTGGGACGTTTTCTCCCCGGACAAAAAAATTCCCCGACTTTTCACCGACAAATTAAATATTTTCCTCGACAAAAATTCTAACGACTTTTATCATTAAAAATTAATGATGCAAATAAAAGTGCCTAATTATTGTATTGATGTTTAATTGTATTTTTATTTTATTTTTTATTTTTTCAAAATGTACCCATTTTTCTTTTTGAAGTCTCCCTTTTATGTAGTTCTTATTTATTTATAGAAGGTTTAGGCGACAATTTACTTTTTCCCCGAGCAATTTTGAAATTCCCTGACTTTCTCCTGATTCCCTGAGCAAAATTTTTTTTTCCCTGAATTTTCCCGGTTTTCCCTGACCGCGACTGCCATGCCTTGGCGTTTCTCCGAACGTGTGAAATGGACAAGAATGAAAGAAGCGTCATCGGTCGAAATCGTTCGCGACCTCAGCGCCCGAAAGAGTAACGAGCGAAATGGAGTTTATCGGGCCGGTGCGAGATCGAAAAAGCTACGAACAATAGGACCAGACGGAAGATAATTCAATGGGAGCGGGCGGGTGGTCTGGACCATCTCCCCAACGAATCAAAGTTTCGCAATTTCCTGCGTTACGCGGCTCCTCTAACGACATGCAGTTTTCGACTGCATCGCCCACAGCGCGCGCACCTACACCTTCGCCACGGGTGCAATATGTGTGTGTGTGTGTCCGGTGGGTGCATCAATGCGTAACTACGTTTTAGGCAGCGCCAGATGGTTTTTAGAGGTGTTGCAGCTTCCTATCTGTGTTTGCATATACAGTTGAACGCGCGGGGAATTATCCTGGCGGTGGTAACGGTGGTTGCGCGGCTCAGGCCGAACGATGCCTCGGTGTGTGCTGCAGCTTTCAGCGAGAGATAGAGCGAGCTCAGTGTCGGTGCCCAGCGTGTATGACCCGCGATATCGACCGAGAAAGACGGGCGGACCGACCCGAAGCCCCCCTACTTCCCCATCCACCCGCCTTTCCAGAGCCACACGTTGTCTGGGATGAGACATGCGAAACCGGTTGGAAACACCGGCGAATATTTCCGATGTGGTCGTCATTTCGCCAGAGGCAAACGTGGCGGAATTTTCGGAAGGGGAGGAAATTTGAAGATCGCTGATTGAAACAATTTTGGGAATCGGCAAGGGCAAAACGGTCCGAGGAGTTCGCACCTATGAGTGGAATGACGATAATTTAAAAAATGAAATTTGCGACTATCTCGAGCAGCATAGAAAAATTGTACTTGTGAGGTGAAATGCCGTACCAAACATGCCCAATTTACGAGACTACTGTGCTCCGCTTGTATACTCCGAACAGAGTCGTTTAAGCCCGGTTTCTGCCGAGTTCCGATGTTCCTGTAATTCCGACGTCCGTAATTTCTGTTATTTCAGTGTCCGATGAATCTGTAATTTTTTGTGGTGGCCCATTTTACCCCGTATCTGCAGTCTGCTAATTTCGCCCCACTGTCTGCTCTGTATAAATCAGTGATAAATTTAATGCACCGGACTGGAAATTTTTTTAATGCATAAACTGGTACATTAAATTCAATGTATAATTGTGATGAAAAATGAATATACTTTTTCATTGTGATTAATGTAAATTACAAAAAATTAAAGTACTTATATAGTAAAATTAAAGTAAAATAGTAAAAACAAAGTACTCGCAATATTTTCAATACACACAACATTAATTTTTCATCACAAGTGTACATGAAATGAAATATATCAGTTTTTGCATAAAAACTTCCAGTCCGGTACATTAAATTTCATACGAATTTGTTATTTTTTGCAGTGTAAGCCGATGGTGCAAAATATATCTGTTACCTGACAAAGCGGAGTTCTTTTTTTTTTTATGCAACTTCAATATCCTTCACTGTCCAACAGGTATTTCGTCGAACTAACCGAGGGCATCGATGTGTGTCGGAGATAAAAACTTCGGGTCATCGACAACAGCTTTCGTCGTGACACTCCGGTTGCCACTGCCGTGCAGTTAATCGCTAGTGGATTAAACTATCCGGTAACTCAAATGGCTAGCAGCGCCGGTGAAAAGCTTCGAACTATAGGGCAACGTTGTGAGAGTCAGGTGCGAAAAGCAGCGGCGCTTGTATCGACCCAGAAGAGAAGACGAGCAACGCCCGGTCGAGCGGCGCGCAAGCCCGGCATCATCGCGCACACACTCGTACACCAGCCGGTTCGCCGGTCCCAAAAACCGAGGGAGGCACACATGGAAACGAAAAGAAACCGGTTCGACATTCAAATTTTTCTCTATCACACTTGTTGGCACGTCGTCAAGAAGGCGTCGGGGAATGAGGAGGTTACCAAATTGAAAGAAAAAACGACCTAGCGGCAGGTTTTTTTTTCTTAACAATCTTGTATATATGTACATATGTATGTAGATGGATATATAAATATACATGTAGAGTGTAAACCTTTCAATTCGTCTACCAGACAATGGTTTATGGTTCGCAAGTCCGTAGTCTATCGAGGATCGAAAGTTCAACAAGAATTTTAGATAGGTTCCCGCGATAAATGTGTTCTACTGAATAGGGAACGGATAATCAACCGGTTATTTACCGAGTGTGTAACGCAATTAGTTCTCTGGGCGAGAGTTCGTTTAAGTACGATTAATTACCGGCGAGCAGTCACGGGGCGGGGGAGGTTGGGCGAGGGGTCTCTGGGAAGGCAGAGAGAGAGAGCTACCCGTAGCGGCTCAAAGTTCACGGTGGCTTTCGTAATTCGTAATTAATCCGCGGGTACATGGCCCGCGGGCTTTGTTGCCCGGTAAATAGTTTTCTGATTAGCTGATGGAGCAACCGTCCACGGTAACCTGCACCATGCGCGCGCTCTCGGCCGGTAACACCGGCGCCGATGGATTCAATTAAAATTTTGACGTTAAAGAGTTAACGCCGATAACGGATTACACGCTCGTGTAAATGTGGACAAAGAGGTTTCGGTTAATTTCCCATTGCAGCTTAGAATTTTATAATCAATCCAGAAACACCACGCATGTCTCCGATGGTCCACTCAGATTTTCTCGAAACCAATTTTTTTCTTGGCATCCAGAAAACGTAATAAACGAACTAAAAAAATATTGCTTTTTGTCAATATGCTGCGACGCATAAGACAGCGGTTCTCCCATATGCGCCGTTAACGAGGTAAAACATGTGTGCTGTTCTACGATGATACAAAAAAAAAAAAAAAAATCGAGACGTCGGGATGTCAGAGGGGGAAAAAAAAGACTTCAATCACTATGCGTGGTTGTTGCGAGAGGATGAGAAATACCCAACGATTTGTCGAGTATTCGACGTGACTGCTGCAGGCAAGGAGTCTTCGAAGCCCCCCCCCCCCGTCAGTGTCTGGCATTTCTCTAGGGTACTCGAGCGACCGAGTGTACGAGATAGAATATCATAGAGAAGAGGCAGCAATGGGAAGCTGCGAGTAGAGCCTCGAATCTCTCTATATAGCACGGGGACGATGTATAGCTAGGCGGATCTGAAGAAAAAAGAAAAATATATAAAATTAAAAAACATATAAAGAGAATAAAAAGAAAAAAAAAACACAGACGAAGAGCGAGATTCAGAGAGACACATAGAGAGCAGGCATCGAGGCCACTCACTTCGAGAGCGGGCGGGAGACGATGTCGTGGCCTGTGGCCCGCAACCGAGAGTCGTCATTACGGATCTATCTCGCGAGGCCTCGCGAGAGCGTCTGCTGGCACTTCTGCACAATCCGGCCATACACACACACACACACACACATATACATATATGTATGGTATGAAACGCCGGCACTGTGTTGTACACACCAGCGTGAAGATATGATGTTACGGAGTCGGAGAGACACGAGCGTTTGTGTCGTCGGTGAGGAGAGGATGAGGCGATGGGCTGATGCCGCTAGTGGCTGCAGGCGTCGCTGGTTAGTCGACTAATTGAAGGTGGCTCCTCGAGCATTACCGTCGCGTTCTCGAATAATTGCGTAATTGAATTATACTCGTCTCGTTCGTGTGGAGGGGAGGGAGCCGGTTCGGAGGGTTGCGGGTCGGTGAAGTCTGGTTCGCTGTTGAATCCCGACCGTTTGATATTAAATATTTACGGACAATCGAAATACATGTCTGTAACAGGATCGGCGAAGGCGCTGGCGGCGGGGACAGACGCACAGGAGTACGCTCGAAATCCCACTGACGGTCTAATTAACGAGGCTGGATATCGCCGTAATGAAGTCCACGGATACCGGAACGAACGTCGCAGTGAGAATCGTTATTGAGGGAATTGGTTAGGCGATCGAGGGCCGAAGCTTGCTGCGCGCGCGATTCAATCCGCCGCCGTTCGCAGGGACTCGTGGCGAAAGGGAACGCGGAATCGCTACAACGGAGCTGTAGAGGAATCAGCCGAGTGACAAAACAAAGGACGACGACGACGAGCCGGGCTGGAGAGGGAACACGTTTCGCGAACACACCCGTAGGAAAGGCGGACGGATAATTACGGTAGTTCCGGAAGTGATTAGTTCGATCATTATATGGATATAATGGAGAGAAGTTTCTCTGCCAGATCGATGAGGACGATTGGGGAGCTTTTTTTTTTTTTGGGAATACGTAGAGAATTTTGTGAATGTTACTTTAGCTGGGTGAACGAGCGTCGACGAGCGAGCCTAGCGGGCTCTTCTGGTGGTGTTCCGGCGAATAGCGAAAAAAGAGGGTAAAAATAAAACGGACGCGAGAGAAGAGTCGGCTGGTACGACGTTGAGGCCAGCGTATAGAAAGGTTGAGACGAGTTCGGTCTGGCGACGATGTCTCTGCGGCAAAGATCTCCGGGCGAAAGTCGCATCCAGGCTCTTTTTCTTTGGGGTAGGGCTGGGGTGGGGATCGTAGATGAAAGAGTTGTGCAAAAGCCTGGCCCGAAAAAAAAAAAAAAAAAAAAAAAAATGAAAAACCGGGCTAAGTACTAGCCGGTGGAGGAGAGACGGTGGAGTCGGAGGCGAGGTTGCTTCTTGTGGCGGGCTACACTGGCCGGTGAATCCCTCTCGCCGGTCCGGGAAAGCTCGAGAGGAAGGCGCTTTACAAAGAAAACGAGTGGAGCAAGAGACGGAGCGAAATATGAGTAGGCGGACAGGGTGGGGGTTGCGGGATTAGGGATTACATAAAGACAGTGAGAAAAGATGTGAAGAAAAAAAAAAAAAAAAAACGAGAGGAGAAGACGGAGGGAGAAGAAGATGGAGGAGAAAGTGGAGGAGGATGAAGAAGAAGGAAGAGACATCAGAGAGGTAAAAAAGGAGCGAAGCAAGCGGAGAGGAGAGTGGGCTAAGCAAGCGGGGCTCAGCACAACTCAACTTAGACATTGCCCACCCCCCCCCTATTTTTTTTGTGCCCTCTTCCTTCCGTTCGCTGGTTCCACAGTCGACCAACGCTTTGAAGCTCCCGGGTCTCATCTTCTCTCGGTCTATATAGCGCGGTCCCGCTCCGGGTGGAGCGGGGCGGGGAACGGCGGCTTCGGATGCCGAGGGTAGTTTCGAGTGCGACAAGTGCACGGATGATGACGATGCGGTGGTCTCGCCGCGCAAGCCATTGGTCGTGTAGTAACGCAGTCGCCGATGTGTATAGTGTACACCGGGGCGCTTTGGTCGTTGTGGAACGACGGAGGGAACGGGGCCGATGCCTCAGCTACGAAAGCCACTAGAGACCGCGCCCGCTCTCGAGAGGGACGGTCTGAGCCGCCACTTGGCGGAAAGAAGAATAGACTCCCTAAAGAGTTGCATAATGGGGCGGGAGAGACCGGTAGCGGTTCGCGCTCCCCCTCACCTCCTCGCCCGCGAGCTTCCACCGGAAGCCGTTACTCAGCTACGAATTGCCACTGGGCCGCGCGCGACCGGCCACCGTACTCCGAAATGATTGAGTGCACCGGGGGGAAAAAAATACTTTCTCTACCGGGAAGCTAACCGATCATTTAGAAAAAAAAAAATGTGTTTTTTTCTTCTTCGTATTCCGCGTCCCAGCGGCGTGCGGTCGGGCGGCGACCGTTTGGCGGACAGCGCCGAAGACTACTCGAGAATAGGAGTGACGAATGACGATGGCGGAGGAGAAGAAGAATAAGCATAAGAGGTCGTTACCTTGGCGAGCCTCATGGCTGTAAGCCAGCAGGCGCGTGTCTTTTCGCTGCCGAAGGCTATGACCTTGAGACCGGGGACCCCAGCCTCGGTGTCTTCGGCTTCCGCGTTGCTGGACGGCCTGAGACAGACGCCCCACTCGAACGGCGCGTTGAAGTATCTCTTTGCGTTCGGAATCTTGTAGACGTGGTAGTCCGACAGGTGAGCGAGAGGACACGGCTGATCGTTGTCCTGAAACAAGAAAATCGGACAAAAATAAAAAAAATTGCTCGCAACATTCTGTCTGTAGATTGTGGAAGATCTCTAAAAAAAAAAAAAAATATCTTATCTTATCTATAAAAAAAAAAAATCGTACACGAAAGACAAAGATTGAGCGACTGGGTTGTAGCTACATCGACGTTTGCAAGATCGAGCGTGTACACAGTGAAAAATTATTTCGTCAAATCGTAAAGTGAAATTTCGTTAAAATCATTTTGTTGAACAAGTGGACAAAGTCGTTTGTCACTTATCTGAATATACGAACGTGCCCTCTCATTTTCCCGTGTCATTGACTATTTTAGTTTGTACTTTTGTCTGTAAAACTCGAAGATTAATAAATTTAAAAAATTGTCGACGTTTGCGAACAACAAGTTGTTGCAAAAAGTACAAACTGTTTTTTTACTGTGTACATATCGTCGTTCACCGTCGCTCGTGTCACAGCGTCGAACATGCTGCCTGTTGGTGTTGTATGTTCAATCGATGTTCGCATAATTCGAAGATTTCGTTATTGATCTATGCACGAATCCGGATAGAGAACGCAAATTACTGGAGCAATGACCGGAGTGATTATAATATATTATCTTTATCGTAGCACACTGTCATTGTTATTATCAATTATTTTTCGTTCCAATGAAAAACATCAACTTGTTCGCAGGGAGCTCGTGCCGCGAACAAACAAACAGACATCACAACGCAAAGCATGTAACTTCCCGATCGGAATGCAACGGTCGGTGGTTCAGCGCGGCTGACGGCGAAGAGCAACTCGTTTACGTACGGAAGACGAAACATTCAGTTTGTTTTTTCGATGCATATTCCTTTCACGATCAGCGCGCGTACCGCGCACAATAAACAACGCACGATAGAGAATCAAAGTTTCAGAACTCCGCGTCACGAGCGTGCGCGAAGCTGAGGTCAAAACAATGTATCGCGTAGTTAACGAGAGCACCCACGTCTGATACTCGAGCGGTAGGAAAAACGGAGCTTCGGTTTAATGGTTCGGCGGAGATCGTCGGTGGATCGAAGAAAAATTAACCTCCACCTATGACCGGGCACGAAGAGGCAACGTACAGAGCCCTCAACCACGCTCCCTTCATATTTTCCATTTAATCGGTCGCTCGCGAAACAATTAAAATTGTGATGTTATATTCCGTCTTTCTGTACCGTCGTATTTTTTTCCGCATCGCGCCGCGCCGTTGCGCCGAAGCGATGTGTCCATAGGGCACGATGTCAACGACTAGCGAGGCACTGATATGGAGGTTGAAATAAAAAAGAGGGAAAAAAGACAGTAATGAAAAAAAAAAAAAAAAAAAGAAAAAACAAAAAGATGAAGCGGTTCAAGATCGTCATCGAGATATACATTCGCGATGGCGGAGCTCGAGTGGTACGAAGTTTGGCACTACCGCGAGGTATCACCCGCGCTTCGAATGCTCACTCTCCGGCTCGTTCCTAATTGTCGGGACGGGACTGACCAGCGAAATTGCACTCGGTAACAATGTCGACGGTGTAAAAAGCCGGGCACGACCGAGCCCTGTGGCTAATGGAATTCGCAATGGGGCTTCGGACCAATGTTCGTCGAGTCTGGGCACATTTACATCTGCACCGCATTTTTTTTTTACGCCCGGCAACAACTCCGCCGCGTTAAAGTTCCACCTGTCCCGGTGGTGAGTTATCGTTACGCGAGATCGCCGGATAAACAAAGTAAACATCGTCGGTACATGTCTCTAGTTTGAAACTGCACATCATTATGAAAGTCCGCACAGGTACGGAACGGTTTGACCAGAATAATTGGCCGAGGTAATTGTTTCGTCCGGAAGTTCATTTTTTTTTAATTTTTTTAGACTTAAATATCAACGACCGAGAGCCGCATCCGCGAGTTCTCCCGAGCAGAAACTCCGAATCTCCGTATACGAAGCTAAAGATTGCGATCTCTGTCACCTCTGTAATTGGAAAAATAGGGAGTAAAACGAGGCGGAGAAATTCCGGAACGCATGAAATTCCTGACGATAATTTACATGCTGTTTGTCCATTTTTGCGCGTGAGCGGTCTCGTCGAACTTGGCACAACAAAGTTGCAGCGTGCAGGATTCGAGAGTTGCGAACGATTACTTTCGATGACCCGTCATTATACGGCACGCGTATCAAGATAAAGAGAGAACGAGAAGATTCGCTCGCGATTGATGGATGCTGCCCCAAAGGAACTGAGAGACCGCTGATCGATAATTGTCTTCAACGGATCGGAGCCAAAAACGCCCCGCAATAAACTGTACGAGGATCGCCAGTCTCACCCTCCGTCCTTCTATCCCTCAATGCAATCCAACGATGTTGCGAAATATCATCTGTGAAAATACCCCTCGGCCGTGCGAAACACCATCGGCAAAATATCCCTCGTCGTACCATCGCTCTTGAGCCTGTTAATCATTATGGCTCGAGATTTCCATTAAATTAATATTCGACACGCGTCAAAGGGACCAATAATGACGAAGTGAGAATGAATAGGAACAAAATTCGAAACCGGGCTAAAGATGCGTTGCGAAATTTCGCTCGAGGCGCGCGTGCGAATAGATCTGCCAATGGGTCGAGAAGCTTCGCGTTTTAGTCCGGGAACGCCTGTCTATGCTCGCGGTATATCCACAATGTGGGTCGACCGAAAGTCGATGTAGATTTCGTAAATAACCGTTAACTCTGATATCCGTCCACTCGACTCTACAGTCTGCGTAGACTTTGGTCTGTTCAGGCTAACTCTGTACCATAAACTCCGCAGTCTGCGGTCTACGATGGGCAGACTTCACGGTAAAGTGGATTAGACTCCTTTAACTGAATTAGGTGAGAGGCATGACAAAATGGAACGGTGGGGCGAAACGAATTTTCCCGATAATCTTTGGATTGTCCACTTTCTCCCATCGATATATCGTTCAGTTTTGCAGCACTGTTCCATTTTTGCTCCACTCTTCGCATAGACGCTCCATCTTAAAATGCCGGTAAGGTAAAGGTACCAATGATCGGACGGTTAAGAGCATTTCCAGTTGCCGGCAGTTATTAATTGGCAAAGAATACATTTTTTGTCAACATAACTGAAACCAACGTCAAGCTGATAGTTTCTAGTTTCCAAAATACATCGAGTGATTGTAAAAAGATACATTTTTTTTTTTTTTTTAATTACGGGAGAAAGCAACAAGAGAGTCCAAATGTACCAGTTTTCGGACGCAGTTTTTCGGCGCGTCCCTATGTTCGGACACTCCATGTCCCGATCTTTCGGACAATCGCGGATTTCGAGAATTCTGATGTACGCTTGTACCAATTTCCGGACACTATATCGTCGGGTCTTTCAACAAAATGCAACGATAGAAAATAATTTATGCTTGAACCTTGCATGACTTTCACATTACAAGTGTCAAATTGGATTTCTAATAGTTAAATTCGCAATAAATCGAATTCGCATCGGAGTGTCCGACGATTGTGACGTGTTCGAGCATCGGTACCGTTACCTTAAGGATAGATCAACGGCAAAAGTCAGACCGGAATTAATTTTTACCCGGGCACACAATTTCCCGTGTAGCGGTACGAATATCGAAGCTCCGGAGCTGTCGCAGGCTCGCAGCGCTCCGATGCTCCGCCTGCCCCGACGTTTTCCTCGGGAAATCCTGTGTTGGCACAGAGGCGAGCTCAACCGTCTCGTCTTATACCGGTCGGGCTATTCGTTGCACGAGGACGTGTAGTTGCCCGGTGTGTGTGTGTGTGTGTGTGTGTGCGCGCGTGTGTGTGTGTGCGCGTGTGTGTGTGTGTACACCAAACCCGCGACAGTGTTTGGGTGCAAGACGGCGAAGAAGGCGTTGGTCGGCATCGCCGATCTCCGGAGAGCCATAATGCGCGCCACGTCAAATATTTGAGGATAAGCTCAGCTACGTGTATACAATAGCTCGACGCTCCGGCGTGTCGGCCACGACTTTGGACACGTTACCGGTTACGTAAGCAAAGGGAGGAGGGGTGAGGCACTTTTCTCGTCGTAAAAATCGCGAATTCGCGAGACGACTGCACGAGAGTACCGGCCGAAGTACGCCAATGCACACGAACGAGTACACCGATTTGCGCTTGTAGAAACGCTGGGAACGAATTTGTTGAGGAGCGAGTGCGCCGACGCCATGAGCGTACGGAGAAAAAGCTCGAAGTTCTTTTGAATAACGATTTTTTTCTATCCTCGAAGCTTTGAGCACATGCAGATCGATAGAACATGGACGGTACACGGAGAAAAAAAATTGTGGGACAAGAATTTTGTTACCATAACTCATTGAGCTCGTTAACATAGGGACAACAAAATATTTTATCGTGACAGCCAAATATTTCTCCTGGCACAACAATAAACTATTAACGATCTATATTTTTTTAGAGTAACAGAACTATTTTTCTCCGTGTACATTCAGAAAAATAATTTATTTGACGGCCACCGTTTAATTAGATCATGTAAAATATTTGATCTAAATAAATATTTATTTCATTTAAATAAACATTTATTTTAATAAAATAAATATTTTACTTAATTCAAATGAACGATGGCCGTCAAATAAATTATTTTTCTGGCTGTAGGAGTGAAGGACGATGATAACACTGTGAGAATGATCTAGTAAATGTGCACAATGCTAAAGATGTTACGAAATATATAATTATATTAGATATTTCATAATTGCAATAATATAATTTATATTATTGCAAATATTATCCAAATAATATTGTTTTTAATATACCGGTAACGCAATATTCTTACATACGCGTCAATGAAATTTCATGCACTGTATATCCATGAAACTTCATACAGATTTTACGAAGTTTCAAACAGAAATTTTTAACAGTGTGATTATATCGCTTGACAGATAGTATAGTATAGTATTTATTGCGTGTGGACCCTTTCGGGTCTTTAAATTTGTTTTATAAGCATCTTGTTCATACACTTTCATCTTAACATACCATATAATCATGTCAATTGTGTTTAATTTATACCATTTTCCTTAAATTTTCGCTGTAGTCTCTCAAATTCTTTAATACAATCACACATAATTGCTATAGGTTTGCTTTTTAGACTGTTTTCTATTTTGCACCTTATTTTCCAATCCTCGTTGCACGCTAACCACTCATCCATTCTCGTATCGCTTGACGGATATTACCGTGGCACAAGTGGCAGGAAGTACCGGATTCGTAAGAATTTTTCGTAGATATTATGGTAAAAAAAAAAAAAAAAATTCTTAGAGAATCCGAGACTTTCAGCCGTAGGTAAGCGCCCAAGTACCCTCCTACATATATATATATATATATATACTATGGTAATGTTTTCTTGGACGATCGGTAGTTTTTACTGGATCCTTCTCTCAATGTAAGAGAGTTGTGGTTTCTTCCGAACGGGTTTCGAGGGCAATAACGGCAGGTAGGTGTACCGGCGCGCGAGCTATAGAGCAGGCAGAGAAAAGACGGCGCGACGGGAGATGCAAGAAAAAAAAAGAAAAAAAAAAAAAAAAAACGAAGAAGAGAAAACCCGAAACGGAAACGTCGCTGTTGACCTAGGTCGCTAGCTCGTTGCTTTTTCGCCTCAGTCTGGTCGAGCGAGGAATGCGAGAGGACTCGTCCCCGGCGTCTGGATGAAGAGACCCGATCGCGGCTATTCTACATCGTCACGCTCGCTCGTCACCGATGCGTTTCGCACTGCGTGCTTATCGGGTAAATGCAGTAATTTCTTTGGCGTCGTGTTTTCACCTCGACGCCGCGGTCAACAAATTAAAAAAAAAAAGGGAGAAACGAATGTGTGGAATAAAATATGAGAGAAGATGAGGAAGCAACCGTACGTCTGCGCGAGTCGAGCTATCCCAACGGTATCGCCAATAACGCGCGAGAGACTTTTTAATGATGCCGGGCTCAGAGGGCTGAGGACAACCGGTTTGTGAATATAATTCCAGAAGCCCGATTATCCCTCCGTGATTAAATGACGAATCGATGGCCGAGAGAGGCGTGCATTTTTTTTTTTTTTTTTTAGATTTTCATCAATCTTCTTTGTTTTCTTTTTATTATCTCCCTTCTCGGGAGGGATAGAGATCTTGGCGAGTTTTAAGAAGCCCGAGGAAGACGCGAGACATTCTTTATCGGGCGATAAATTCGAGACTCCTTTGGAGCCCGCGGGTTTCACTCCGAGTCGCGGGGCGACGTGATTTATTTCGATTACCGAAACGAAGAACGCACGAGGAATCCCGTTCGGTAGGGGCGATATACGCGGGCGGGTTTCCTCCCCGAGAGACTGTAAGTACGTCGACGGGTTGGAATAGACCGATCAATTAGAAGCGTCTACCATCCGGTCTGTCGAGAGACGCGGCCCGGTCCGAGAGTCCGTTGACTCGACCGGCGTTAAATAACCAGTAAAGTTGGGCGCCGAACGACTGGTCGATTAAAAAAAAAAAAAAAAAAAAAAAAAAAAGGGGGGGGCGGATGGATGAGAATCTCCAAAGTGTTCGAAAGCTTTAGGAGCGAAGTATCACGCGCCCGACGCGCGCAAAGCCGCTCGATTTTTTTTATATCGGTGAAGTCTTCTTAATCCGCTGTCGAGGAAACCTTTCGCGTACCAGCCAGCCAGGAACGGACGACTCAGTCTCGACTCGAGAGCGATCGAGAACCCGTGTAGCCGAACTCAGCGTGCTCTCTTTTTTTTTCCACACCCCCCCACCCCCCTCTTTTTCTCTCGTCCGTCATCCTTCTCCAGACGAGCCTACTAATATTGGATTTGTCCTAATGGCATTATTCGCGCCTTCTCCTCCTCTTACTCGAATCGACTTCTATCGGATGGGCGGCTCGAGTGCTCGAGACATTCAGCGCGGCGAATCGACGCACCGTCGCTCGTCGTGCATTAAGGTAGTCCTTTCGAATAGTGTTCAATTCACATGAGTATCAGAGTAGTGAGAGGGAATTCTAGACACTTCTCGATGGTATAAAAATCTGAAAAAAAAAAAAATCAAGCGTACTAAAGATGCCGAAAGGATCAATTTTGCATAACAATAATTTCAAAATGTTATTAACAAATTGATGAAATATAAAATTGTTCAACAAATCTCCCGGAAACATAACCTTTTTTTTATGAAAATGATTCCTGCATTTTACTGAATACGTATGAATTTTTTCAGATTTTTAAATTCACTTTGAATTTTTTGACTTTCTACGCGTTTTACCCATATAAAAAAAAAAAATTTTAAATCAAAGTGAATTTAAAAATCTGAAAAAATTCATACGTATTCCAAAAAATGAACGAATAATTTTCATTAAAAAAAAAAAAAAGTTAGGTTTCCGGAATATTTATTGAACAATTTTACTTTTCATCGATTTGTCAATGACCTTTTGAAAATTATTATTATGCAAAATTAATCTATTCAGCACCGTTAATGTGCTTGATTTTTTTTTTTTCAAATTTTTATATCATAGTGTTTGCAATTTCCTCTCATTTCTCTGAAACTTAGGCGAGGTGAACACCATTCGCAAGGACTACCTTAAAGATTTAGATTTTAATTTGCAATCGAGAATGGCTCGCTCGGTCTCCCGATCGTGTTGCACGGTTGTGCGGATTTCCAGTGGGACGCGCAGAGCTCCGTACGCTCCATAAACGTTATCGCTCCCGAGCAAATATATTTTACTCGTTCAATCTCCGGATTTCGGGATCGGAGTTTGCTTCGAAGAAAGTTCCCGTGGAACGTCGAGGGAGGGCCGGTGGAATCGCGACGGAAGGGATGAAAAGCCGAATGTCGGAGGAAAGCGGAGCGAGCGAGCACGAGCGGGACTGGATGGAGTTTGAGGCCGTCGACGGGAACGACAGCAGGGGAGTCGAGGGTATCCGGACGACGGTGTAGGTATACCTTACCAAGGTTTATTGTTTCTCGCTCGGCATTTCCGAAACAAAAGCACCGAGGCCCGTGCTTCTGCGTTCTATGACTATACACGGTATATATCTAGCTACCGGCTCCGCTCAACCCATGAGTAGGTAAGTGGTTTAGAATTGCAGCGATAAAACAGGGGGGGGGGGGGGTACTCACGTCTCGTGCCTTCGGTTCCCCGACTCGAAAACTCTCTCTCGGCATACTTACGAGGACCGTTCCTCCGTCTTCCTCTCCCGCTCCTCTCTCGCCCGTTACAGCTTTTCCCCCCGCGTTTTATCGTTGACGAACTTCAGACTAACTACGGAAAAGCCCCCCCCCCGCGCCCCTTTCACTCTTTCAGATAACCACCGGCATCGGCGCGCTCGACTGATGGTGCCGAAAACTACCTTTTTCCCTTCCGTACGGCAAAAAAAAAAAAAAAAAAAAACATTTCCTCTCCGGTAAGGCTCACACGCAGAGAAAAGTTTTGGTCACTGCAGCATAGCGCACACGCTTAAGTAGCAAATATCGTATGTCAGCATAGCGACAGCAAATGTATTTGTTGTGGTGACAAAAAAAAGTATTTGTCACCGTCGGATTTGCAAAGGCCGCAGCAAATGTCATTTGCTGCGGCAGCGTTGCTGTCGTATTGCTTGCGCTTCTTAGCTTCTTAATCAAAGAAC
Organism: Amblyjoppa fuscipennis; assembly: GCA_963575735.1. Lineage (NCBI taxonomy): Eukaryota > Metazoa > Arthropoda > Insecta > Hymenoptera > Ichneumonidae > Amblyjoppa > Amblyjoppa fuscipennis. Next base: position 12,949,013 of record OY754495.1, on the reverse strand, counting down.
TTTTTGATGTTAAATGATAAACCAATCAATACGCTGTAATAATAGAAATGAAACAATTACATTATTGATAGCAAAAAATGTATGAGCGCGAATACTCGAAATACCTATAGCAGCGAGAAGAATGGCCGGAAATGAGGATCGAAATGCCTACCTAATCGTTATGTCTACCTATATAAACCTAACGCGCCACCAACTACGCTATTTCTAACTTGCTAATTTTTTTTCAATTAAAATCCTCTGTAAGCTACATCGAACATTGTAGATGAGACATTACTTGCGATTCAGTAATCTTTAAGGATGCATCACATATAGATTCCTAACCAATAATTCAATTTGAATCTTGAATCTAAACTGAAACTCGCTTCTTTTGTTGCTTTTTCGTTTGTTACGGACCGCACCACTCCCGAAGCGACGAAGCGTCGCTTGTTTTCATTTCATTGCACATCGGAATACCTTATTTCCAACAATACTTCTTAATTATATAAGCTTTGTAGTATATTCATTGGATACACTTGCTTAGCGACTGCTTATCATGAACTGAACAGGTGACGCGATCAAATACTTAACTACACCAGCAAACCATTTGCTACATCCGCAAATCATTTGCTACACCAGCAAATTGTTCGCAGCAACAGCAAATCTTCGGTGACGTAAAAAATTTGTTCCCATTAAAAACTATTTTCGCTCGGAGGACACTACGTTTGCTGCAAAGACAAATGTTTTTGCTGTTGCAGCAAAAAGAACTTGGCAAAGGCACTTTCGCTGTCATGACTAAAAAAATGTTCTTCGTGCACCATCCTTTCTTTCGATGACTTAAAAATTTTCTTGAACTCGCAAGTGAACTAAAAATTATTGGTTCACAGGTAAAAAAGAAAAAAAAAAAAAGAATTGTTCATTCTTCTCTTCTTATTTGCTATCTTATCGGCAATAAAAATGGTACATCGTGTAGCTTCTCTAAAATTTCATTGGAATTTTCACACTCTCGGGTACTTCGGTAAGTTCCTGGGAGGTACCGGCGTGGGGGCGTGCGCGAGGATCGTCGGTCGGGCCATTTAACGAGAAAGAAAGTTTGCCCCGTAAATTTTGGTCGCGGTCCGAGGGTGCGCCTAAGGGAGAGTCCGGAAGAGCGCACGATTCGGTAGTAGTGGCGAAACATCCCTGGGATATAAATGGCCCGCATTCACTCCACCGGCTCTCTCATCCTCTCGTCTCATCCAGCTACTACACCGCAGCCTCTTCCTACCCCCATACATCCTTTTCTCCTTGATACAGCGCCGCCCCCTCCCAATCTCCCGGGCTGTCCTTCTTTCTCCCAAAACTTTTAGGTGCGCTTCGGCATCTCGCCCCCTCTTTCACTTGGCCTCCGAGCCAAGTCGGCGAGATTTCCCAGGATACGCAGAGATACGCCCAAACGGCTCGAGACTGCCGGTTCGTATTCAAGGGTGGGACATGGAGGAGGGAGCGGATATACCCAGCTGTGAAACTAGCCTCAAAGTATGTGTATATTGTAATGTATATGCAACCGACTATTCGTTGAGACACACGATATCAGTTAGGTTTGGCAATAGACGAACGAACAGACGATCGATACAAGATCGATCGTCATGCGAAAGAGTCCGGACTGAGACGTCAAAAGAGACGCGTGACAATTCGTACTCGTGATACTTGGCCGCGATCGTACTGATAATATCCGGCCCAAGACCAAATACAGTAGAACCTCGATTATCCGAACCTTCGATTATACGAATTGCAATTAATTTCATCCGAACCTTTATTATTCGAACGATGCCGCAAAATTTCGTTGTCACATGTCGTCGAGCGTTACTTTGTTGCAGGCGTGTGCAAGTTTCTATCGTGCGCCTGTACAACCAAAAATTGACGACTTCATCAAAAAATAATGCTTAATGTAAGCGTTCAATGATACGTTCCAAAGTTACACATATAATGTTTGTACGCGAATTTATATAAAAAAAAAAAAAACTCACATTCATTACGTATGTTAGTTATTATAATATTATTAATTCACAACTCGTCTCATTCGAATAATCGTTGATCCTAACTGGTCTCGGTCTCGATTCGTTCGGATTAATCGATGTTCCACTCTACGCGCGTTATTCATTCGCTCTTGTCGTTACAATGTCTAACCTCGCAATTCCTTCGGAAGAAACAACCACCAAACAACTCGTTAATGTATCGAATCTACTGACCCTCAAGTTGGAAGTAGCCCGACAGTTGCAAGGATGCCGACAGGATGGACCAGGAAAAAAAAAAAAAATCCCAAGAAAAATGTATCGAAAGACTCGAAAAGACTGGACACAATTTAACAAAAATGGTAATCCTCGTGAAGAAGTTGACCTTTATGGGCACCCCGAAGATACTTTAAGAGATCAAGTTTCATCGCGAATGGAGGGCACCGGTCCGTTTTGCCCCACTCCCCCCCCCCCCCCCCCCCCACCCCACAGCCGTCTCGATGAAGTAGCTTCGCGAAAAACCGGTAGCGGATACCGAGGAGTAACCGAGAGGCCCCGCGAGCCAGGCGAGAGAACTCGTCCGTGGGAGGTGAAACACTCCGGCGCGCAAGTCGGTCAGATTAGACAGCGATCAGTGCTCGCGAGTTCAGCGATTCTCGTTCCGGAGATACTTATCCCCGGAGACACGGAGGGTTGGGGGGAGGGTGGGGGGGGGGGGGGGGCGTGTGTGAGGGAAGCGGGACGGAGATACCCACTCCGAGACGTTATCTTAGTTGACTTAATCGAGACTGCTGCTTCATGCTCGCGCGGCCTCGTTGATTCAGTCGGTGAGCATTCGCGAATTAATTTTCGATGCGGATTCAACGTAGCGAAAAATCAATCTCCGATAGAGGCTCGTACGCGGGAGCGGAGCTTTCTGCATACTCGATTAGCGGAGCCTCGGTATCGGAGCGTCAATATTTATATTAGTAATTGCTGTCGGAGTTTTTTTTTTTTTTTTTTTTTTTTTATTGCATGACGAAAAAAAAGATGATAGTCACGGACAAACAGACAGGCGGTCGGGGAAGACCAGCCCGGCGTGTGATTCGACGGATCGGGTTTTATCTTGCTTTTGAAAAAAAAAAAAAAAAAAAAAAAAAAAAAAAAAAAAAAAAAAAAATCCACGCCGACAAGTACGTCCGATCGGTGTTAACCGAGCGGAATCGCACGAGGGTCTCGGCGAAATTAATTGACTAGGTCAAAACGCTCCCGAGAACGAGTATCGTCGTATCTCGCACGGCTGTCGTGTCGACGCGTTCGCGACACACTGCTGTAAAAAGAAATCGCGTACACTGAGAAAAAAAAAAAAAAAAAAAAAAAATGGCTCGATTAACCAAAAAGCGTTATTTAGTTGGTGTAATAAAAAAATTTCTTTGAATCGAAATACTTTGAATCGACTGAAGCGAATAGTCGTTCAAAAAAAAAATAAATAAATAGTGATTTAGTTGTACCAATCAAATAACAGCTTTGAACGTGCCTGAACGCCAATTTGGTTAATCCACCACTTTTTTTTTTTCTCAGTGTACAATTTCTTTTTCTTCTTTTTTTTTCCAGACGACAAATCATCGAGAACGGGGAGAGAGAGAGAGAGAGAGCGAGAGACAAGTGATATTCAACATCCTTCAGAACTTTGCCGAGCAGTCGATAAAACAAAAAAAAAAGCAAAGAAGGAAGCAAAATGCTGAATTTTACAGCGGCTGTTATGGTCCCTCGGCCTCGCCGATGACGAGGCCAGAGAGCCGTCCGATTTCGCTGATCCCGGTGACTCGAAGATGCGGACGATAAAACTAAATCTCTCTCCATAAAAAAAAAAAAAAAAAAAAAAAAAAAAAAAATCAAAGTCCCCACGTGACGGTGCTCGTAACAGCGTCAAGAATCGTAGGGCCAGCTTAATGCAAGCCCAGCTCTTCTCGTCCTGCGAGAAAGAGTCCACGATCGCGGTAGAGCTCCGGCCGATATCCAACCCTCGAGGCATCCTCGCAAACCGAACCACACAATTTCAGGATCGGCCTGCACGCTTGCACGAAAAGAAAGAAAAAAAAAAAAAAAGACACTAAAACAAAAAAGTGGACGAATTTTTTCCCTCTCGGTCTTCCTTTACTGCCCTCGTAGATACCCTGAGGCTTTTCGCCGTACCGAAAAGAAGTTGCAGGAAAATAAAACAGAGGTTCGGGCGTCATTGCCGGATTTTCGGAAACGAGTTCCTCGGATAAGGGTATTTATTGGCCGAGGGCATCGGATTATACGGCGTAGCGACGATAGCGATGGGAACGTCTCGCTCGTATCTTTCTCAGTCGCATTAAAGTATACGAGAGGGGGGAGGGGGGGGGGGGAGAAGCTGAGTCACCGGAACTTTAATGCACCCGATATTTTGTTCTATGATTTACGATACGTCGAAACTATAGTTCTTTACGAGTTTCGATAAGTCTCGCACCGGCCCACGCACAGTCCCTATTATTTTATTTACAGACCCGTGGGAGAAAACGTGCATAGGGGATGATGAGAGCTGTGGTTTTCCGTTGGCTGGTACCATCGTGTCCGACGTCACTCTCCTTCCGAAGGCGCCGACCCACCTCGCTCCGATACGCCGCGCTCGCCTCTGTAGCACCGTTCGATCGTTGTACGCACGTACTCTCCTCTATCCCCCAAGCGCGAAGTAAAACGTAGCGTAGCCTCGATCCCGTCGGAAGTTTAAATTGGCTTCGAGGGGCTTTTGCCACGGCGGGCTCACCTCGCATCGGCCTCTCCACTTCACTCCATTCTCTCGCCGGCATTAAATTCTCGGTGCAAAAGTACTCCGAGTTCACGATCGTACGGGACACTCACCTTCAACGTTCCGCGGAACACACACACACGCACACACGCACAGCGTTGCGGATTCGGATGCGTGCGATTTTTAAAGATTTTTTTTCTTCTTTTTTTCCTGCCACTCCCTCGATTCGCATGCGGCGTAGACTGCTTCGCTCGAGAGAGCACAGCGAACGAAGCCTTCGGCGCTTGTGTCGCAGAGCGCTACTTGCCCGTGCACTCGATGCACACGCCGCTAATTGCTCACTGACGAATCCTCGGCGAATGACGTCATTTCGGCAATGTCGGCATTGAGATAAGAGAGCTAATTTTATTTATTTTCGTTTTTTTTTTTTTTTTTTTTTTTTTTTTTTTTTTTTTTTTTTTTTTACGCTGACTCGCACCTCCGATCGATCCGCACCGATGCGGTGTTTGCAATTCATTTTGCTGCTGTTATTGTTATCGTTATTTGTTTATTCGTGTCAAGTTGGACGAAGAATAATGATACGAGAGCGCGTGCGCGCGCTACGCTCGAAAAAATTCATGAACTATTATCGAGCGATACAAGGACGGGAGTGAGAGAGACGCGGTTGTTCGTGCCGGTTCGCGAAGAAGTAGTCCTTTCTCCAGCGGCGAATAGATCTCATAATTGCGAGAGAAAATAGCATCCTCCCGGCGATCGTTCGTTTTCCCTCGTTAATAAGAGACTCGACCGATTGTGCCGAAGAAAGGAGTCGGCAGCGGCGGCGTTAGGCAGCAACTATTAAACGTGTTCCGGTGGACGTTAGGTATATATATATATATATATATATATATATATATATATATATATATATATATATATATATATATATATATATATGTATATGCTGTCTTCCCTGACCCGGCGATAACGCGTCCGCGAAAGTTGCTCCGCGTCACTCTCCATTAAACAGACCTCTTTTGTTAACCGGCTTACGCGAGGAATAAAGAAAATAGCGCACAATAGACCAAGAAGGCGACTTCGGCGCGAAAGTTGAAAACTTATATCTCAGTTTTTTTTTTTTTTTTTTTTTTTTTTTATGCCATCAACGGACGGATTTTTTTTATTTGGTAATATCGTCACTGTTCGACGGGAAACCGTGAGACATGCTGAAATGTTATTTTTAAACGCGAGTTTCGGAGAGATTGTGACGGCGAGAAAAAAAGATAATAAGCGCTCCACCGATAAATCACGCGAATTCGCGACTCGATTTACCAGGAGCCCGTGCCTGGTACCTCGCTGCACCCGGTGCAGACCTTTCTGCGTCTATCTATGTTCGCCCGAGGTGTATATATATATGTGTGTGTGTGTGTGTATTGTATATAAAGTAAAATAGTTTAATCTGAAGGACACGATACGTGAATGATAACAATAGCGTACACGCCTATATAGCGGAAAGCATGCGAAACGGCAGTTCCGGCGCACTATTCGTCGCGCATCTCGTGACCCGAGTGCTCTACTCATCGCGAGTCTACGAAACGATAAATTTCGATGAATTTATTACGCGCCAGCGAGAGCCCACGGATATCTGCATGCGGACAGATAGGCCTATTTATCGTCCTCCTAGCGTTTAATTAAACAAACAATAAACTCGCAAATTCAGTGAAAATATCATCGCCCAGATGGATTTCACCCAGAGATTGGCAAATTATCGAAGAGTACTTTAATCACTAATTACTAAGTGCGGCAAGTGCTTTTTTGTCACACGTGCATGAATCGCGGCACTTTACATGGCAGTCTTGCGAGCCGAAAGTGGCCCATTGCATGCCCGTTGTGAACCTGTGGTGAAATGACGGAGTCGCGCATGCGCAGTTCGCATTTCGTTCACTTTCGTCCCTTGGGAGTTTACTTTTCACGTTTTCATCCCTGGAGACATAACCTCGCTTTTCAGTATTCGTCTCGCGCGACTGCCATTCCAAGTGCCGCAGATTCATGCACTTGTAACAAAAAATATGATGTGTAACGAGGGTCGAATTGGCGATTGCGACTCGTGTGATTGCAGCCCTCGCTTCGCTCGGGCCGCAAACCTTACACTCGTCGCAATCGCCAACTTTCGACCCTTGTTGCACAATATACTATAAGTGGAAAGTAATTTCGTCACTTAAAGTACTTTTATAAAATACAAAACACAAAGTACGTTTTCCTCTTAATCGAACGAAGCTTCTTTACGTTGCGAAAGAGCTGCGAAGTAATTTGCGCATGGTTTCCACATTTATTACAATTTTGAGCATAGCTACCTCAAAGAGCGAAGCCACGCTCAAAATTGTACAACTAATTTGGTCTTAGTACTCAGTAATAGTAATTAAAGTACCAAAAAGTATTTTGATACTTTAAATCCGTACTTTAAGTACTGCCCAGCTCTGATTTCACTCAACAGTTATGTTTTTTTGAAAACTTGCCAGAGGATTTTATGCGAGCAAGCTTTTGCAACGACTTCTCGAATTGAAAATTCAAAACGAAAGATGATTTATTAAGATAACCGGTAAGTTTACCGTCAAATTGATGTGTAAGATGCTCACGTGGAGAGATGACTTGTTTCCGTCTTAGATATTCCCTTCGGGCTCTCCGCGCACAATGAAAGAAAAATACTCAACGTTCTTTATTCCTTAATACCGTGGATACGGTCTTTGATGTCTGTACGACTGCTTGCGCAAAGGCAAAGTCGCAGCTCGCGATCCTCGTCCGTCCTCTCATTTTTCCTCCCATTATTTTCCCCTCGCTTCATATTTTCTTTTTTTCTTCGTTATATCGCTCTCTCAGTCGCCGGTTTTCTCGTAACTCCAAAAAAAAAAAACAAAAAAAAAAGACCGGAATCGCGGTGAAAACGCGTTGCCGCACCGCGCGACTTTGTGGCTCGCACACCCATCCGACTCTTGCTGGCTTTCGGGAACGAGCCGACGCTCTCCCCGATGGCGGGGCTCGGAATAATGAGAAGAAAGCCGAGCATTCATTCGCCGGAAGTCTCTAGCAGCGCGATGAGAACGCACGGAGATGAGAATTCTTCGAGAGTAAATGAAAAAAAAAAAAAAAAAAGTAGTGAACAAAAAAAAAAAAAACAACATAGGGCGAGGTTGCTAACAAAGGCTAATTTGTCTCCGGTAATTACTCGTTTCGAGCTGGAGCCTCCGCATCTTCCTTTTTTTTTTCTATTCCGCATCGCGGCTCTGCGTGCGCTGCCGTATCGACGAGACTCGGCGACAAAGCGACAAGGTGTTTTGTCCCGTATGCGATACACCGTACATTACACCGTGAGTTTCCCTCACCTAAATGCGCAATATCGAACTCGGAGTCGCGACATTGTGTTCTCGATCTCGAGAGTTTTCTTGTCTGGAGCTTTGACTCGATTTATCGAAGTGGATTATGCCGGAGAGGTTGCCCTCACTTTTTTTGTCTCCGTCCGGCGGTGCGCCATCGGGAGAGGATACAACACCGGGGGGGGAGGGGGGGGGGGCATATTGAAATTCCTCGCGTGTACTAACAAAAATTAGGGGCGCGAAGGAGCGGGAGTGCGCGAGGAGGACCGCGAGAGGAAGATCGTGCAGAGTAATGGGAGGTAAGGGAGGCGAAATGGAGGAGAGAAGCACGGGGAATGCACTTTATTAGGTCCCGAGAGAAACCGGCGTTAGCGCCGGTTCGGCTCTTACCACGGTTCGCGCCCTCTCGGGTTGGGCCGCGGCTCGGGCCGCCCTCTCGAACACCGGTGGAACGAAACAATGAGAACGTAATGCGAGAAGGAAATGAATGCAGCGGGTGCGCGCACCCGCTAATTAAAAGTGTTCGGGGTGGGTGGAGGAGCGCGCTGCCGCACGGTCGCGCATACGGCGAGAGCGCCGCAGACGGAGGGGTAAATGATGCGAAAGCACGCGAGAGAAGGCGGGAGAGCGCTGTTTCGCTGCGTCGCTCGCGAGGGTGTCGCGCGCTTGTGCGTCGCGATTGCCGGGCGAAATTCCGCAACTCCCTACGGCGGCGTTGTGCAAATATAAATTAAATGCGTACTTCATTGTCGCGAGATGAAGGAAATGCGAAGTTCACGGTGAGCCGAGGAAGTTTGTGTACGAGCGGATGGGTGCAAGGAGGCTCGAGGAGCCCCGCAGATTCAGCTGCATCCAAAAAACTAATTTTCTTTGACGGTCACCGTTTATTTTTGATTAAGTAAAATATTTATTTCAATTATGTGAATACTTACTTGGATGAAATAGATATTTATTGAAATCAAACAAATATTTTACTTAATCTAAATAAAGTGTGACCGTCGAATAAATTATTTCTCTGGGTGTGGATCGAGAAGCCCCAGTGCGAAGGACGTGTCAAAAATTTCTGTTTGAAACTTCGAAAAATCTGTACGAAGTTATTCTCATACAGTATATGAAATTTCATTGACACGTATGTAAGAATATTGCGTTACCGCTATATTAAAAACAATAATATTTGTATGATATTTGTAATAATAACATGATATTCATACACGGATGTCTTGAATTTCAATGCCATCACCGGTAATTTTAATATGCAGGTATTGCATTTAAGATTAAATGATTAAAATTCAAATACAATGTATATGAATTCTAATGTCATATACCGAGGTTCTATATTCCTTTGCATATTAAACGTATTGTAAATTTCATAAAATTTTTAACAGTGTATAAAAACCTGGAAGAAAAAAAAATAAAAATCTTTCGCCCAATGCGAGAAGCAAAGAATTCGCAGAACAGGGAAGCGGGGAAAACGGGGTAAAAAAATAGAAAAAAAAAAAAAAAAAATACGGGTTGCACATTTCGCGTCGGACATTTTTTTTTTTCGGACGCATTATAAAACCTATGAAAATATGATTGTTGGGTGACTGAAATAATAGATTATACTTTCGGCAGAGTTGTGGTAGCGTTGTTTGTTTAGGTGGGGGCCATTTCGCCCCGGTCTCCGCTACTGGCCCAAGGTCGGCCAGCAGCGATCCTCTATGTCGCTCCCATCGGCGAGCTGCCTCGGAAGAGCAACGATTTCGAAGGTCCAAACGAAATCCCAGCCTCCCAGGGGAAGCGCGAAGTGTCGGAGCGGGCGGGACGGTTTCTCGAGCGTGAGTCACGGTGGACGCACGCAAAATCGAATCCACTTCGTTCGCCAGCCGGGCGGAATCTCACCGACACCCGTTCGGTTCTGGGTCCACGAAGATTCCCCGTCTGTAAACCACTTTCGCGGGAGGAAGCGTGACGGAGCTGACTCTTCCCGCTGGCTGCGCTCGCGCTTCTATCCGATAAGGAGAGCGTTACCGACTAACCCAAAGTACAAACACCGCGTATGAAGGCGCTCGCACATGAAACAACGTTTGCCGTGTTACGTCACAGAGACGAGACGATCGGACCAGATCGGGCACCGATACGCGAGCATCGGCCAATCACGGCTGTCCGTGCGTAGTTTTATGTGCTGGCAGCTTGACGACGTCTGCGGAAAATTCGTCTAAAACATTTCTTCTAAAAACAATTCGTCTAAAACACAATAGATCATTCCCGCTGTAGTTGAAATATTTTAATCTACGAATATTTTACGGTATAATTTAAAAACTGAATATTTTTCGCTGTCGTTGAAATATTATAAATGTTTCTCGCTGTAGTTGAAAATGTACGTAGACATTTTCAGCTACAGTTTACAAAAACACTATAAATATTTCCCGCAGTACTTCAAGAACGCTGTGGATATTAGTTAAAAAAGTATGTTTTCCGTTTTTCGTTGTTCATTTTTCGTCTTTTGTTTTTGTCTCATATTGTTAGACGAATTGTTTTAGACGAATTTTCCGCAAATCGCTTGACGACGCTGTGTCGGGAGCGAAAAGCTTAACGGAGCTCGGTGGCGGCTCAACGCCCTGTTCCCTCGCGCCCGAGAACAAGTTCGCTGTGGCCGAATGAGAAAGTGGTGGAAAAAAAGGTGGATCGTGAGTAGGCACGTGTGCGGAACTCGGAGTGTTGCGAACTTTTTTTTTCTTGCGATCCACCAAACCCACTTCCGTGTCGCTGAATCTCCGGGGTAAATCTTCCGTACTCATTTCTCGTGCGCCATCGTTCGTGCGTTCCTACGTTGTCCTTGCGGTCGATCGTATCGGGAGGAACGAGGATGAGAGCCTTCAGCGAATCTGCAGTCGCGACGGAATATTGCATTTCTGCTTTGTACGCTTTTCGTAAGGACGGTGGTGTTCGAGCCGTGTGATCCGGCGAAGCCGGGTAAGGATCGGTCCTTGAAGTGGCGAGAGCGAGGACGCAGAAACGAGACGCCACTCTTCGGATCAAAGCGGAGTGTGTTTAACGACAAGTGGGTCACGCCTCGTCTCGGTGCCGAGAGGCGAGGCGAGGCGAGACGGGTGAGAGATTGCGATAAGGACGAAAGGAAAGGCGGAGGCGAGACGCGGGTAGTGCGGGAAAGAGAATTTGAAGAAACGAGCCGAGAAGAGGCGAAACGATCGCTTTCATTTTGTTCCTCGGTGGAACAATAGCGTGGTGGACGAAACGCGGAGGAGCAGAATGCTTCTGGCTCGACCAGCGACCGTTGCCAAGTCGATGCCCGCGCAGGACTCTCCCGTGCACGCTCTTAAAGCGCTATTTCGGTCGTGGCGACCGACGAGACTTTCGTGTGTGCACTTGAAAAATCGAGGCCGACTTTTTGACGCTGCTGGGGCTCCGAGTCGGACGAGATTACGACGACGGTCCGGTCCGCCTGGCAGGCTCGTAAAAAAGGTTTCAGTTTACCGAGCCGCGGTCGCGCACCAGCCGCGACGAATAAGCCATCTCGGCCAGGGCCTCGGCCGGTGGTACGTGTGGTCACCATGTGCAGCTCCACCAGCCGCGACCGAACGCGGAGTGCATCGATGCACTTTTGGTTTTTCTTTGTTCGTTTACTTTTTCTCGCAGCGAGCGACCGTCCGAGAGACACGAACGGTTTATAGATTATAACAAGTGTTTTTAGCACAGTCCGAACAGCGGACGCAATTTGTAGATTCGCTCGTAAGATCCTTCGCGGTGGAACTCGTTTATCGAATGGTCGGAAAAAGAAGCACGCGCGCCATTAGCCGTTCTTGCCCTCGGCTCGGTTTCGTCTCTCGGATACGCCAAGAGTTATCCCCAGACTAAACAAAGGACCTCCCGCCGCGAGGGGAAACTCGCCTGTGCACGACCAGCCACGTGTGCTTTAGCAAATTTACTCCTTTTTTTTCTTCTTTTTTTTTTTTCTCCTCGGTCTGCGGAGCGAGACTCAGTCACCCGTCGACCTTTAGCTCACTCCACTTCACGCATGTTCCGCTCGCCATCCTGACTTCCGTTATCCTCTCCCTTCGGATGCCCCACCGGGCATCGCCGGCGCAAAATGCCATTCTAATTTCATCACCGGCTCACAGGCGTGCGCACAGAGCATCGTCCCATTATCTCAGCGTTCGCAGGGCTCGACGGTGATCGAGGGCGTTCGAATCATCCGCACTGTTCAATGGAGTGCTAAACGAAGGAAAAAAATTACTCCAAGTTTTGTACATCAATCGACTATGGTGTACGGTGATTCGTACCATTGGTACGAATCGCCATCCGCTAGGGGAGAACGGGACAAAATGGCACAGCGGGGCAAAACGGTTACAGCGAGGTAAAAACTACATTTTCCAATAATTTTTGGACGTCCCATTTTGTCCCAACGATACATCCGGATTTTCAAACCCGTTTTTTCCCCACGTATCACCATCGCCACCATCGCAAAGTTACTGGAAAATTGCGTTTTGTCTCTTTATCACATTTTGCAAAAATTGCCTATCCAAACTTTCAGCCGAAAAAATAATTTATTTGACGATCACCGTTTATTTAGATTAAGCGAAATATTTATTTGATTTGAATAGATATTTATTCCATTTAGGTAACTATTCACTGCATCTAATTAAATATGTATTTAAATCAAATAAATATTTTACTTAATCCAAATAAACGGTGGACGATCAAACAAATTATTTCTCTTGGGTGTGCATAGAACATTGGGTAAGCAATTTTTTTTTTTCGATTATCCACTTATTTTACTGGTTTGGAGCGCTACAGCCTCGATCGATCACCGTGCAGTGATCGTTTGCTCGCCGTGTAGCCCGGTATTGATATATTCCGTACAATGTACGAAAGCGTACCGAAAAACATTAAATCAAAGTCACGCAATTGAATGAAAATCTGAGTCTCTCTGTCCACATTCGCGCTCCGAGCATGAATTTATAATTTAACGTAGAATAACGTCGCGAGAACGATTTTATCGCTCGATAAACAGAGCTATGTAACTTCGAGGCGCGGAATCCTATAGTTCCGAGACAGCCAAATCTCCGGCCATTCATGAATCTCAGTAAAAGCTGGTGCATGCTCTGTGTGTGTGTGTGTGTGTGTGTGTGTGTGTGTGTGTGTGTGTGTGTGTGTGTGTGTGCGCGCGCGCGCGCGTGTGTGTGTGTGTGTGTGTGTGTGTGTGTGTGTGTGTGTGATCGCGCGTGATCTTGCTTGCCTCTATATAATACCGGCGTAATACTATACGATCGCGAAGGACCGTAGAAACGTTATACATATTCAAAGCCGAGTAACGCAGCCGTAGAGGCGAATTGCAAGTAACGGCTGGAAGCGCAGCGTGTGTGTGTTTGTGTGTACTCGCTGGAAGGAGATTTGGCAAGGTCCCGGCTTCGCTGCACTTCCGCGTTACCCCTTATGCTCCGACCCCCCAAAGATTTCGCTCGAATCCCGGTCGCGTAACAGGAAATTTGCATTTCTTCCCGCTCGGGAGTTCCCTCTATTGTGGATCCGTCCGGAATCACACCGGCGAAGATTTCACGATTCTCACGCTCCGCTCAACCGGCAGTGTCCTCGGCTCTGCCACCCTGAACGACAATACAATATTCGAGTATCTCACAAATTTACTACCCGACATCGATGCCACTTCTCCGCATTTAAAGAATATTCGATAAACTCAGGGGGGGGGGATCGATCGGTTGACTGGAAGAAAAATGTAGGGTAGAGCGGGGCGAAATGGTACAGCGAGCAAAAGGCAAGTTTCCAATTATTCTTGGATGTCCTATTCTCCCCTGTTGATACGTCCGGATTGTTTGTCCCGTTATGCCCCAATGTCCCATACGCACAGTAAAAAAAAAATCTGTACATTTAACAAACCTTTTTTTGTCCACAAATGTCCACAATTATTTTCTTGTTAATTTTACAAAAAGTATTCGTAAAATTGACGGACATTTTTGTAAAATCGACAAGATTTTTTTGTAAAGTGGATAAGATTTTTTTGTAAAATGGACAAGATTTTTTATGTAAAATTAACACATAAAGAATTGTGGACGTTTGTGGACAAGAAACATTGGTACCATTTTTATTGTACAAAAATGATTGGAATATGGAGTTTTGCCCCACCGCGCCATTTTGCCCCGCTCTTCCCTATGTCATCGGAGAGTGAGTTTCTTAACGTGGTTTTTCGGCCGGTTCGACGTCCCTTAATGAAGGGGTGGCTGTAGCGGAGTGGCCGATCACTGGCTCGCGGCCAACGACTGTCTCGCTTAACTCCGCACAAAAGAAGAGTTCCTTGCCGAAGCAACTTCGACCGGGCAGGGACCAAAGAGCTTTTTCCAATTTTCATTCTCAAAGTGCCTTCCCCCAAGCCCGGCCCTTCATCCTCCTCTCGCATCAGGTAATACCATCGACACGTTTTCAATTTTCATTTCTATCGACTGTGTGTGTGTGTGTGTGTCTGTGTGTGTTATCACCGTACGGGAATGCGTTCTCGCGCTCCGAGAAGCGGAGGCGCGGAGCGCTCGTTGAAATGGTAACTCCGCGATTCGCCGAAGATATTTTAAAGATCGTGCCCGAAGCCGGCCGGCGAAGGGGGTAAAAGAAGGAAGCACCGTCTCCAGACGCCGGGTATATCGGGAGTCAATCTCTCGGCAATGGATTTTTATCGGGCTCGGAAAAGGGACGCGAGCGAGACTGGTTTTACGTTGGCTCGTGGAGATTCCGCATGATCAATCCGGGACGATGCTCCGAGCTATTTTCCGTACGTGTGCGTGTCCTCGGTGCGCCGTTTCTCGTCTCACAATTTTCCTCGAGACAAGAGAAGCAGAGACAGCCAACGATGTTCCACTCTCCCCGGACGCCTCTACGACCCGAAGGTGGAGGAATAAAATAACAAAAAAAAAATAAAATAAAAGGAAACATTAACAATTCTCGGCAAAGTTTCTCGCCTCGCATCTCGCCCCGAATAAAGAGGGCGGAATTTGTCTCGTTTCGTCTATCTCCCCGGCGAGAATGAGAGAAACACACGGAGGTAGAAAGCGACTCGGGAGAGTCCGCCGAACATGCAATCGCAATTCTCGGAAAGTTAAACGAGTCACGCTCATTTCTATTTACGGTAACTCTCGCGGAATACTCCAGCGTTGTATAAGTTAAATATATAAATATATATACGCATACACATATACATATACATATACATATATGTTATACCGTCAGAGAATAATGCGCAACGCGGGCGACGTCGTTGTTACTTCGGTAACTTCCTCGGAGCGGAGAAGGTGACGGAGGGAGCCCGCGGAGGAACTATCTTCCGGGCTTGTTTAAAATCACCTGAGGCATGGTATGCATGACGAGAGGTGAAACAAGAGGCGGGAGGGGACGGAGGGAGATAAGAGAGTGTGGCAAGAACGAGAAGAAACGGCGAAGCCAACACCGACCGAGTACGCGCAGAGCGAGGAGACGGGAACGGGGCAAAGACAGTGGGTAAGCAAATGGAGGAAGAGGAAGCGGCGGGCAGAGCCGCGAGAAGGAACGACGGCGAGATGAAATGAAAACAGATTTAATTATATCCGAAGTAGAAAGTTTATATCGCCGGTTGGACAATGTAAACCGAGTGCGCGGGACTGAGGCAAAGGCGCGCTACTAATAAGAGCGAATTGATAAACCCCCCCGCCGAAGAGGTCTCCGACCAACGGAGTGCACGGGGTTTGTTATGCGCGTCTTCTCGACACACACCCTGCAAATTTTGCGCCCCAACAGCCCCACCGCTCCGAGAGAAACTCGGCCGGATGGTCCGCGAGGCCCAAGTAAGGTTACACCCAGAAAAATTATTTATTTGATGGCCACCGTTTGTTTGGTTTAAGGTGAAGTGAAAGTCACGTGACTGGGCCATGAGTGTGTGTGTGAGAGAGATAGTTGCAATTTTCAAATTAACTTTATTCAATGGTGTTAATTTTGTTTGCAACAAAAGTGAATTCGGGCCGGATGCGAAATTACCGTGTGCATCCGGCTCGAATTTGCTTTTTCTTCGGAAAAATTAGCACCCTCGAGAAAAGTTCATTACAGTTTTTATTACCGACCGCGATATTTCACTTACCCTTAAGCGAAATATTTCTTTGATTTAAATAAATATTTATTTAAATTAAGCAAATATTTATTTAAATTTAAGAAATATTTATTTAAATCAAATAAATATTTATTTAAATCAAATAAATATTTATTTAAATCAAATAAACGGTGGCCGTCCATTAAATTGATTGTCCGGTTGTATTCTATGGCGTTGGGCCGAAAAGGTATTCGACGCTTGGTAAGAGAAAATTTTAAGAACAAACAAGAGTCTGCAAAAATAAGCCCGTCTGAGCAGCGGCCGAGCCGCCAGAAATCGTGGTTCGATTTCAGGGACGTTGCAGAACACTTTCAAAAAAAAAATGTCCTCGCCACTCTTTTTCAAACCGGGTGTAAAAAGAGAACGTGCACGGTACCGAAGCCTCGCCCTCTTCTGCTGTACTCTAATAAACTCCCATTTTTTTTTGTACCCTCCGCAGTGAACTTAATCGACCCGTATGTGGCTCCGGGTGGTTCTTTTTTTTTTCAGAGCCATGAATATTCCTGCCCGCATGGGTATATCGGGTAACAGAAAGAAAAAATAAGAAAACAAATGAGTGAGTAAAGAAAAAAAAAAAAAGTTACCGTCCAGAAGTCCCGGTCGACGGAACGGAGCAGCGTATTATTTTATTTTTATTTTTTTTATAAATCAATTAAGCGATAAAATTAGCCGCGCGACAAATCGTTGGACGATATTGTGAGAATGGGTTTGTCCCGCAGGGAGAATGCGGAAAAGATGCCAGGTCGTGTGTGAGAGAGATTGAAAGGATAAGAAGAGCAAGAAATTCGAGTGCGTGTTCCCGACACGCGGGACGGGTAGGGGAGGGGGTGAAACGACACGTGCGTGCGTGCATGCGTGCGAATGCCCCGAAGACGGGGTCGTGCCGTATATCGACGAGAGTTCTCACTTCGCCCACAGCGCGCCCGACCAGCTCGGCGGAGTTTCACCATTTCTCCGCTATCGCAAGAATGCAGTTTATATAGCGAGTGCATTGCGCTTTTCCTGGCACGCTGACCGGCTGCTGTACCGAAATAGTTGCGTTTTCACATGAGCACGGAAGAAGCCGCGCACAGCGGGCTCGTTCACTCGAACGTGCGCCGTTGCCCGTAAGCACCAGCCGTTCCTCGCAAACCCGAGCACAGCTTGCGCTCTCTCTCGCCCCATGTGGCGAATCGGCGGGCATGCCAAAATACGTCAGCTCAAGCAGTGGGGCTCGCGAACAGTCGCTGCGAACCGTAAAGCGCCCTTTCGTTTTTTTTTTGTTTATATTATTAAAATATATATATATATGTGTGTGTATATATATATATATATCTGGCATGATATTGTTGTCGAACGAACAACCCGAAGCTAGGCGAAAGACGAGTGGAAGTTTTTTGTTTTTCGGAGCGGGCTTGACGACGTTTTTATGTTTAGTCTGTCAGTTTTTCGATTTTCTGAGCTAACGTGATCGGGAGAATTTTCAATAAGAGAATTTGAACACCAAAACGCAGTACAGTAGAACCTCGATTTTTCGAATCAATTGGGCGCGAGACCAGTTCGGATTAACAATTTTATTCGGACAATCGAGTTGTTAATAAAAAAAATATTATAATGATGACATACGTAATGAATATGAGTTTTAAAGAATATATATTCGCATACAAATATTGCATATATATATATATGCTTTGTAATATATTGTTGAATGCTTACTTTAAGCATTCTTGTTGATAAACTCGTCAATTTTTTGTTGTATACGCGCATGATACAAACTTACACACGCCTGCAAAAAAGTAACGCTCGACGATATGTGACAACGAAATTTTGCGGCATGGTTCGAACAATAAAGATTCGGATAAAATAAATTTCTGTTCGGATAAAATAAATTACAGTTCGGATAAAATAAATTGCACTTTGGATAATCGAACCTTCGGATAATCGAGGTTCCACTGTAATGTTGTCGAGATCAATCGAGGGAGAAAGAGAACTCGCAATAGAGCGCGACAACGAGAGAGAGGGGGGGGGGGAGAGGGGGGGGGGAGAGAGGGGGGGGAGAGAGAGAGAGAGAGAGACAAAATTATTTCGGCCTAATAGTGAGCGATAACGCGGTGGCATTGCAATAATTGATAGAGCGGCTCAATCGCATTGACAGATCAAAGTGTCGAAAGCGGGCTTTGCGTATGGACTTAAAGTTGGAAACGGCGTATACGAGCGAGGGGCGGAAGGGGAAGTTAATCGTGGGAAAGTCACATTCGCAGTAAAACCGTCACCGGAAAGTTTGCAAACTTGTAGTGCAGCGAACACAATGCGATAAGCCAAACCCGAGTCATTACTCGTGAATTTTTTACATGCCTACATTGGAGTTTCAGGCGCGATAGACGACCCGCAAAGGGTTTCAATGCAGAACTGGAGAATTGTGACGAGTTCCTGATAACAAGTTGCTAATAAAAAAAAACTCTAAGCATGTTTTTTTTTCTTCTTTCTTTCCTTCTTGTATCACAAGTTTATTCGTAACGGATAAAGAAGCACTGTGAGCGACGCTGAGATGGAAGTGCGCGTGTCGGCGACTCGAACGTTATTTCCGTGTTGATATTAAAAGCTCGACACGCCGAATTGTTCGTCGCAGCTCGACGAGCTTCCTCCGCGTTTCACCGGCGGAGATTTTATATATATATATATATATATATATATATATATATATATATTTCTTTTTTTTTCTTTATTTTTCGGCATATAATTATCCTCATTTTCTTTGCGAGCTCGCGTGCGAACGGAGGAAAGTTCGGGAGGCGTCGAGAACCGGAAGTGAAGCTCGTGCCTAGCCCTCGCGCTCCTCGAGAATGAGAGACGTGAAAGCGGGGAGGCGCGAAGGAAGGTTATATAAGATGCGCGAAGGGAGACTGAGGGACTCTCTCCAGAAAATACGTCTAAAAAGTTTTTCAATTAAGTGCACCCGAGTACGCGCGCTCGTCGCACTCGGTGACTCCCCGTTCGCGAGATCGAAGTCGCGGCCCTCGGAACGGATCGAAAGGGGCGAAAAACGTGCCTATCGCGAGACTCGCGCGGTTAAAGAAAGAAAAAAAAAGCGCGTTACTTTATGCCCCGAACTAAATTCCCGAAGACTTTCATTTCGTTAAGAAAAAAAAAAAAAAAAAAGAAAGAAAGGAAAGAAGCGTCGAACACCTGGGGGCGTTCAACGATATCAATCACCCCGCGAACTTTTGCACGCGTTTCTCATCTCCATCGTAACCGTTCGGCGAACTATGAAAAAAATAAAGTAAAATGACAAATATAAGAAGTGCCCAAAAAAAAAAAAGAATTTTTTTTTTCGTTAATCGCGAATCGAATAAGTAAAAGAGTTATGGAGGGTGAAAAATGAAGGGAATATTTCGCGTTGGCGAGGGAGCCGAGGGAGGAGAGGTTTAGACTCCTGAGGGAATTTTTTTTTTATTTTTTGCTATTCGAAGGGCGGATAGCGGGGCGTCTACCATAAATCTCCCCGGAGATTTCTCTCCACCGTCTGCGGTACCTCCTTTCTGTCTTATTCCTTCTTCGTTCATTTCTTTATTTTCATATATTTCTTTTCTCTCTCTCTCTCTCTCTCTCTCCACTCATCTTCTTCTTCCTCCTCACATATTTCTCTACCTCGTCTGCTCGCGGGCAGCGTCGTACGAACTGCAGAGGAGCCAACAGCAGAAGCAGCGGGTTTAGTTCCGTCGGGCCCGCTCAAGCACCGCGCTCGAGTTACTGCGGGCGATTTGTCTCGATCAGCAGAGGCGGTTCGAGCCTCCTCCGCAGCCTCCACCTTCGACTCCCATCGCCGATACTTCGACTCTCTTGTCTTTTGTACGATACAAACTGCCTACTTTTTAACGAAGCAACGGAGATATCGAACGTTGTATAAAAATTAAAAAAAAAAAAAAAAAAAGTCGAGAGAATAAAGAACAAAGTACGCAGTTGCGAATAATGATTTCTCTAACTACAGGGCACTACGGCGAGAAATAAGAGAGTCGGCTGTACGAGATTGTATTCGAGATTGCCAGAAACTTCTAGCAGCGATTTCTTATTGTTATAATGAGACAGGAAAGTCGTTCCTTCTGGTTTCCGGCTTTTATATCACCACCTTGCGAACGCAACCGACTCGTCGCCACTTCGCCGTCTCTCCCCTTGGGTGTTTCTTTTTTTTTTTTTTTTTTTTTTTCCTCAACCTTACACTCGAACGACTTCAACTCCGCCGTTAATATTTCTTACGTCTGTTAAGGTAGCTCTGTCGGCAAGCCGGAGTCATATAGATCAGCGTCTGTGTGACATAGAAAATTAATGATGTGCGGTACATCGTCTGCATCAATGATATTATAATGGTACATTACGATACTAGTGCGATAAAATTTTTGTTCTGTTGCAATCACACGAGTTAAGAAAACGTTTACCGCACGAGTATCGTACGAAATTTTACATCACGACGTGTGAAAACGGGGTTTCCCTCACGCGATGCGTGCGTAAAACCACATTTTACACACGGAGTGATATAAAAAATAATAGAGTATCTATGAAAATGTTGGCAATTTGGTTGAACCGATTATTCGTAAGCAGACTGTTTGTTTCGTTTCGAATCCTTGGTAACAGACTAATCGACTGGAGTACGACGACTTGATCTGGGGGCAGTGAATGGAGGTCGACTGGATGTATAACAACTAAATCTGGGACATATGGACGAAAAAGGTCTCGATTTTATGCACAAAAAAAATCATATTTTTGGGATTTAAATGGCAAAATATTGGGCTGGGTGTAAAATAACTGTTATATTCGTGTTCAGCGGGAAAAAATACGTCGAATATAGCCTTGAAACAAAAAAAAAAATCGAGCGAACAACGGTTTCTCAATTTTTTAGCCACCTTTGAAAAAACGTCGATTTTCGCGATTTTCAAAACGTCAATATCTCGGTTCCCAATGGACCTAAAGAAAATCCGAGGTGCCCGTCGTGTTGTACGGAAAAAAATACACAATATTGGGTCCTGACCGAAGTTTTGCGAGCGTTTTATCGTGCCGTTCGAGGACGTTGAAGAACGCGAAAAATTGTCTCAAAAGGGTTGGCCTTGGAATTTTTCGACGAAACTTTGTCGCTTTTTCAAAAAATGATCTGCCACATATTTCGACGTATTTTTTTTCCCCCGCTGAACACGATTCCACTGGCCTTTTTAGGGCTAAAGAACAGTGACACACACATCGAAATTTCTTGATTTTATTCACGAAAAATCGTATTTTTGGGATTTAAATGAAAAACATTGGGTTGCGAGTAAAATAATCTTATGACACAGACATTTATATACGTTACGAAAGAGGTGCAAAGTAATTTGCACGCGGTTCCCTCGTTTATAACAATTTCGAGCGTAGCTTCATCAAAGAGCGAAGCTGTGCTCAAAATTGTACGAGTACTTTGGTCTTAGTAGTCAGTAATAGTGCTTGAAGTATCGAAAAGTACTCTAGTCAGTAATAGTGCTTGAAGTATCAAAGTACTTGTTTGGCACACTTTGAGTGCCAAACAAGTACCGCTCAGCTCCGGTCCTAACGTCACACTGAGAAATCGTCGATCGCCCCGAAACAAAAACCGTCACTTAAAAAAAAAAACAAAAAAAAGTGCTCCGCAAAAATGTGTCCGACGATGTATCGTTGCTTACAAAAACGGAAAACTGTGCTGTCGAACGGCCGCCTCATCGACGGCCACGCGCGGGATCCTGAGCCTCCCGTACCGACGTGAGAGAGCTTCCGGTTCTCGCGAGCGCGAGAGCGCGTTACCTGGAATCGGAATGGCTCTCCCGGCCAGGAAGAGCGTAAACGAGCGAGGACCCGAGGCGATCCCCACGACGGTATCGCCCGCCGTTACGTGGGAGTTGGTTACGACTCCGAGTGTATCGCCGAACGCTCGGGTAGTTCCACGTATCGTTAAAACCCGGGACACGGCTGCGGAGGAGCATCTGCTCGCGAGAAACATATCGCGTGACGAGCCATCATCGCGAAGATTACAAGCGAACGGGTCGTCCAGAAATAAAATTCTACGGGTTCATTTTTTTTTTTTTTTTTTTTTTTTATCATTATCACTTCAAACAAAAATCGTCGCCTTCATTTTGTCATTCCAAGAAAGCTCCTCTCGGCCCGGTTCAACAACCCTCCAATTGTTCGTGAGTGCGCTGATTCGATCGTTTTATTTAAAATGGTCGGCGAAATATATTCGCGGAGGGACGAATGATCCAAGTACGCTAATGCACCGCGCGTACGACTCGTCCGTCGCGAGGAGGCTGACTGGTTTTCCGTGGTGGTGATCGAGGGGAGGGAAGCCCGGTGAGGATTGCTCGTGTTCGTTCGCGAGAACGTAACGAGGAGCTGCGCCCTATTCTCCGTGGGGCGAAGAATAATCGCGAGGAGAGAAGCCCCGGCGCTCTCGCGCGTGTTGCCAAGCCTCAGCCGTTGCTCGACGAGCTATTTACCGGTGAATCCGCACGTTGTGATGCAAATCGGCTAGTCAATGGCGTGTCCCGCGTCGAGTTAAGGATCTCTATGATGCGCGAATAGGACAGCGGCAGAGAGCCCGGAGACACGCGGACGTAATCGCGAACCGACGCACTCCGCAATATCCGACGCGAAGACCGGGCAAAAAAGTAAAATCGGTACGCGGTGTCGTTCACATCAATTGCAAGACGCCGATCGTCGAATACTTTCGGCCCTGACTTCCGTGTCTCTCGTGTCTGTTCCATCGATGGATTCTTTTTTTTTTTTTTTTTTTTTTTCACCATACAATGGAAAATAAATTACATTTATTAATATAATACGGAATATATTACGAAATTGTAAGCTGGCGTGGGGCTGCCACAACAGTTATCAGAGCTCTAGAAGGTTTGAACGGAAGAGTGTTAAAAGTTATATATAAAAAGAATAGAAGGTTTCCGAGAGAGGAGCTTTATTAATATCAGTCAGGAGCTTGACGCGAGCTGCGCGAAACCTGAATCGGACTCTGTCGAACTCGCCGGCTTTCCAAAAATGGTCTCGAGCTCGTCATAGCAAGATGAGATCGACGCGAATTGGACATCGCGCGATTTGGGAAAGAGTAGAACTGAGGACGCGATTTGACACAAGTGCGAATTGGAAAAACGCCATCAGCTACCGTCCCACTAGACGCAAGGAGGACATATTGCTGCCTGGTATTAAAGCACTATATAAAAAAAAATAGATTGTTTATTTTTGTTGAGAATAGAAGAGGGGGTTAGAAGAGATGCGTTGAATAGAGTGTCTGTGACAAGAAGGATGCGAGCGATTGAAAGAAAATGTCACGACTACGTTGCTCATCGAATATTGAATGCGTTAGCGACTGAAATCAGAGAAATAGTACGAAGTGGTGCAATGAGCATCATGAAAGCAGCAATCGAGCGGATACGGGGAGCAACGGAAACGACTATCGTGGAATTTCTCTTATGAATTTAATGTGAATGCATTAGGGGAAAAAATCGATGTACGGAATGCCACAGTGCATAGAATTAATTATTATATTGGAATTGTTAACGTTGATTAAGATATCATATGCATGGAGCTTTACTCCATCGACCTTGCGATATGTGTACTTGAAGATCGAACGATATACATGAAAACATACGAGTGACATCCGCGTAAGAGCTAAAAAGCTTCTGCGGACAGAAATGAACATATGTAAATAGTTTGTACTTAACCAATTTAATAATAATAATAATAATAAACTTGAAACTTGAATAACATTGATAATAGTAATTATTGGTGTTATTAATATTACCATTACCAGCGCTTCTAATAAATTTATAAAATGGCAAATGATGATATAACCTCAACACAATCGAATATGTGCATCAGCGCTGCGCGCTGACTTCGCATAAGTTCGACAGAAATAAGAGAAAATTGCAAGTACTTCTTGATTGTATAAAAATCTGAAAAAATTCATGCATACTAAAGGTACTGAAAAGATTAATTTTGCATAATAACAATTACAAAATGTTATTAACAAATTGATGAAAAAAATAATTGCTTAACAAATTTACCCGCAACCCAACTTTTTTATTTTCGTGAAAAAGATTCGTTTATTTTTCTGAATACGCATGAATTTTTTCAGATTTTTCAGTAATCGTTGATTTTTCCACGGAAAAAAAAAAAATCAACGATTACTGAAAAATCTGAAAAAATTCATACGTATTCAGAAAAATAAACGAATCATTTTCACGAAAAAAAAAAAAAAGTTGGGTTGCGGGCAAATTTGTTAAGCAATAATTTTTTTCATCAATTTGTTAATAAAATTTTGTAATTATTATTGTGCAAAATTAATCTTCTCAGTACCTTTAGTATGCATGAATTTTTTCAGATTTTTATATCATCAAGAAGTACTTGCAATTTTTCTATTATTTTTGTCGAACTTATGCGAAGTCACCCTCAGCGAGACTCCCTCCTTAGCTCGCATAAGAATGAATGGGCTAATATGTATTTAAAAAAGCGAATAATAGGCTGAAGTACTTGGGTCGATTCACCCAGAAAAATAATATATTTGGCCTCCACCGTTTATTTGGTTTAGGTGAAATATTTATTTGTCTAAAATAACTATTCATTTAAATTAAGCAAATATAGTTAATTAAATGAAATAAATATTTATCGTAAATCAAATAAATGGCGGCCGTCGAGTGAATAATTTTTCTGGTCGTAGCCTATTGGCAATAGCAATAGCATTATGAAATGTAAATAATCTTCGAGATGCACCAGCAGCAACCACACCGTGTAAATATACCGTCGATAAATCCATTGAGAACTCCTAAATTTATAATATTAACGGTTGAGAAATGTAATTTTGAAATATAATGGATATCGAATGGCCGCCGTTTCGAACGACCGTCAGAGTGCTCGTCTTCGAGGAGAATAAATTAATCTCCCCGACGATCGAGAATTTTGAGAATTTCACATTATGGACGACAGATTAGGACTAATGGTATTTGGCCCGGAAAAGGCGACGTAAAGTCCGGACCGTCCGGGGTCACGCTGGCTCACCGGCGAGCAGATAAGGAAGCAGGCCGAGCCGAGGGACGGGGATCGATTATCGTAATTTTTCTTTGTAACGCACTAGTCGGCGACGCGGAATATTCAGAACACGAAATCTTTATGCGACCGAGAGAGAGAGAGAGAGAGAGAGAGATCGCGCGGTTGCGAGGCACGAATATAAAATAAAACTACGATGAAAACTCGTCAATCGGGTTGAGAGACCCTGGGGCACACTCCTCTCGCTCTCGACTCTCCGTGGAACACACAACCGGGCTCAGCACGCTTTTGCAAGAGCACCGGGTATTGCCAGCAGGAGCGCGCGCGGTAGCACAGAGAGAACGCGCCCGCGCGAGCGCTTGACGCGAGAGACTCTCTCGCTAGGCTCGTCGTACGCGAACAGCTGGCGACCCGTTAGCCAAGCCCTTTTTATTTTATTATTATCATTATCATTGTGTGTGTGTATATATATATTTTTTTTTTCTCTAAGATCACGTGGCACACTTCGCTCTATGCGAATCTGCTCGGGCTTATTGAACGTGAACTCGTTTTGTTGTACTCTTTTCGTCGAAAAAAAAAAAAGGACTATTTTACCGGCATGAATTTACATTTCATTATAGGTCACGTGTAATAATGGCGATAGTTGCGGGTGAAGTCGCGTCGTTGAAATTACACATTGGATCGTTTAATTAATGAGTTCAGTTACAAAGAATTATTTATATTGGATTTATATCGTTACTCGCTCTCACCGGGCCTGCACGTTTTAATTGTAATTGCTTTTTATTGAATCGTCATGCGCGAGATTCGTGTATAATGCACAGCGCTCACGGCGGACAACGGGAAAAGCCTATATCTGTCTATTTATGGTCGATTTTGCGAAAGGAGCGAATGCTCGATCGTTCGCTGAGCGCGTGGTACGCACAGCTCGAGCCGGGCTCGTTCGCTGTTATTTTACAACGAATCGTTAATTCGGGATTCGAGCTTTATTGCGCTAACCGCTCGGGACTCGGTTGCGCGGACGGGGGGGGGGCATCGATGGACGGGTCTCGGTACGGAGCGCTTGTGCGTGTGTGCGTGTGTGTGTGTGTGTGTGTGTGTGTGTGTGTGTGTGTGTGTGTGTGTGTGTGTGTGTGTGTGTGTGTGTGTGCGCGCGCGCGCGCGCGCGTGTGTGGAAGAAAAAGAGGAAAGGGTCGAGCGGGAGCGCGGAGGGAGAGACGGATGCAATGAACGAAGCCATATTGCAAGCCGGTTATAGAGCCTCTCGGCTCGGTCAATTGGTACGCTGACTCGGGGGGGCACGAATTTCAATAGCCGGGCGATACCTCTCTATGCATGCCCATCCACATATTTCTCTGTGTTTCGCGATTCGAAATTAAAACAACATTTTTTTTTTTCTTTTAATTCCTTGCAACGAAACAATGAAGCAAAAAAGAAATGTGGGAATCGGCAGCCTCTTCGGAGTTTTGGCTTCGTTTTTGTATCCGAGAAATTATTAGTTTCTCGATGACGCTCGGTTGTCTCAATTTAGTGCAATTTAGTGCATGCCCATCCACGTATTTCTCTGTGTTTCGCGATTCGAAATTAAAACAACATTTTTTTTGTTTTAATTCCTTGCAACGAAACAAGGAAGCAAAAAAGAAATGTGGGAATCGGCAGCCTCTCCGGAGTTTTCGCTTCGTTTTTGGATCGGAGAAATTATTAGTTTCTCGATGACGCTCGGTTGTCTCAATTTAGTGCAATTTAGTGCATGCCCATCCACGTATTTCTCTGTGCTTCGCGATTCGAAATTAAAACAACATTTTTTTTGTTTTAATTCCTTGCAACGAAACAATGAAGCACCAAAGAAATGTGG
The DNA here is from genome assembly GCA_963575735.1 of Amblyjoppa fuscipennis. Classification (NCBI taxonomy): domain Eukaryota; kingdom Metazoa; phylum Arthropoda; class Insecta; order Hymenoptera; family Ichneumonidae; genus Amblyjoppa; species Amblyjoppa fuscipennis. The sequence continues at coordinate 12,921,946 of OY754495.1, read as the reverse complement.
GAATCGGCAGTCTCTCCAGAGTTTTAGCTTCGTTTTTGTATCCGAGAAGATATTAGTTTCTCGATGACGCTCGGTTGTCTCAATTTAGTGCAATTTAGTGCATGCCCATCCACGAGTCCCTCTCTGTATCACGATTCGAAACTAAAACAACACTTTTATAAATTTTTTAATTCCTTGCAACGAAAGATCGAAGCAAAAAGGAATCGTCCGGAATCGGCAGCCTCTCCGGAGTTTTCGCTTCGTTTTTGTATCGGAGAAATTATTAATTTCTCGATGACGCTCGGCTGTCTCAACTCAGTGCAATTTTGCAAAACCCGTGGCGGGAGAAATGGACAAAAAAAAATCTCAAAAGATCGACAGCGGCGACGAGATCGCCGGCGGCCTCGCGGAGGAAAGCGAGAAGCCGGATGAAAAGACGGAGAGAGGCCGACGGACCAGGAAGATTATCGACTTAGAGAGGAGGTCGGCGTTAGCAGCCCCAGACGGAAGAAGCCCGCGTTCCGATGTATAAAACGCTTTCGTCGCGAGATTGGATCTCCGCGGCAACACAGCATCGGAGAGAAACGGAGAGGAAGCCTCGATCGTCGCTCGGCTCGGTATTTCCCCCCCCACTTCGTCCTCGCCACGCCGTTCGTCCGTCCTTCCGTCAA